>JADWQK010002135.1:0-600000 GCA_017933935.1 Sesamia nonagrioides | reverse complement strand
ATAACCTTCACTTAATGTTTGACTCATTCAATGTAGTCACTTTTCTATTTGAAGAGACCACTTCATTGCCTGTGTGTATCTCACTAATTTGTCTGACAGGATGATCAATATTTATTAATAATTACGTTCAAGGATTATTATTATTCTTATTCACTTTCATAACACCTTCCCTAAAGTCAAACGCTTATCACCAAGGAGACGTTACCTACCAGCTTCTGTCCTCAGATCACTTCCTACATGTTTTGATAATAACTTCCTGCGTCCTCATACATCCTCGTTAGTCAATGTTTTGTATAAACAAATTACGGAAACGTTTATTGCACTTGAACGTTTTATAGCTCCAGTTGGAGCTATCGTTTCAAATAGAATTTCAAATGGGGTCACTACTGGCAGACGTTATCGCGGACTGTTTTTGGTCTAATTGCGCTGAATTTTGTCCGAGTTTCTGTGAGTGTTTAGTGTAGGTTTTCGTTGCCTTATCAACAGATGTATAGTCGCGTGAGAACATAAACTAACGTACACCAAATCTGTGTGAATGCTAATCTAGTTCCACAATATTATACAAAGTTAACAAACTAATCTTGATCAGAGCAAACTCTGGTAAACTCAATATGTATCACGAACTTGAACAAAACATACACAACCCAACATAACAACGCAATAACTGTGTACACTATTAGAGATTTTGACTTGTTTGTAATAATAATAATTCCTATGATAACAATATCATTAATAGTAAGGACACTGAGTTAATGTTGCACCACCTTGCATACTAATTGGACGTGGCCGGGCTCCGCGAATCGGACATGCCTGAAATAATAATAGTGCTCCCACAATTAAACTGATAACGTTGATTTTCCACCTCAAACTCGAATTTACATTATAGTTGGGCACAAATTGCCTGTAATATTTGAAAACGTGATCTCCACTAACAGGATTTTCTCTCTTGTTCACAGACAAAGAAGAACAACCCAAACCACATAAAGAGGCCGATGAACGCGTTCATGGTCTGGTCGCAGATAGAGCGCAGGAAAATATGCGAGCAGACACCAGACATGCACAACGCGGAGATCTCCAAAAATCTCGGCCGCGTATGGAAGACGCTCAATGACGAGGAGCGCCAGCCCTTCATCGACGAAGCGGAGAGGCTGCGGCAGCTACACATGAGGGAATATCCCGATTATAAGTACCGGCCGCGCAAGAAGACCGCCAAGTCAGATAGATCAGGGCCCAAGACCGGTGCCGTGACCAAGCCAAAACGCAAACAGCGCGCGGATTCAAACAACAACAGGGGCGTTGCCAGACGGAGGAGACCTGTTCCATCGGTGCCGAGTGTACCCATGGAGACTCCTGCACCTCCGCCGCTGCCGGCGAGTCCGGCGGGCTCGCCCGACTCCCCCGAGTCAGCCTGCTTCTACGAAGATAACAATCGTCGTGAGCAGGCAGACCTAACAGATCTCTACTCCATCACGGACCTGCTGCCGCTTCCCGCAGACTGCGAGGTAGACCTGGAGGCCCTCACGACGGATATCGACTCATTCGAGACAGCATCGTCATCGTCAGGGTCGCACTTCGAGTTCTCATGCACGCCCGATGTATCGGACATGCTAAGCGAGATCGGCGTAGCGGGCGACTGGGTTGACCACACGTTCTCGTCATATCTGACGTCGTCTTAGAGCGGTGTTCGGGTCGCCACGGCCGCTGCCGGCCGGTTCCACTGATCTCATGCGGTCGGCCAACGGGCCGCCCCTACGGAGGCCGACGACGCGGCGACCGCTCGCCGCTCCGCCTAGAGAGTGCCTATCCAAAATGACGTGTCGACATTTGGATTTAATGTACAAAGTTATTTAATAAGGATCGAGGGTGAAAATTGTTTTGACAACCGACCTCACGGTCGCGTTCCTCTTCGGTTCGTACGGTTACTTTAATCGTTTAGTTTTACAGTTTCATTTTCGATAACGGCGACGCTTCGTCTAGGAAGCGGCATCGGGTTTTATAAACGTAGGCTGTGAGTTGGTTCTTGTTTTGTCGTTTCGCTTTCGTTATTAAATTTATGGTTTCGACACATAATGGAGGTAATTTCCAAACGACACGTCTCAGACGCATCTCAGTAATTAAATCCGTCTGCTCTCCGTCGCCTGTTAGTTAGCCACGGGCCAGTCAGCTCGCCCCCGCGCTCGCACGGCGTTCTCGCGCCGTATTCCGTACGTGTACATTACACGACTTGGCTTCTAGTGCATTCTAAAATCGTGAGTTTGCATTCTACGTCACACCTTCTTTTTATTTTATTAACATTGTACTTTTAAGGGTCGTCTTTTATTTGAAACGTCTTAGATTGAAATATGTATCATTCTTCTTGTAATAGAAAAATAAGACTAGTTATAGTCGTTTGTCTTGCGTTCGTATAACCTGTACGTAAGTTCACTTTATACTTTGATGCACACGTAGAGATAGTTAAACATTATTATTTTACTATTGGAAGCTGATCGGTATGTCATTAGAAGAATTTCGGTGTGCGGGAGTAAGTGTTTGTCTCGGTTGGACGCGGTGGGCCCCTACCGAGTTAGTTTGTCTCGGTTGGACGCGGTGGGCCCCTACCGAGTTAGTTTGTCTCGGTTGGGCGCTGTGGGCCTACCGAGTTAGTTTGTCTCGGTTGGACGCGGTGGGCCCCTACCGAGTTAGTTTGTCTCGGTTTGACGCGGTGGGCCCCTACCGAGTAAGTTTGTCTCGGTTGGGCGCTGGGGGCCTACCAAGTTAGTTTGTCTCGGTTGGACGAGGTGGGCCCCTACCGAGTTAGTTTGTCAGGGAGCGAGTCCCGCGTACTATTCACTTCTATCGCTGCTGTATGTATACTGTCTCTTCCTCTACGCGTGCCTCGCTCTTCACGTGGGAGTGCAGTGGTAGGGGTTCACCGTCTGATTTATATTAAATGTTTCGAGTCGGTCTCGTAAGTTAGGATTCGTAAAGTAAGGTAATATTTGTTCAATGGTAAGGTATGAAATTATATTGTAAAGCATGATGGCACCTATGGATCGACGTGAAGGGACACTTTCAATTCTACTTTCGTTATTCTCCTCGCTACATTGACAACACAATAACGTCTATAGAAGATACATATCAATAATTGGAATGCGTTGTACCGCGGGCCGGTGGGTTCTAAGGAAATATAATATTGAATGGGTCAACAAATTGTTAGTTTTCAAACACAAAATGTTTTGCTAATTCAAACTCTGTGATTTACTTTATGGATTTTCTAAATTATAAGGTTCTAGTGGAGACTGATATCGCATAGATTAGTTTTAGCAGCGCTAGCTTCTCTAACTCTTTTATTTTTTGTTAATTTATAATACTGGGCATAACATTTTATATTGTGAAAAATAAGTACATATTTTTGATACTTGCTTTGCTGTGGAATACGGACTGCGGACATTTTACAAAATTGTTGTCAATATATAATAGATAGTCAGAATATTTCAGGATTAGATAGCCAAAAATAATAATGAGATCATAATATTTTAGTAATATGAAATTAACTTCCATTTTGATTCCGATTTCCACAGCAGAGCATAAGCTAAACAAATTGTATTTAAAAAAGAAAAAAAAATTGCTATAAAATCTGTCAATTCATTGAAAATCATGTCAGTTAATGGGTAATGTTCAACGGAATGTTATCTCAGTCATTATTAAGATAGGTAACCCTTCTTCATAATTATACCTGTTTTCAAATTGTAACAATATTTGTAGATACTTCTGTGTCCCTAAAAATATAAGGGATCCGTTGTGCTCTAGGTAAGAAAGAAAATGCTTTACCTATATTCTATTCTTTATATAATATATTATATATGTAAAAAAGTTCATGTATTAATTAGTAAGTGTCTATGAAAACCATTTAAATAAGGAAAATGCATTAAAAGCGTTATCTATATCTGTCTTGTGTGTTGTAGGGCGATTATATAAGAAAGGACGAAAAATAAATTTGTGCCTAATGAAAAAAAAAACTTGAAATTTCTTGTAATACTTATTTTAGTGATGCTCAAACAAGTATTTTAAGCGCGTAGTGTTTAGATGCTGATAAAGGACGAAACTTGTATAAAAGATATTGTAAGGTTATATATTCGATGCCAGTTTTGCATTTTGTTTTATCACTGCTTCGTTTGTATGTGATCTAATGAAGTTCCTTATTTTTCTCAACAATTGCTTTAAAGTGTTTCTCATGTACCCTTTCATGGTTTTGTTTCAAATCAAAATTCATTGTTTTCTGGAGCATTTTTGTTTGTTGTTTTTTTTTATAACTATATAACCTTAAATACTTTTATCTAGATTAATTTCATATTTTCTTTTGTTACGTTATCGAGATGAATTTGTTTTCGCAGGTCGTAAAAAGACATGCAGTAAAGTAAAAAATAGTTACGTAAAATTTTAAAGTCAAGCCTTTGATTTTATTTTCACACTTTTCTATGTTAATTTGATCAAATATTTTATCCCTATGTGGTTCTTTTGATTGCTATCTTTGCTAGTTCTTTTAAGACTATATATGTCAATATGTTTTTCGAATTTTTTAAATGAATTTTAGCCAAAGAAAACTTCAAGTATAAATGACGTATTAGAATGAGGAATTTCATTAGGTTTATGTTTTGACTGTACAAACAGTCCCTTCGTATCGTCAATTTTGACAATAAAGTTTCATTTCTTTCTGCTTTATTGTTTGTAATTTTTGTCCGTGGACTCCCTTATATTGTTTGTTTTCAAAGTCGCTATATTTTTACCTTATTTTCTGCTAATTTTTGGGGTACAAACCATAATCAACGATTGAAAGCTAAATAATATGTCTACAACTAGTGACATCACGCTCAAATTACTATAAATCTCTGTTACTAATAAAAATTGTAAGTCAATTTGTCGTTTTGAAACAATAGTCATAGAAATTAAGATATCTATTCAACTACCATTTTAAATTATAATATTCAGTATCTATTGATAATATTTCCTTATAAAAACGTTGTGCTTCGAATAAAAAATATTTTTCGCATTTTATGCTAGTGTGTAAACGTAGTGGAGCAATATTTAATTTTAATTCGAAACCGGCCCATTTTCCACAGAATTTTAAAGTTATATTAACAACTTTCATTTGCAAAGCCGCTGTACAAATCCTGTAAATATGGTTTTTATTAATGGGGGAGTTGTCAAAACCCCGAAAGTATTTTATAATACAACATCGAATTTAAAATGTTGTAAATTAGCGCTTCTCTTTCAATAATTATTGGAATTATCAGGGTTTAATAGTTTTCATTTATGTATTTTAGATGTATAAATGTCCCTAAGATTATCATTGCCTTCCTTGGACAATGTTCTTCAAAATTCTTTGCTAAAGGCTTCCTCTCTTCTTAGCCTTCTTTTTCTTTAATAAATACCATGGAAGTATATTTTAATCTCAGGTATGTAAGTAAGTATTGAAAAAAAAAATGTTTATAATAATAAAGTCAAAATAAAGCGACACTGTGACAAAAAATTAGAGGGTATATATAACGTCTTAAGTAAAAATATCATAAAGGACGTAGTTGTTGTAGGTCATTATATATGTAATATTATACTTATATATTAAGTACGTATATCACGGTCAGATACCAACATTTTACGAAGTCACTGAGTATTGTGCAGAAATATTTCGCGTGTTGACCAGTTAATTGTAAAAAGTACCACGTAGTCCGACCGTGGTATAAGTAACAAATATTGTTGTGTATCAATTTATCGAGATCGCATGAAATTACGCTTACAATCTCGCTTTGAACCGACTAGATGTATATAACCTGGCAGGCAAACATAATTGCAAGGGAAGTAATTCACTTGTATCATAAGTATTGGTTATAATAATCTATAAATGCGATTAAAATGTTAGTGAAATCATTCACAGGACTGAAAAGTTGATATTCTCGTTACGTTTTTTAAAAAAAATAATTGATCGTAATTATATCTCTGTATCATATGTATCTACGCTGTTGTTGATTTATTATAAGCATATTCTATCTTAGTACCTCTCCTTCGGTTTCGAAACAAATGGGAAAGTTTCAAGTTTTAAATAAGGACTTTCTCTAGACCATAACCAGGCCTTTGTAAATATCTTGTACCTACATTGACACGAGTTTGGTCATTAAGATAAAAATAGTATGGTTGATCCTCTTCGATGTTGCGTCCACATTTATGACCATAGTATACGGCCAAATTGACAACATGTTGGTTATTTGGTTGCAGATAACGCTACATCCAATGGTCGATCTAGACTTGTAAGTCCCTAAACCTATTTGCTTCGAAATATTTAAAGACACAACGAATCTTCTGTTCTCTTCTCATTCCTCACGCACTTCATTAATATTAAATAGAAAATAATTGGTGTCTGTAACTCAATATAAACGATAATGTATTATCACCAGACAGTAGTTTGCATATATTTGTTGTTAAAGTAGAGTGTGTCATAATTATTGGTATCTATAATAATTATTAATAATTAAACAAGAATAATAAAAAAATAACGAAAATTTCGCACAACATGAATCAAGGAACTAACATAAGAGTAAAGTTGATAGTTATAAAACATAATGATTAAGAAAATGTTACTGTAAGATGCGATTTTTGTGTTAACGAAATCTTTATCCAGGGGGATACGCCTGCTCTAAATATATTTATATATTTACATATATATATATATTGTCCAACAATCGCAACCAAATCTGCTTGTGCGATTGATTCTGTCCTTAATTGTTGAATTGAAAGTTTCAAGTTAATTTACTGTATATAATTACTTTGAACAAATTAGGAACAAAAATGGTCCATTAAATTTTAACAAATAATGTTAAGGTAGATGCATGTATACACTTGGAATATATGGTGTACAATGCCAAACTTAATACGATGCTAAAAAGCATGGCTTTAACAAATATCGCTAAGTATTGGACTGATGTTTTCATTTTCCTGCTTTTGCCATTGGACTTGTAAATATTTTTGGCCTCGTCGGAAGCTGCATCATTTTTCCGAGACATTCTAGTCTGATAAGACGAACCTGCATCATCAATGGCCTCTGATACCTGATTATTAGTTTGTGTTATTCAATTTATACCAAAAAAATACGAAGCTCTTCAACACTGTTACCGATGGATCTCTTTGTATGTAGCGATAAAACATTCGGCTTACCAAAAATTGGAAACTGTTGTTTCCAACTTTTTTTTTTTTTTGTAACATTGGGTTTAAAGATTGTACATATTAGATCAGTTTCGTTTATCTTTAAGTAACTAACCCTAGACGGGTAGGTACATTTTTTTCATCTTTGTCCAATAATGTAGGAGTTGTATTATGTTTAAGTTTTCATACAAGACATATTTGTAACACCGTTTTCCCCTCGTCCGTTGTGTAAATTATTGACACTGTATCGTTAGGTATATACATAAAATGTATGAGTAGTCTTTTAAATGATAGGTACGATTAAATAATAATGTAGTTATTGATTAATACATAAGACAAACTGTGTAAATTTTGTATTTGTAATTTGTTTCAATGAACATATAATTATTATATATTATCGTAAAGTAAAACATCCAGTTTTTAAAAAATAACCCGATTTTTATTGAAAATATCCCCCTGTCACCTTTAGACATTATATTGATTACCTTTAATTATGCTTAAAGAAAGAGCACAATTTAAAATGTGCTTCAACCCACACGAACACATTCATACACGCACACACTTACATAGAAATAATCGTGAGCCAAAGGCTATAGGTTCTCTGTCAGGGCCGTGGGTTGTTCGAAAGAAACTCTATAGCCCCTGACGCTCAGGCAAGTGAAAGAACACAGATGCGTTTTAGTCAATAAAAGTCTGACACGCCCTTCCGCTCCGCCCAGAGCGGAGATTGCAAGCCGCTGGTATGATGGGGGAGCTGATTGCCTGCTGCCTGACCCTGCTGTGGACCATGATGAGATTTTCCTGAAACATAAGTATTCCAACGTAAAATAAAAGTAAGTATACAATAAACAAGACCATGATAAAAAATAAATAAGAGTAATATTATCTTATTCTACAATATTATTTATCTTACAAACATAAATGCGGAAGGATACATAGATGGATGGATGTAGGTATGTATGTTATTCCTCAAAGCTAATAATCCATACTAATATCATAAATGCGAAAGTAACTCTGTTTGTCTGTTACGCTTTCCCGCTTAAACCTCTCAACCGATTTTGATGAAATTTTGCACAGACAATCTTTAGACCCTGAGAAAGGACATAGGCTACCTTTTATTGAAAAAAAAAATGATATTCCCGAGGGAAATCTAAAAAGCGCGATATAACCGAATTCCGCGCGGGCGAAGCCGCGGCCGGAAAGCTGGTAAGACATAAGACTGCCTCATTGCTCTAGCGGTGGCGCAAACGATAATGCTAAGCATGAGGGCCTCGGTTTGATTCCCAGGTTAGCCGAAGTGTTATTGGTTTTTTTTCCATATGAAATCGTTCATTAGCGAGCCCCGTTGATGGTAATAGACTCCGTGTCACTTTGTATAAAACTGGCGAAATATGTGTACTATATAATTCTGGCACTAAAATTTAATCCAATTGAAAGAAGAGATTTTTTAAAGAATAACATTATCATCCTAAATTGTTCTCACCGTTGGGACACATGCCTCCTTTCGGTGAGAGGGAGTGGGCCATAATGTACCACGCAGGCCCAGTGCGGGTTGGTAGGTGTCACATGTCTCCGAAGTTTTTGGCTCTCGGACACGCCGGTTTCCCCACGAAGTTTTCCTTCACCGTTTTGAGAGCGGTGGTGATGAAATAATTTATACAAAGCAAAGCGCCTGATGTGGTTCTCCAACCTACGATCTACACCTTGTAAGTCGCAGCAGATAACATTAGCCCACCACTGCTTAAAAAAACAAGAATTTCGAAGAATGAATTGTAATACATAAAAAGTATGGTAAAATGTATCAGGCCAAATCAGCAAAACCTATTAACAATTTAGTTCCATAAATACAGAACGAGAGAGTTCGTATTTCAAGTACGATGTTATCAATAAACAGGGATTAGGCAATATCTTTTACCGAGGGACAGTGAGTGACGATAGGCCTGGCTAAATTTATACCTAATTCTAAAACGTAAGGGCCCAGTATAATCCCTTGGGTCACCTTCACGTCACTTACCAAAGATACTACGGCCTAGCCTCAGGTCTTCTCAGCTAAATGATAATGTTTAGAGATTATCAATACTAGAGTATATTAAATTCTCCTTTATGCAATTTCATTAAAGGGCCTCACAAATAAGTCCTCGGCCGAGGGCCCTATCAACATGTTATTCAAATTTATAGCTTTAATTTCATATGCCATAGCGCATTAGACGGATCATTACTCATTTTTGATGACGTCATCATATTTGGAGCAATTTCGCAATGCCCTCAAAATTGTAATGTCGAAATGTACACGGATGGCTTTAATTTTAACTTAATGGTTTCACGTAATGGGTATGGAATGACCTGAGATGTGTCCGTATACGAAATGGGAGGTAAACAAATGTGGGTTTGATGGTACGTTGTAAATTTAATAGGTGAGGGAAGCAAAAGGTATAATATATGTATTAAGGCTACAGATGAAAGATGGGTCTTTCTCGCTATTGCTTCTATAAACGACCTTGAAAAGTGGATGCTTGTTATTTCCATGATTGATGTGCGGAATGGGCTGCGACCATATTTGGCAATGATTCTTTCTGCACATGTGGCTTCCCTGACAGCTCATCGGCAAACGTACTTCAATGTCTATTATCTGCTTCAAATTACGATGTATATTTTACATACTTATGTGACATATTCTTTCTAATATTTGACATTAAATGTATGTATACAGACAGTTCAAATTTTAGCTGTTTATTAGTCGTAGTCTATTTTACAATAATTGTTTTGCATAACCAGAATATAATGATCCCACAGCTGGGATACAGTCCTCTTGCAGTCCTGTGAGAGGGTATGGGCTGTATTCTTCCACATAGGCCCAGTGTGGGTTGGTAGATGTCGATATCTTCGAAGTTTTTGGCTCTAGGATTTGCCGGTTTCCTTCACCATTTTGAGAACAGTTATGATGAAAAATGGAAGTGAGCCGTAATTCACCACGCGAGCATAGTATAACGATGAATAAACTTACTAATGATATACATTCTTGTGACTCTTATTACTGCTTGTAAAAGGACTCTGTTTATAAGGAGACATATTGCACAATATAAAATCAGCAACAATATTTTCAATGACCATCAGTAACATATTGAAGTTACATCATAAGGCAAAAGCTTACTAATTTTTAAAATTAAATACAAGAAAAAGAAACACACATTCGTTATTTAATGCTGACAGTAGCTATCCTTTATAAACAATATTAATATCTTACAAACAAGGTAAACGGTAAGTAAATATGTTTACGAAGGTACAATTGACTCAGGAAGAAATTATTTATTTGAATACAACGCAATTATTGTTGGCTCCAATGAGGTTTATCTTCTCGTGAGGGAAATAAATTATATTTATGCTAGCCACTGCTGGGAAAAGGCCTCACTAAAATCCTCGTAAGCTTGCTTTTCCAAGGTTACTTCGATCCGACCAATAAAATATGGCATGGAAAGTAGAAATAAAACTATCGACTCTTGCACTCCGTCAAAACAACAGTTTAGTTGAAAACAGAGTAAATCAAACATTTCGCAAAAATAAAAGCAGTAGTGAGTTGTGTAGCTGGGTATAAATAGTATTATTTTACCCAAATCAATTCTAAACCCAAAAAACAATAGGAATGTATTCTTAACAGAAAAAATAAAAATCCGAATATCCAGCCAACACATCGAAATCAAATCAATCAATCAGCTGAACCCACAAGATCCAATGCTACCCGAAACCCGCCACAATACATCAAAGGCGTCCCTAAAACCAGAAATCACATTCCAACTACCCGTAAATGTGGCAAAGAAAAACAAAGTCCTGTTGGAGCATTAAGGCCACTAAAACAACGAGAAACGATTGTCTGGTAAATACAAATTGAAATCGGCTCAACCATCGCCAACGCGTATTTTTTCCTCACGTTCAATATCTAGGAGCGGTTGCCGTGAATGCTAAACACTGTTTGGTATTCAGAAGCCAGCGCAAGCTTCTTATCTGTTACATTACAGAGCTAAATATTTTCCTCCTACCTACATATTAATTAACTTGATTGATGAAGCCCCTGTTTTACGACACGACGTACTTTTCGTCTCTAAAGTTGGAAGAAAGGTGGGGTGTTGAACCCGAGCTTATTGAAGGTACGAATGAATTTGAATAATTTATAGTGTCGGATTTTGTTAGCGTAGCACTCTCTTAAGTAAAAAAAATATACAACGTGTTTTTTCTAATATCCTTTAATGTAGGCTCTACTCGTAAAGTAAAAATAATACAAAATGTCCCAGAATACATATATTATCCAAAATGTATAGTTTGGTAAAAGACATGTGTGTAGGTAGGTAAGTATCTAAGTTTTCTAACTAATTTATTTTCATGCAAACCCAACATCGAATCCAATTCAAGTAAAATGGGACTTTGTCATATGTCACAAACATTAATATTGTGTGTTATTTTGTATGAAAAATTAAACAAAAACATAATAATAATAAAAATGATTCCAATGCCAGTTGATTATTTGATATTGTCTTGTCCATATGTAACCTAGCCTAAAAAATACCTACATTTATTGTAGTATGAACAGTAATTCCTTAGAAACAAATATCTACTAAGTTTACGCAGTAATTTTTAATCTTTCTTCGCCCGCTCTTAAGTACCTAAAAAGTCTTCTCTTTCTCTCTAGATTTCCACCTTCTCTATCTAGGTTTCCTACACTTCATCAAACAATTTCCTCTTCTTACATAAAATACCATGGACCAAAATAGTTAAACTAATATCGATAGTGGAACTAATAATGGTGATACAAGATCAATGCAGACATTATCTGTCTCATACATAACATATTCCAACGAAGCTTCTCCAACAATTTCATCTACTATCCAATCAGTATGTAAAACAGCATCCCAATAAAAATTTACTAAGATATCAAGCGCCAAACTAAATTTTCTCAGCTCTTAATCAATTGGAAGACTTTATCAAGAACAGTAAATTAATCCAGCTGTATTAATACAACATGGGGTCGGTTCGTACGGAATGAATGCTAAGTAGGTGGGTCCAAATTAATTTCGTATGTTCTTGTTGAGAGCGGTGTTCAAGCGCCTTCTCTTCATGAATATACATAAACAGATTGAACATTTGATTTGCCGTATTTAGTTAGTGAATGGACTAGGATGTAGTTCTGCAGTTGTTTATGGTGGTCATCAAAAGAAATCCATTATCTTTACAAAAACGTTTTGCTTTTAGAATTTGTTTAAATAGCGCTTACAGAAATACATCATCTTTGAAAATTTTAACAGTCTAACTATAACGGCGAGATACAGCCTAGTACATCATCATCATCAGCTTCTACTCGTCGACTGCTGGACATAGGCCTCTTCCTATCTATGAATATCGCTTATTTTAAGAAAATAAGCGATATTCATAATATAAATACCAGGAACAAACACAATCTTGCTGTACATCACACTCGTCTCCACAGAGTAGGCAACTCGTTCATGGGTCAATGTATACACTTTTACAACAAGCTTCCCATGGACGTTCGAAACTTACCCATTAAACGATTTAAGAACCATATAAAGGCCAAACTTTGCAAAAAGGGGTATTATAAAATCACAGATTATTTAGAAGACAAAAAAGCTTGGGACTGAGCTGCTCGCTCTGTTAAGCATTGTTAATTGTTATTAAGCAATATGCGTAATTATAAGGTAAATTATTGTAAACATTTTCATTTTTAATGTCTGGACTTGAAAAAAGACGATGATCCCTGAGTTTGTTTCGGCTATTTCTTCTCAGAGGTAGTCAGTTAGGAAATGCCGGCTTCATCTAGTTAAAAAAATAAAATAAAAAATAAACATGACGTGTAAAAGTGATCAGTGATCCTACTTGCTTAATAAACGATTTCATTTCATTTCCATGGCACGCCAACAGCTCGATTCTGAGCAGTTCTCCGCCAGCCACTACCAGCCACCTTTTTGATGTCGTCGCTCGATTTCGCCCAAGGGCGTCCTACGCTACGTTTGCCGATAAGGCCTAGTTACAAACAGACAATGAAGTCATATTAATAAGCTTCCGTTTATTTATCCTATACCCTTTGGGCACGGAACTTTTTTTTTACAATTATAACCTAGTGGATGACCGTAATCTCGTCTGCAGTGATGCTAGCGTTGATGGTAAAGCGGGCTAGTATATTAAGAGCCTGTTCACTACTAACTGAGCCTGTTCACTACTAACTGAGTAAATAATAGGAAGGAAGACGGCAGTTGGGCGAGGTTATGCAATGTTAAACCCAACCACACGACCAAAGACACACCTGTACCAGAGGGAGATCGATCTGGAGACCCTCCACTACCAAACTCCTGACACAACAACATTTAGCGCATCGTATCCGGTATACATCCCAACACAACTGCTCTGTGCAAAAGTACTGCTCTCGGATGCTAAGAACAATGTAACTTTTCTAAAGTTATATGTATTTTCTAAGTATATCTTGGGCACCAATGACTAAAGGTGAAGGAAGTCATGTTGAGTAAACCTGGACTTTAAGTCTGAACTCACCAACCCGCTTTGAGCAAGCGTGGTGATTACGCTCAATCCTTCTCTGTATGAGAAGAAACCTGTGCCCAGCAGTGGGACAATAAAAAATTTGATGCTGATGATGATGATGATGCTAAGAGCAGCAGTGGCCTAATGGTATCGGCCGCGTCTTACAAGTTATAGGTCGTAAATACGAACCCCACCACTGCTCTCAAAGCCACGAAAGAAAACTTCGTGAGGAAACCGCATGTCCTATAGTCAGTTCGAAAACATGTGACATGCACCAACCTATACTGGGCCCTCGTGGTAGATTACGACCGACTCTCTCTCACCGAGAAGAAGACTGTGTCCCAGGAGTGGGAACATTATAGGCTGATAATTTGTGTAACATCCCACTAACATGCACATCAAAACGTTCCAATATCGTATACAGGATGTCCCAGAATTCAACCTCAAGCCGAAATGGGGTGATAGTTTTAATTGTAACCATCCTGAGAAAAATCAGAAAAAAAATCTATCCCCTGCAATTTGAAAATTATGGGCGTTTAATTTAAACCTACAAATTGTTGAGGTTGCATTTTATTGTCTCTCGCTAATGAAAATTGTAAAGAAATTAAATTTTTGAGTTTAGAAGATTCACTAGACAGGAGAAAAATGTTTTATTGTGTTTTCGGAAGTATCTTTAGTAGCAAGACTGCTGTCAAAGAAAAATGTTGATATAATATTGTAATGTTTTTCTCTAAAGAGTTTTTGGTGTTTGAAAGTGTAGCTTAAAAGAATAAAATAATGAAGTGTTTATAATGGCCTTTTAATTTTTGAAATTATTTAAAATGTGAAGGATCCCAGAAGGTACTGTCTGCATTCAAATTACTATTTCATCATAACTACAAGAGGTTATGGGCCCAGAATGGGTGCAGCAGTAAGCTACCTTGAATGGAAAATCGGACTATTTGAAGAAGATATTGATTATGAGTTTGAGAGGGGAAGTTTAGAAAGAGAAAATGAAAATGAAAATTTTCATGTCAAAGAAACAAGAGAGGACCGATTTTTCTAGAAGAACAAAATAATTGCGAAGAAAATGAGGTCTTTGAAAATTATATGGAGAGCTAAATGAAGAAATTTTATGGAAATACCGATGGAATACAATTTTGGTGAAAATAAACTATGTAAATAAAAGGAAAAGATTTTTTTTTGGCAATATTATATTGATGATGGAATTCTAATTGGAAATAGTGGAAAAGAATAAGAAATAAGATATCCGAAGGACTGGAAAAAGAATTTGAAATTAGAAGATTTGATAATTATTAGAATTGATATAGAGGTATAGAGAAAATTATTTGAACATTTATGAGAAGTTTTACACTGAACAATGAATGAAGAATTTTGGATACGGCAACTTAAAAGTATTTCCGAAAATTTTAATTGATGCACATCAAGAGGGGAAGAATATTAGTGTTGATATGCATAATTATAGGAAATTGATGTGATGTGCATAACTAAAGACAATTGATAGGGTCTATATTATATTTGATCAATAAAACTGGACCAGATGTATTAGGGGTTTGTTAGTTGGTTTTGTAAATAATTGTTATAAGATTTGGGATCCTGCAAAATTGAAAGTTGTGTATTTAAGGGTTATGACATTTAATAACAGTGCCAAAGATGTGTCTGAATTTTAAAGGTGTGTAACAAAAATGTAAAGGTTAGTGATATTTATAAATTTAAAGAGTTGTTATAAAGACTGCATTTTTAGACAGGGAGTTTATTTTAGATATGATGTGTTTTTGTAGTAGAGTTGAGGTTAGATGGTGTACTTTCGTAATAGGGTTTTGAAGTTTTAGGTAGGGTGTGCTTTTGTAATAGAATTGAAGTTATAGATAGGGTGTGTTTTGTAATAGAGTTGAAGTTATAGATAGGGTGTGTTTTGTAATAGAGTTGAAGTTAAAGATATTGAGTTGTTGAAGTTAAAGATAGGGAGTTGTTGAAGTTATAGATAAGGAGTTGTTGAAGTAATAGATAGGGAGTTTGTTGAAGCTATAGATAGTGAGAAGCTATAGATAGTGAGTTGAAGTTTTATATGAGTTGTTTTGTATTGAGGGGGTTATAGGTTATGTATTGAAGTTGTTTAAAGGGAGTGTATTGAAATTACTGTTTGAAAGTTATGTCTTGGGTTTATAGAGATGATTTAAAATTTTATTTTGAGACAATATAAAATTCAGAGGGGATGTTGAGGTTGAATTTTATTGTCTCTGGCTAATGACAATTATAAAGAAATTAATTTTTGAGTTTAGAAGATTCACTAGACAGGAAAAAAATGTTTTATTGTGTTTTCGGGAGTATCTTTAGTAGCAAGACTGCAGTCAAAGAAAAATGTTGATATAATATTGTAATGTTTTTCTCTAAAGAGTTTTTGGTGTTTGAAAGTGTAGCTTAAAAGAATAAAATAATGAAGTGTTTATAATGGCCTTTTAATTTTTGAAGTTGTTTAAAATGTAAAGGATCCCAGAAGGTACTGTCTGCATTCAAATTACTATTTCATCATAACTACAAGAGAAATTTGACAAAATGTAAACATTTTTCGGTTATTGTGCTTAGATTTGTATAATTTTTTTTTAAACTTTGGAACCATAATCTTAAATAACACTTCTAGAAACACAGTCTAAAACAATTACACTATTTGCCCCAAGATTAAGAGTATTTGTTAAACTATCAATATAAAATTTTCAAAGTCAACTTTGAGAAATCCGTAGATTAGTCCGTTCTGTGACACCCTGTATATACACACATGAGCCCATAACATTCCCGTATCAATTTTATCGTACGGTTAACAAGCCAGTGTTTCGTTCGCCAATCGGAATTGCAGACAATCTGTCGCAATGATAAGACAACACAGCTTATCTGAACTATTTTTAGTGCCACATACACGACGTTTCCTTAAAGGGGTGCGCAGATAAAATGTGACCTTTGGAGGTGAGGAAGGTATGTGACAGGAAGTCCTTTTAGACAATCTGAATCGATTGGTAGTGGACTTAGTAAGGAAAGGTAATAAAAACAGTAATGGTCAGTCTAAAGTTTTGTGTATAATTATTATGGCGCAACATGATTTTAGAACGGATGTCTTGCATTTTATTTGAAACTCAATCTTGGGACAATATCTAACTTTGGAAATCAGTTTTCTTGGTATAACCTTTTTTTTTAATTTTTTTTTTATAAGTTATAAACTAGCGCTTGATCGCAATCCCGCCTGATGGTAAGCAGTGATGCCATATGACAGCCTCCGTGGCGTAGCGTTAGCGGACGCGGCCGCTGCGCAAGGTGGCGAGGGTTCGATCCCTGCACAGTGCAAGTATTTGTATGCATGAATATGAATACCTGCACTGGTCTGGTCGTGCCTCGGAAAGCACGTTAAGCCGTTGGTCCCGGTTGCCATACAAACATCTAGTGGCACTCGTTACGGGTTGTTGGAGCTCTCAAATGTCCAACAATTGGTCTAACTCCAATGCTTCGATGTCGCCTTCGGGTTGTGGAGGTTAGACGGCAGTCGCTTCACGGAAAATGTCGAAGTTTAGCCATTTCAGCGGTTGGACTGGTAAAGCGGACCCCAGACTCCAAAGCTTTAAAGGCTTCGGATGCGACTGGGATTAACGCTGTGATGATGATGGTAAGCAGTGATGCGATCATTGATAGTAAAGCAAGCTAATTTATTAAGAGCCTATTCACTCTAGCCTTGAAGACAGTCAAATTGTAGTGTGACGGTAACACCGCCGCTGGCAAATTGTTCCAGTCCCTCAATGTACGCGGTATGAAAGAGGAAGCAAAACACTTCGTCCGGTTCGTAGTGATGTTAACAACGTGAGGGTGGAAAGTCGGCGTACGACGGGTCATCCGATGGGGGAACGGAGATGGGGGAATTAAATCATGCAATTCCTATGCACACTCACCAGAATGCATCCTTTAGAAGACCGAAAGGCTGGCTACTGTACGCCTTTTTTTTAATAATTATAAACTTGACTGCAATCCCGCCTGATGGTAAGCAGTGATGCAATCGTTGATGGTAATCAAAAAAACTGAGTGAAAGACGGAAGACGGCAGTTGGGCGAGGTGATGCAATGTTTAACCAAATAACACGACCAACGATGCTGCGCCAGAGGATGGATCTGAAGACCCTCCACGACCAAACTCCCGACACAACAACATTTGGCGCATCGTACCCGGCACACATCGTAACACTACTGCTCAGACCCGTCCACCGTACGGCTTCACCAGACATCATGCCGGAACACGACGAATCGCTTGGCAGCATGACTTTGTCTGACCCAGATTTAACTCGAAACGGACTCCAAAGCCTGGAGTTAAATCTGGGTCCTCAATCAACCTCTTCGCACGCCTCTCCACTGAATCCAAAGTAGCCAGGTGACATTTCGCAGCACTATAGGAAAACAGTAAATTATCAATGTACAAGGGGTTCAAACCTGCCCAGAGGTCATTTTCTGTGTAAGTTTCGGCCTTCCCAACGGCAAAGCTTTTTATTTGTTGAAATCTAAATATTATCATAACATAAGTCACTATGGAAAAGGCCGACCTCTTCTAGCTTATTTTTTTTTTACAATACGACGTGTAAAATGTATTTCAATATCCTGTTTATTAAGTACATAATTTCATTTCCTCTGACTTTTGGCTCCTGTGACCCGCCCAATCCCGTTTGAGCCTAGTAGCTTTCTTTGCTATATCCAGTGTGCCCATTTGCGAATAAAGAGTGGAGTTGTGTCTATGCTTATGTCCAGCATAGGACTAGCATAGAGGTAAATGTTGATGATAATAGGGCTAAATAAATGATGTGGCATAGAGAGATAAAATGAGATGTCTAGCAATAGATATTTATAATATATACATTAAATAGATAATAAAAATTTAATAGTTGTAAACTGGTGCTGACGATTAGTTTAGACTAGAGAACTCATCTCATCGTATTTTCCATTTCTTCCCAAAATATTTATACTTATTTATTTATAAGTAAGATATTGTTATTATAAAAGAAGTTATCCTTGTTTCAGTAATTCTCTCATCAATTTACACAGCAATTTAACACACGTAGCAAAGTGTTAAAGCATTTTTGTATTTATTTTCCAATTTTATTGCACGAACAAGTAGATTTTAGAGATTAAAGGCCTTAGCTTAAGAATGACTTTAAAGAACTATTATATTTCTAAAATGGTAGTTTATTTTTATTTTGGAATTTAAGTAAATATCATAAATGAGGAAATGAAGATTAATGACTATAAATGATAATAAAGTCACGCATTTGTAACTTATAATGTTATTATACTCAGCAAACTACAAGAAGCGGAGGATAACCTTATTTTATTAGCTTGAAGTTCCATTGGCTATCGCGGACGAGTCCCAGATACTTCATCGCCGACCCGACGCCGATGTGAACCCCTCCTACCGTTATGTGGGTACTGGCCCTGGACTGGTGCAGGGCTGCCTCGAGTCTCAATTGCCGCATCCTGTCGCAACCCTGAGGGTCGCTGCACCGACCGTCAGCTGCTGCGATCTTCCAAGACCGTCGCCACCCTAATAAACTACGCTGAAGGCGATAGGGGGTCGGCGCGTAGCACCCAGTAAGAGGAGGATAACCTAAGGTACGATAAAATTTTAGCAACCTTTTGTTTTACGCAATATATAGCGTAAGGTAGAGTAATAATTGAGCTCTGACATTGATAAAAGAGTAGTGGCCCTAGTTGAAAGAACAGTCGACCTTAGACTAACTGGGATGAATTGGATGCAGAAGATGAGGGAAAGGGTGGCGCAGTTTCAGAGAGGCCGATGTCCAGCAGTTGTCTGTAATAGGCATGGTTGATTGTTGATAAACAATAAGTATTTTGTAAAAGCCTGAACGCTCGGCAGATCATATCTGACTGCTGCATATACATACATATAACAAGTAATAATCATCTAAATTAACACCTCTTGTGTTTGTCACAAGATGTCGCGCTACATTATAAAATCAATGCAGTTGTCAATCACGAATTATCTATTAACACTCAAAATATTTATTTCTACTTCGGATTCTTCTACTGTCAAGTTAAAGTCACGCCAGACGTCAATTTACTGGTACTGCCGCCATCTTTGATGTAGGTAAATACACAATGTGACCTTAGTACATTTTGTCACACGTCATCTTGCGTCAGGACTTGACCGATTATAACTAATCTCACGATGATCCTTAATCAGCTGATATTATTATAAATATCGATAAGGTACGGTTCTATGTTGATTGGCATTGCCTTATCCTCGTATACTTTTTATTACAGCCGAATGCCAGCTGATTTTTTTATTATTATTAATTTTATATCCTAGTGCTTGACCGCAATCCCGCCTGATGGTAAGCCTTAGGCAAACGTTGATGATAAAGCGCTAGTTTATTAAGAGTCTCTTCACTCTAGACTTGAAGACATTTAAATTACAGTCAGACGGAAAAACAGCCGCTGGCAAATTGTTCCACTCCCTCGATATACGCGGTAGAAAAAAGGAGGCGAAATGCTTCGACCAGATCGTAGTAGTGATCAACAATAACCTTTTCTCTGACATATGTATATTTTATAGACTGCATTAGTGGGGTGATGTTAATAGGCACTATCGCTGACCATAAGGTCCTTCCTTTGGACACTTTGGCTCTCAGGTCAGCTAAAGTGATATTGTGTTTGACCTAATGATAAGCAATGCTGTTTTGTTGTTGATTATCCTGTCATTGACAAGTACTTTCAATAACTGATATAACCATATACACATAATGTTATTTTTGAATCTGAGTAACAATTGCTTAGTTATAATTATAATATTAACGGTATAATTATTTTAATAGTAATATTATAATATTATTGTTCGTTACATTTTTTTATATTATTATAAACTACTGCTTGACCCCAATTCCACCTAATGGTAAGCAGTGATGCAAACATTGATGGTAAAGCGCGCTAGTTTATTAAGAGCCCTCAGTTTTTTTATTAAATAATAAAAAAAACTGAGTGAATAGGAAGGAAGACGGCAGTTGAGCGAGGTGATGCAATGTTAAACCCAATAACACGACCAACGATGCTGCGCCAGAGGGAGATTGATCTGGGAGACTCTCGATAACCAAACTCCCGACAAAACAACATTAGGCGCTTCGTAATCGGCACACATCGCAACATAACTGCTCAGAACCGTCCTCCGTACGGCTTCACCAAACATCATGCAGGAACACGACGAATAGTTTGGCAGTAAGACTTTGGTGCGTGGTTGCTTCTGCCGGCTGCCGATGTTATGGCCTAACCACCGAGAAAATGAATACTTTGTTATTAATGATAAAGTAAACAGTTTTAACAATGAGTGACGGATAGAATTGGGTACTGACTGACATTTCTTCAATAAAAATGAAATTTTTAGTTACGAAACCCACTTATTAACTACAGTAAGTAAGTAGTTAAAATCCTCCTGGACACTCCCTGCACATTACGAATACCTAGATAAATCCCTATTTATCTCAAAGTACAACTTACGAAAATGCCTCTAAATCCGTGTATTTTGCGCAAAATGAAACAACTTTCTCTAAACCTGTGTGTTGTAACGAAACTGATAACAGAAAAGACACACAAACAACTCCTTATCAGTTATCACCATCTGACCTTGGGCAAGGTAGCGTGGCGATGAACTCCTGCGGATCTGATCTTGGCATGATGCAGGGTAAAAACATGATTGATGATCAGATTATGAAAAATATTATTTGAGATTTTCAATTTAATGATAGATATAAATAAGTAGGTGGTTGTTCTGGGTTTGAAGGGTATCTGGTGAAACACAATAACCTCCACTATCGTTTTTGTTTTATCCTGTAGTTTCTGATGAAATGACTACAACACTGCTTGCTACTTTAAATAGTATAATCAGAACTGTCAGTGGAAAGACAAATCGGTTATGAACACACAAAAAAGTCAGCGTAATGAAAATGTTGATCAACGCAAAATTTCTTCTCCGTTGCTGTCCTCCTTTTCTAACCTAACCTACAATGAAACAAGCACTCAAAAGAGGTGTTTGGACTTCGACAGTACATCGCTCATCTTATAAATCGGGACTGCAAACAATGCGAAACTGAGTTTATTACATATCCCAAAACCCGTTGAGCAACGCATTTGATGATGACATGAATCTGTAAAAAAACGTAAAATTAATTTCCAACATTTATAAGATTTGTTTCTGTCAAATAAAACTAAAATAAAACGTCTTAAATTAATATACTTATTCTATATTTAACTGCATTGGGATTTTCATCAAATGACCTCTCCCGCTCTGGGCGGAGCGGAAGGGCGTGTCAGATTTTACTGACTAAAACCCACCCGTGTTTCTCGACTTACCTGTGCGCCAGGGCCACGGTTTCTTTTTTAACCAACCCACAACCCTGACCCAGGAGGCATCGGTCTCCGTGGACTACGTCACGATAAGCTGACATATCTTTGAGGCGCTCGTGAAACACAGTGCGTCATCGAGCCGGGCCTGGTTCTGGTGGGAGTGAGCAGCTCGTCGAGCAGTGAGCAGTTCGTCGCCCGCCTTTAGCATTAGTTGAAGTGAGAACTCACTTCACACTTACTTCACCTAAGTTTTAACTGTGAGATGATCGTTATTGATAGGTACCATTAATACCTACATTATCTCTGGTCTCTATTTAACCTACCTACATTATCTTCCATCCCGTGCGGGGTGATATAATGATTCATTGGATCCAGATACTACGTGACTTTAGACTTGTAGTCATATCTAGTAATACTGGTTACGTTCATTTGTTAGAATTATTTCGTCAGCCTTTAACCGTTGTAGAACTCCACACCTGTGGTTTCTAATGCACCTGATTCTGCTGCGTTATCCGTTTTATTACTGAGGTTAGTTTCTTTGTGTGTGTCATTACCGTGCTGAAGACCTTTAGTGTTTTAACTAATTTCTTATCTTGTACATGTATTCCATAAGAAGCTATTGAGGCAAAGGTACCCATGGAATTATTTTTTTAATTAACAATATAATCTGCCTACAATTTTTCCACTTCCGGATCACATGCCTTCTCTTCTCTCGGTGAGAGGGAGTGGGCCATAATCTACCACGCAAATCTTTGAAGTTTTTGCCATTAGAACATTTGTGTGAACCGGTTTCCTTACGATATTTTCTTTGAGAAATAATTTACGTAAAGTAAAGCGCCTGAGCAGGTTCGAATCTACGACTTACAGCTTGTAAGTCGCGCCGATACCACTAGGTCACCGTCGGTCTCACTCATTTTTAATCTATTACTGGATTATTAAAATAAATGATTTTATTTTTATTGCTAGACAGTAGTTTGCGTATAAAATATGTTCCGGGATTTTTTTTATATTTTCGGGAAATAACCGAAGCATTTTCCTTCCTTACTTTTTAAAGTATCATGAGCACATTTAATGAAATTAATGAACACTATCATTTATTTTAGTTGGTTTATATATTCCATTCTAGTTGTAGGTAACTGACAGTGCACTAAAACATAAATACTCCGATGAGACGTCATCTAAACATGACACTGAAACATAATGACATACATTTTCTTCATCAACAGTCACTCATAGACCAAAGCAATTATTCCAATACAATTTAGTTCTAAAAAATCATGCAAGGCAACTGACCTAGTGTATAGTTATTAAGTATTTAAGTAACATTGAAACGCACGATAGCCGAAGGGCGAGCAACCAGAAAACAGTTGCGGTACCTACAGTTTGTGTGTATTGACTCACTTCGAGATAAGGTACAAGGTTGTAGGCATAAAGCCACTGCTTAGCATATGGACTTGGGTGAATTTTGTTTTGTATTCACTTTGAAGTTTATTTTTTCGTAAGGACCTGAAAATAGAGTATGTTTCAGGTATAAGTTGAAAAGATGCGTCATCATTATCCTGGCCCTTTTTTTGTTTGAGATAGGAAATTATCAAATAACCTCCTGCTCTGGGTGGAGCAGAAGGGTGTGTACTTTTACTGACCAAAACACACCCGTGTTTCTTCACTTGCCTGTGCGCCAGGGCCACGGTTTCTTATTATCCTGGCCCTTTCACAACTATGTTGAGATCAGCTTCCAGTCTAACCGTATACAGCTGAGCACCAGATTTTTACAGGGAGCAATTGCCTATCTGACCTCCACATTCCAGTTACCGGGTAATATGGAATCCCTTTGTAAAATTGGCTGTCAGATTTTTGGGTTCCATAGTTTTGCTTCCGCACTTAGTCCTTCTAGTAGACCATTGTGCGAGGATTGTCTTTCGAGTTTATGTCTATCCGTATTAGCGAAAAGACGCTTATGTGAGCCCCATTGGTAGCAGACCAGATCAATATTCCAGTTTTATGTTTTCATTAACACCATGATACAGAATACCTGCTTAATGGAAAATAGTTAAGCTGTCCTTACTCTTGATAGGTCAGACTTATTCACACATTTTGGGGAAGTTGTAATTAATTTGCGGAAAAAAAGATTATTTAAAATTCATTAGTATTGTTACTATGATGATTATGTGAAATTTCATATTTTATTTGGTCATGTGTTTACCTAACCTTTATTATAATTATGGGTCGAACAGGGTTTTCTTTACATATTGTATAATAGTTAGGTTAAATTCATTTAGTTTAAACCTTTCTCAGACATGAATAAAAGTAAAATATCCCACAGATAATGACAACAAGAGTAAACCTTTGTTAAAATGCTGGTAAATGAACCAGCTTCAAACTTAACCCAGTGCTAAAGCAGCACGCAACCAGTTGATTCACCAGAGTTACTTCCTACATAATTTATAATTTCATGGAGCTTATGCCTCGCTATATCTGGGTTAATTGTTTCATACAGTGATTCATGGACGTCAGCCATTTTGAATTTTTAATCGTTTGTTTATTTATCATTAGTTTTTAATTTGCTTTGATGGGGTTTATTATAATTAATTTTGTATTAATTTTTTTCGGGTTCTCTACCAAAGGGGTAAAATCGAGAGCCACTGGTCTCTCTGTCTGTCACTAGGCTATTTCCGATGTTCCTAAGAAGCCAGATGTGACAGCCAAACAGTTGAAACTTACTCAGAAGATGTAGGTATTTCTGTTACTGCTTTAATAAATAATGAAGAATTTCTTCTTAAATAAAATGTCACGAAGTAACCAGGTAGGTTTTGGTTTCTTTTTTTTTATAATTATAAACTAGTGCTTGACCGCAATCCCTCCTGATGGTAAGCAGTGATGCAATCGTTAATGGTAAAACACTCTAGTTTGTTAAGACCTTATTCATGCAAAAAACACTGAGTGAATAGGAAGGAAGACGGCAGTTGAGAGAGGTGATGCAATGTTAAACCCAACAATACGACCAACGATGCTGTGCCAGAGGGAGATTAAATAAAAAAATCTGAGTGAATTTGCGGCAGACGGCAGTTGAGCGAGGTGATGCAATGTTGATGGCCCTGTATGGGGCCCCGGTGTGGGCTTTTGACCTGACGGCCGGCAGCATCGCTGTACTGCGAATACCGCAGAGAGTGATGGCCGTCAGAGTCATACATGGGTATCGCACGATCTCCTATGAGGCGGCCTGCCTACTGGCTGGAACCCCGCCCTGGGACCTGGAGGCGAAGGTCCTCGCGTCTCTGTACCGGTG
Organism: Sesamia nonagrioides; assembly: GCA_017933935.1. Taxonomy (NCBI): domain Eukaryota; kingdom Metazoa; phylum Arthropoda; class Insecta; order Lepidoptera; family Noctuidae; genus Sesamia; species Sesamia nonagrioides. The sequence continues at coordinate 574,623 of JADWQK010002135.1, read as the reverse complement.
GCGTGAGCAGGCGCGAGAACGGGGCGAACGGCCGATGCAGCGTCAGCTTGAGCAGCGTCGGTCGCAGCTCAGCGAGGTCTTGGTGGCGGAATGGCGGGACAGGCTTTCACGCCCTACCGCCGGCCTCACCACCATCGAGGCCATCCGGCCGGTACTGGCGGACTGGCTCGGGCGAAGGCATGGCTCCCTGACGTTTCGGGTGACACAGGTGCTCTCGGGGCATGGTTGCTTCGGAAAGTACCTGTGTCGCATAAACAGGGAGCCGGACGCCCGGTGTCACCACTGCGTCGACTGCCGGGAGGATACGGCGCAGCATACGCTGGCAGAGTGTGCCGCTTGGGAGGAGCTGCGCCGTGCCCTCATCTCTGAAGTAGGCAGTGACTTGTCGCTGCCGGCCGTAATCAAGTCTATGGTCGGCAGCGAAGAGTCCTGGGATGCGGTGGTTTCCTTCTGGAGGAGGCTGCGGAAAGGGAGAGGGAGATCTAGTCCTCTCACCCGGCCCGCAGCAGGCGTCGCCGGAGGGCGGATAACGCCCTCTTCCAGCCCCCCTAAATGGGTCCAGGGGCGATAGACTCGGAGACATCTGTGGCCCCCCCAACAATAGGACCCGAGGTGGCGCGGGCGGCGCGAAGTATTCCACGCGCGCCGCTCTTAGACGTCACGGGGGGAGTCGTATACCTCACTCCCCCCCTGACCCGAGGAGGCCCACTGCGGCGGGCCAGTATCAATCGGGGGTTGCGGAAGCAGTATTAGTTCTCGCAGCCCCCGGTGTAGGTATGAGACGGAACACCCGGGTGGTTTTTAGTCAGTAAGAATCTAACAGACCCCGTCGCCCGCCCCAGGGCGGCGAACATCCATGACGATTTTCCACTCGGGGGAAAAAAAAAAAGATCGGAGATCTTTGGAATCAGAAGCGGGACTTAGGTTAAGGGATGTTGGCATGTGTAATTTGATCTTGTCTTGACCTACATCCAAATTAGCTATTAAGTTATATGATCTGATTATTAAATTAATTAATTTAAGGCCCTAGTTGTTAAATTCTTTATTTATTTTGTTAACCTACAAGACTGGCATAATAGCTTCGCGATTTCAGCCTTCTTTTCTTAATAAAAATATTAAAAAAATTGTACCTACAACGCCTAAAGTAAAATGATGAAATATTATTATAAGATCGTGTGCTCAAAATTTTAAAAAGATTGAAGGTATGAGCAAGAAGTATCATTGTTGTGCCGTTAGGATCTATAGACGGTACAACGGAGATGGTAAGTAAAAAGAGAAAGTTAAGTAGAAAGAAAAGTTTCAAAACAATCAATTTTACGCACAGATAATACAGTATGTTAAATAACAGAGGGCGTTCCCTTAAACTCGTTAATATATATCATTAATAGATTAAAATAAAAATATCAGCATAGAAAAATAAGCATAAAAAATCCGAATAAAAAAAAATTCTAATTGGAAATAAATTTAAAAACCTCCTGTTTTGAATCAAAATAGTAGTCGTCATGTATAAATAAATTGCGACGTTGCCGTCTTTCATGTTCGCGTGTACAGTGTGTTTCTTTTACATGTCAATTTAAAATTTTTGTTGAATATTTTCATATTGGAAAAATTTTAAAACATTTTGTTTTCGAATGGAAATATTTTTTTCATCCCACCATCTCGGAAAGAGTATTTTTAATCTTCAATATCTGACTGGAAAAGCCTTTTTATTCTCTAGAGGATAAAGTAAATTGAATTTAGAACATCGTGTGCACTAAGTTTGTAAATTAAAAAAAAACATTAAACCTATTTACTGTTACCTCTATGGTGCCGAATATATCATACAACTTTTTTTTAATTTGTTAAAAACTCAGACTCGGAACCTCCTTGGTGTTCTTTTTTCAATTTTCTTTGTACGCGGTTCTTTACGCGGCATTTTTTCACGTCATTGTTAAACCTTATAATAAAAAAAAGAAACTTGAAAACAAGTGAAAAACTAAAATGAGTGATTCTAGCGACGAGGAAGTTTGTTTGACGCCAACAGAATTGACTGAAACTGTTAATAATGCGCAAATGAGCTTTCTACCTCAACAATCACGCGAGAAGTATTTAAAACAGTATGATATGTTCAACACGTGGCGACTAGCAAAAGGAGCCAAAACTTTCTCAGAAAACGTTTTGCTGGCATATTTTATAGAATTATCCGAGAACAAGAAAGCAAGCACTCTATGGAGTACGTATTCGATGCTAAAAGCAACAATAAAGATGAAAAAAGACATACATATCGATACCTATCCTAAATTAGTAGCATTTAGTCATTTCCTCGCTGAGGTGGAATGAAAAGTTACGTGTTGCACTCGAGTGCAAAGATTTTTCACCTCGTGTCCTTTTGATTCCCTCGCTAACGCTCAGGATTCTAATTTTGAATCACTCGCTGGGCTCGTGATTCAATTTTAGAATCCTTCGCTTGCTCGGTCATCAAAATTGAACACGCGGTTAAAAAGCAACTTTGCACTCTTGTATAACAAATAACTATTTATTAATATCTAAATGAGATCGCGCAATGACAATTAAGTTAATTATTTAATTAATAGTGTATTGTAATAGATAATTGAGAGTGACCAACACTATCAAAAAAGTATTGAAAATGTAGCGCAAACTAAACTTTATCGTCTAGGAAATACGGTTATTTTTCTTACATTATTTTCAAATGTTACATTAATTTTCTATCCGACCATCGACGATATCTATGCGAGTTTACATTTTGCCTTGAATCTACGAAAAACGATAGTTGGCGAAGAAGACTCACTAGTCACTACTGTCATTATTTTAGTACAGTAGGTATTCATGAAGCAGAAAACCTCATACTAGGAGATATAGAAATAAAAGACATGATGTCTGGTGAAGCCGTACGGAGGACGGGTCTGAGTAATTGTGTTGCGACGTGTGCCGGGTACGATGCGCCAAATGTTGTTGTGTCGGGAGTTTGATTGTGGAGTCACCTGTGTAAATAATCTCTTGTAAAATAACGCGCTTTCCCATCAAAGATTGCATCACTGCTTACCAACAAGCAGGATTGCGGTCAAGCACTATTATATAATTATTAAAAAAAAAATCTCAATTTCTAAACATAGCGAGATATTTCTATTTACAAAAAGAACCTTTTGCAATCGTAGATGGTAAAGCGCGCTAGTTTATTAAGCCTATCCACTCAAAAAAAACTGAGTAAATAGGAAGGAAGATGGCAGTTGAGTCAAGTGATATAATGTAAAACCCAACAACATGACCAACGATGTTGTGCCAGAGAGAGATTGATCTGTAGATCCTCCACGATCAAACTCCCAACACAACAACATTTGGCGCATCGTACCCGGCACCCATCGCAACACAACTGCTCAGACCCGTCCTCCGTACGGCTTCATCAGACGTCCTCAAATGAAAGTATGTATCGAAAATACACTTTCAAACATACAGCTCCGCCTATCTTTATGTAGATAAGCGATAAGTAAAAGAAAAATACATCCCGCCACAAGCCTAAAGTTAGCTTTTGTTTTTGTAAAAGTTATGAAACTGAAAATATCTGTCATTTTAAGGTAACGTGGGTCTCTGCCACTCATCCTGGGAGACGGTTCTCCTTTTACAAATGCAGGTAATCTGCAAAAATAGGTCCCCACACGTAAAAACATAATAACATGTGAGTTTACATTTCTGTTTCCATGCTGAAAAGGGTATGAAAAAGGGAATTAATATCATCCTCGGGTGGCTGCTGCAGGTCCGGAAATCCTCAAACGGCGTAAACACTCCAATCTTTTTGGGGCTTATATGTTCGAGCCGTTTGGGGTTGAAACACTGAGCTATGGGAGTCCGCACTTATTTTTTCGAGATAGCGTCAAGCGGTTGGATGACTCTTCATATGACAGGGCTGGATTATTTTAGGCTAAAAATGATCAGAATTGGCATGTATTGTAGAAATGGTGTCAGTGTATATTTTGGCCTACACTTTACACTTTGGGTGCTTTTGCGTTTGACGACGCACGGTGACAATGTTTTGATGCGTTTTGATTTGATCCCCACACTTTTATGAACATATATTTTTTTTTTATTTTAAGGCTGCTAGCTTTTTGAATTATGTGAATAAATTCTTATTTCAAGTCATCAAGATGATATCGGTTAATGTTGAAATGGTGGCCTACTTTACTCGCATTTAAAAATGTATCCGGAATCTTTATAAAACAGCCAACTTATCTGTAGAGCAGGGTCAATGTATTATATTATTACTAATCCAGACATGTTCTGACATGTCCTGAACGTTTGTAAAAACAAATGCCTACATACATACCTACCTATTGATAAATCTGTTGCAATATTGTGTAAGTTTATTGCTTAATATTTTAAAATGAATTATTAGTCAGCAAATACCACAAATGTCCTGCAAATCGTAAGTATTTATGATTGTACCTACTGAACTCAAGTACATTCGGTACACCCAGAGTGTTGAGCTATCAGACACTTACTAATCACATAATATGTAGGTACCATATAAATGTATACATAAAAAGTTTTTCGTACACATTGTTACAGCGGCAACACCATATCTTCGTGAAAATTTCAACCATCAATAGTTCAGCCAAATTCGATAAAGTATAGAGGTAAACAAACCGTTGCTAGGCAACGAGTAGTTTATGCATAAAAGACGGAAGATGACAATCTTTCCTATATAGATGATTTTTATAAAAGTAATAATCCTACTTTCTACTAATCTAAACAGTTTATTTATGTTTAGATATTTATCATTTGCATAGAACGCTTAACCGATTTGAATGAAATATGACACACATGTAAGCTGATTCCCTAATAGGTTACATTTTTTGATACATACAATTATAATTAGTCCATACTTGAAAGTATTACAATGCATGTGTTATGTAGTTGATTTCAAAGTAATTAAAATACGCAAAGTTGTATTAACAAATGCCGCAACTTTATTCATTAGTTGAATTCCACAAAATGTGTTTATTACCTGGATTTCATCCATCTTTCTTTTTTTGTAGGGCTATCACGTAAAATTAATGTCCACTTTTTAATGGTTTTTCGAAATAACAAGTTATGCATGTTATTTTAGTGATTCTATTGAAATAAAAGCTGCAATAAAAATTGTTAATAAATAGCTAGCATGTAAAAGTCGATAATCATTATAACAGGAGATTTGTTAAACGTGAGTTGTGATAACCCTAAATTGGTTTGTTTACCTCTATTTTTTATGGAGCTAGGCGATGGTACAGTTATCACGGTCTCTGAGATACAATCTAAATACAGACAGACAGATGGACAGTCTTAGTAATGCACTAATGCTTAACGATTTTACCGTTTTGGTACAAAGTTGGTTGGTCTAGTAGTCGTATAGCTTCCTGAAAATGAATTCCCATGTTCCTGGCTCGGACCAAGTGCTCTCGAAAGGCTCTCCATCTGAAATATCTTAGTAGCAGCAATAGGCTAGTCCCCAGTCACTTTCTAGCCCTGCGGTGATAGCGGCGAGATGTCTGTTATATTGTTCATCATAAACCTTTTTGTCGTCCCACTGCTGGGCACAGGTCTCCTCTCATACAGAGAAGGATTGATACGGGTTGGCGATTTCAGATTTAAAGTCCAGGTTTCCTCAAGATGTTTTCCTTCACCTTGTAATCAGCAATTTTTGCCCAAGATATACTTAGAAAGTACATATAAGTTAGAAAAGTTACATTGGTTCTTGCCTGACCTGGAATCGAACCCGCACACTCATACTTGAGAGGCTGGTCTTTTAACCAATAGGCCACCATAACTATATTGTTCAATTAAGGTTAATTAAAATTATATAAATTTTAAAAAAACCTTTGGCGTGGATATTATTTTAAGCTAAATAAACCAATATGTAACTACTAGTAGGATATTCCAATGACGATTAAGTTGATTTCAAAGAGATTAACACTCATGATTATAATGTAAGAATTGAATGTATTTTTCGATTCATTGGTATTTGTTTACATTTTTGTATATTAAATCGCGAACGCAGATTAGATATCTCAGCATGATTTTCATTCATTAGTAGTTAAAAAATGTGATAACTTATTTCTTAATTACTTACGTGTTTATTTATTTGTTATATAGCAGTGATAGACCAGCAGCAATGGCCCGATCTACAAGTTGTATGGCGCGTTTTACTTTGTGTTACTATTGCACTCAAAAATGCTGATGAAAAGCATCATGGTTTTCTGTGATGGATTACGTCTTGCACTCTTTCACAGAAGAGGCCTGTATCCCAACAGCAGGAAAAACATATGCTATTTATACTAGACTAGCGACCCTACCCGGCTTCGCACGTGTTCAATACTGATACTAAATACACTACAGAAAAACTGTGAACGTTGTATAAAAAACACGGCGGCTCGCAGCTCGCGCCACTGCAAACCTGACGACCCGCAATTTTTTAATTCTTTAATATCTTTGCAAATATTCATTTAAATCATATGCTATAAAGGGCGATATAGGTCTACGTTAAATCAACAATGTATTTAAGCTATAAAATTGGACAAGGATTATTGCTGTATTGGTTGAAATCGCTTCGAAAATTAGGCAATATTTGTCGTAAAAAGTAAATGACAAAAAATGTTATTGTGGGGTAACCATAAGAGGTAGACATATACTACCATGGACTGTTCTGTAGAACTTTCAGTGTGTACAATATTTTGTTAAATCTCGTAGGGTTCAGTGATTGCCTGCATTTGCAGTGAAACGCAGGCAATCACTCTATCTATTGAAAAAAACCGTAGCATAGTTCTATAGACTTAGGGAACGAGAAAGTGACTTCTTTTTTGCTAAGTTTTAACTAAATAGGTTGAGGTTTAGAGTTGCAAATAATGTTAATTTTAATTAATAATGACTTAACACTTCTTTGTATTAAATAAGTATATGACGGATACTTTTTCTTTGAAAATTTGCAATGAATAGAACAAAATATTCATGTAAATAATTCAAACATATCGTATAAAATAGATACTTCAAGTTATGAAAAAATATTGGAAGGAAAAAATGTACGCATCGAACGCATGGAAGGTCATTGATAAGAGGTCGTTGACCGTGTCTAGGCAGTTATCAATATTATCAGTATTTAAATGAATTTAGATGGCAACTTAGTCTATATTGTGTCAGGAGGGGTCAATGACTTGTCTAAGGCATATTTGAATTCGATAGTATGTATGATGTAGAAAGATTTGTTTTGCATATTGAAGTATTTACGCCCATGTCGACTAATGCCGGTGGTGTGCCTCAGGGGTCTGTTCTCTCTGCAACTCTGTTCCTCCTGCATATTAACGATCTGCTGATGTTCGATATCTATGGGTATGTAGATGACAGCACAGTTGTGAAGAGATACCTGCCGTATGCTCGGGCTAGTAAGGAATCAATCGGTCCGAAAGAGAGGCTATGGTAGAGCGTACGAATATTGCACTACAGGCAGTCTCCGAATGGGGCAAAACCAATCTTGCATTCAATGCCGCCAAAGCATAAGCGTGTATTTTCACCGCCAAAAGAAGTCCGTTCACCTTTCGCTCCTACTTTTCGGAATGTATCCTTGCAGTGCACCGACCGTCTTCAGCTTTTAGGAGTTGAGATTTCCTCGTGTCTAAACTTTGGGCGGTTCATTGGGTCCAAAGCCAAGGTGGCTTTGCAGAAAACTTGGCGTTTTCGCAAAGGTCTGGCGATAATTCACACAAAGGCAGCTTTTAATGTTGAACAAAGCACGGGTCCGTTCGGGTGCAGCCTCATTTGGGCTGGTGCAACAAAATATCACTTGGCTACTTTGGATTCAACGGAGATGCGTGCGGAGAGGCTGGCGAAGGGGCTGGCCCCATCTCCGTTCCACCATCGGAAGACCCGTCATACGGCGAGTTTACACCCTCATGTTGTTAATACCACTAGGATCCGGACGAAGCGTCTCTCCTCCTCTTTTATACCGCGTACATCGAGGGATTGAAACAATTTGCCACCGGCAGTGTTTCCGTCGGACTACAATTTAATTTAATTGTCTTCAAGGCTAGAGTGAATAGGCTCTTAATAAACTAGCGCGCTTTACCATTAACGATTGCATCACAGTCTACCATCAGGCAGGACTAATTTATCTATATTAATATATAAAGCAGAAGAGTTTGTTTGTTCGTTTGTGCGCGCTAATCTCAGGAACTGCTGGTCCGATTTGAAAAATTATTTTTGCGTTGGATAGCCTATTAATCCAGGAAGGCTTTAGGCTATATAACATCCCGCTGCGACCAATAGGAGCGGAGCATAACTAACTCCACGCGAACGAAGTCGCTGGCGGCCGCTAGTAATTTAAATAAAAAAAGTTATTTTCAGCTTTTTCTGAGGGCACAAATTTTGCCAAGGCATTTTTTTTACTCATCGTCGAAGTATCTAAACCTCTAAAAATGGCCTCGATGCCCTTCTCTGTAGCGGGAACATTACAGGCCTCATTATGTTGTTGAATCTCCAATTACTTAGATACACACATAACCATACTTACAGAACAACACACAAAGACAAATGTCTTACCATCTTGCCTGGGCAATGTAACAAGTTAATGATCTGACAAATAAGGAACACGTGCCACGGTATACTTTACACTACTTACGTCAAACACAGCTACCTCTGCCTCCCCACCCCTTCCAGTGACCTCCGCTCAATGAAAAGATCATAAACAATGTCCCCAGAAGGTAACCTTATTTGTATTTAAAGGGTCCAGGAGGTACTGCAAACAGAACTGACCCGTACCCTTGGAACTCGAAAGATGGAAGAATGATGATGGGAGGTAAAGTTACTACTTATAATACTGGCTTTTGTGCTATAGGAATCCGTCATAAAAGAGCCACAATGGGCTACAAAGATCTTTGTATCATGAACTGAAAAGAAAAATACTTATTTACAAAATAATACTTATAACTTTATGGTTGTCATTTCTGAGAGTGGTATGGTGTGATGCAGATGAGAAAATATCTATACTTATCATGTCCTCACATATATTTAAAGCTGAAAAGTTTGTTCATTTGTTTGAACGCGCTAATCTCAGGAAGTACTGGTTCGATTTGAAAAAATATTTTTGCGTTAGATAGCCCATTAATCCAAGAAGGCTTTAGGCTATATAACATCACACTGCGACCAATAGGAGCGGAGCATATAAAAAAAACATATCGAAACCCACTCGAGTAAAACCGCGCGGCGCAGCTAGTCCATACTAATATTATAAATGCGAAAGTAACTCTGTCTGTCTGTCTGTTACGCTTTCCCGCTTAAACCTCTCAACCGATTTTGATGAAATTTGGCACAGACAATCTTTAGACCCTGAGAAAGAACATAGGCTACCTTTTATCCCGGAAAAATTTGATGTTCCTGAGGTAAATCTAAAAAGCGCGATATAACCGAACTCCACGCGGGCGAAGCCGCGGGCGGAAAGCTAGTAATATATAAAGCTGAAGAGTTTGTTTGTTTGAACGCGCTTATATCAGAAACTACTGCTCCGATTTCAAAAATTCTTTATGCTTTAGATAACCCATTAATTCAGGAAGGCTTTAGGATATAAGTATATCATCACGCTGCGACCAACAGGAGCGGAGCATATAAAAACAAACATATCGAAACTTACGCGGGTGCGACATTATTATTGTTATTTCACATAGGCGCATAATAACAAGATTAAGAAAACGCTTGAAACAGACTCTTGGACACACAGATCAGTATAATACAGTATGTTAACTAACAGAGGGCGTTCCCGTTAACCCGAAGTAGTATAGCATATAAGCCCCGCACGATGATATTGCGATGGAACCTTGTCACAATAACAGCTTTGTGACGTCATCTGTCACGCAAAAGGACATCTAGCAAAAGAATGTTAAATGCAAATTTAATAAACTGGGGTTAAGGGTTTATTTGTATTTTATAATTTTATTATACATACACTCTTTTTAACTACTCATCCATATTCTGACAAATAAACTTTCATTATTAAAAATTTCAAGGAAATAATTCCTGTAGACGTAAGAAAAATATACTTATTCATATATTTTTCTTACATGTATACTAATTTTTATTAACTACATTTCTATTAATTTGCGAGCGGGAATTGAACCAGAGTCCACTGCGTAGCAGTCATGTTTTAATTACTACCTACATCTATCAGCTTATAAATAAAACCAGGATAGTATGTAAAAAAATGTTTATATGTAATTCAATATAAACTTACCCTATTTATTCAATTCCACTCATATAGTCTTCCAAATCAGAACTGCTTTCTGTGTCTGTCGTATGACTCACTGTCGTCTGCCGTATTTATGACAAATAACTCGTCAGTTATTAGATCTTTATTCCAATATTCCTCTTCAAGCCGTTTAACATGATTAACTTCCTTTCGCCAGTCACCTGGAGTTATTGACGCCAACGCCTCCAACGTCAGAGCTTCAGTGCGACTTTCCAACTGCTCCACATTCTTTTCTGACACCCTCATCTTTACCAGGTTCCAGATGTACTCAATGGGGTTGAGGTCGCAGTTGTAAGGTGGTAATCTAACGACCTCATGGCCATTGCCAGCTAATAAATTGTCAATTTTATGATTTTCGCCGGTCTGTGCCGTTTAATTAATAAATACAGTTCAGGTTTTGTACTGTCGTTGGGAAAATCGATGTCGTGAGCTTGTAGCCATTCAACCATCAACTGTTTTTTTATTGTTCATACTTGGTGGCCTATTCTCTTCCCTACTGTGATAAGGGGCGTTGTCCATCACAATTATGGAGTTGCGTGGTATGTTGGGTACTAATTTTTCTGTAAGCCAGTTGATGAAATTCTCAGCATTCATTTGATCATGGTAATCCCCCGTTTTGGTGTCTGCTTTAAACATTAAAAGGGCATTGTAAACAAAACCGCTTTAACTTCCCGCATGAGCTATTATCCATTGGCGGCCGGGGCTGTCGTTCCATCTCACTCCGACATCGGTTGCTGTTTGCCAACATTTTTTTAACGTAAAGTGTGCGTGTATCTACTTTTCGTCGAGATAAATAACGGGTCTTTTGTTAGTACCAAGCGAGTCATTTTCTTTCATACGTCGTAAATATTTAGCCCTCCACGCTTGAATTTGTGGTCTTTCAATTAGAGCCAGTCTTTTTTGGTAGCCTAAATCACATTTAATTATTTTTCTTAATGTAGTTTCACTACCAGTATAATTAAGGTCTACTTTTGATGCCGCCAATATTTTGCGCATTGTGGGTATTTCTCTCCTCACCGTATACATGCCGAAATATTCCTTCTTTTGTCTTTTTCCTTTAGTAAGAGTTCTCATTTTGCTGCCACTGGCTATTTCTGACACATGCTGTCGTCGCAATTTTGTCACAGTATTTTTTGCAACGCCTGTGGCACATGCCACACGCTCCGTGACTTGGTAGAATTTTGCAAAATATTTTTAATAACTATTAGCAGTTCTTCGGTATTAAAATGTCCTCAGTAGTGTCCGAAGCACTTTTTAAAGCACGGTTTATACTTTCAAGAACTAACTTATAGTCCTTTTTCTCTTTAACAAAATAATTGTCCACTAAAGGACACTAATAAAAATAATGGATAATTAAATTATAATTTCACGAGCACGACTGTTAATTAATTTCTTACTCATTTAAACGAGTAACAGCTAACAAAACTAAACAACAAAACTCAAGAACAATAATAAAACAGGATAACAAAAACAAAAAGCTAACAAAAATATTCGATGTGCGTAAGTGGATAAGCGCGGACTGAACTTGCTAACGGTACCGACGGAGCGAGTTCGACTACGTCACCAAGATGGCCGCCAATCGCAATATCATCGTGCGGGGCTTATACATACATGCTAAAAAAAATATTTCCATTCGAAAACAAAATGTTTTAAAATTTTTTCCAATAAGAAAATATTCAATAAAAATTTTAAATTGACATGTTAAAGAAACACACTGTACACGCGAACATGAAAGACGGCAACGTCGCAATTTATGTATACATGACGACTACTATTTTGATTTAAAACAGGAGGTTTCAAATTTATTTCCAATTAGAATTTTTTTTTATTCGGATTTTTTTATGCTTATTTTTCTATGCTGATATTTTTATTTTAATCTATTATTGATATATATTAACGAGTTTAAGGGAACGCCCTCTGTTATTTAACATACTGTATAAACTAATAAACTAGTGCGCTTTACCATCAACGATTGCGTCACTGCTTACCATCAGGCAGGATTGCGGTCAAGCGCTGGTTTATAATTTGTAAAAAAAAAAAAAAAAATAAAGTGTTTACTGCTGGTATACAAGTTTCTACTCGGTGAGTGAATACGAGTAGGCTGGTAATCTATAGTTTTTAAATACCGTCAGTGGTATTTGGATGATGAGAAGTTTTACTTCTATAACATGCCAGTTTCACGCCATATTAGCATACATTATGATCGCTATTATTCACTTATTCTTCTTCTTCAGCCAATAGAGGTGCACTGCTGGACAAAAGCCTCCGCCGAGGCTCTCCAAGATGACCGGTCTTGTGTTGCCTGCATCCATCGGCTTTCCGTGACCTTCACCAATGCAGGCATCGGTCCGGTGTTGGGAGTCTCCCTATGCTGCGTCGTCCGGTACGTGGCTGCCACTCCAGAACCTTACTGCCCCATCGGTCATCGGTTCTACGAGCAAGGTGCCCTGCCCACTGCCACTTAATTATGGCAACTCGAAGAGCTGAAGAGCTATGTCGTCAACTTTGGTTCTTCTGCGGATCTCTTCATTTCTGATTCGATCGCGCAGAGAAACTCCTAGCATAGCTCTTTCCATCGCTTTTTGGTGACTTGGAGCCTTCTTATGAGGCCCACTGTGTTATCAATCACAGCCTAACTTTACTTTTAGCCTAACTTTTAAGCCTAACTTTATTACTGGGCCTAGCCTGTTTATTAGAAACCCTTAAAATTGTGATACTTGCACTAAACGCTACCTACCACTTGTGAAAAAAAAAAATAAGCTATTTATAGCCCGTTCAATAAGTTTTGACTCTTATTGCGTTGATGGCATGACAAATGGTAGGTCTAATAAATAGTTCGTAATCTAACCATATCTTTTGCTTTTAATTCTATTCTTAGGTCTACCGAATAGAAGTCAAAATTGGTTGGACAGGCTGTAAAAGACGTTTATTAAAGCTTTGACCTTACATATCCCGAAAGAATTGTAAGTTTACAAATGTGCTTTTGAATTATGGCTAAAGATCAGAAAAACCTTAACCTCACTTTACGGCTACTTTAGGTAAAGACGACGTTCTTCTTCTCTTGTAAACATCTTCGAGAACTTCAAGTAGGACCTCACTGACCCAACCCTTCCGAAGGGCGTAGGAATGAATAAATAAGTAATGTCAATCAAGCTACGATGTCCCTTCGACCGCCTTCCGTGTTGGGAGGCAATAACAGAGCCGTCGGTGTCGCAGGCATGTCACGTTCGGCCACCAATGACATTTGATAAGGAAAAGATAAAACTTCAGTAAGCTTAGACCACCTGCGGGTGAGGATGTGACGGAATGATGTGATATTCGACGAATCGTCATAATGTCACGTGTTTGAATTCCCTTAAGGCGTAGTCATAACTGTCTAGTGTACCCACGTCTTCATCTTCCTTTTCTCAGTTATTGTGGATTCGGCATCCAGTCACCTACATGTCGTCTGTTATGTAATAGAAGGTGAACTGAGTTTTATTTTTTATAATTATAAACTAGTGCCTGACCGCAACCCCACCTGATGGTAAGCAGTGATGCAATCGCTGATGGTAAAGCGCGCTAGTTTATTAAACGCCTATTCACTAAGAAAAAAACTGAGTGAATAGAAAGGAAGACGGCAGTTGAGCGAGGTGACCCAATGTTAAACTCAACAACATGACCAGTGATGCTGCGCCAGAGGACGATTGATCTGGAGACCCTCCACGACCAAACTTCCGAAACAACAACATTTGGCGCATCGTACCAGGCACACATCGCAACACAACTGTTCAGACCCGTCCTCCGTACGGCTTCACCAGACATCATTATCAGAACACGACGAATCACTTGGCGGCAACACTTAGTCTGGTGGGTGGTAACTTCTGCCGGCAGCTAATGTAATGGCCGACCACCGATAGCAAACCCTGACTTGGACTTGCATGCAAAAAGCATGCCGTTAAAATTTATGTGAAGTGTTTAAAGCTTGACGATAACTGTCAATAATGTCAACACCTAGCAAGCCCATAGGTGCAACGACAGTTTACTTCAAGCTCGGTGACATTTTACAAAATGGACCTGCAGGATACTTATCTTCTTCTTCCTCGCATATCTTCTTCCTCGGCTCGCTGGTACAACTGTATTTTAAATCCTATTATAGTCGCATTCACGGTAGATCAACAGAACAGACTTTGTGTACTTTACATTAGAATAGCAGATGACAGCACAGTTGTAGAGAGATACCTGCCGGTTGCTCGGGCTAGTAGGGAATCAATCCGGTCCGAAAGAGAGGCCATGGTTGAGCGAACGAGTGTTGCACTGCAGGCAGTCTCCGAATGGGGCAATGCCAATCTTGTAGCATTCAATGCCGCCAAAACACAGGCGTGTCTTTTCACCGCCAAAAGGAGCCCGTTTACCTTGGCTCCTACTTTTCGGAATGTGTCCTTGGAGTGTTCCGACCGCCTTCAGCTTCTGGGAGTTGAGATTTCCTCGGACCTTAACTTTGGGCGGTTCATTGAGTCCAAGGCTAAGGTGGCTGCCAAGAAACTTGGCGTTATCGCAAAGGTCGGGCAGTACTTCACACATGGGCAGCTTCTAATGTTATACAAAGCACAGGTCCGTTCGTGTGTGGAGTAGTGCAGCCACATTTGGGCTGGTGCTGCCAAGTGTCACCTGGCCACTTTGGATTCAGTGGAGAGACGTGCAAAGAGGCTGATTGGTGACCCTGATCTAACTCGAGTCGGTCTCCAAAGCCTAGAGCACAGGCATAGAGTAGCCAGCCTTTCGGTGTTCTATAGGATGCATTTCGGGGAGTGTGCGATGGAATTGCATGATTTAATTACCCCATCTCCGTTCCACCAGCGGACGACCCGTCGTACGGCTGGTTTCCACCCTTACGTTGTTAACACCTCTACGATCCGGACGAAGCGTTTCGCCTCCTCCTTTATACCGCGTACATCGAGGGACTGGAATAATTTGCCAGCGGCGATGTTTCCGTCGGACTACAATTTGAGTGTCTTCAAGGCTAGAGTGAATAGGCTCTTAATAAACTAGTGCGCTTTACCATCAACGACTGCGTCACTGCTTACCATCAGGCAGGATTGCGGTCAAGCGCTAGTTTATAATTTATATAAAAAAAAAAAACAATTTTTCACACGCTTTCTAATTACTACACTAATATCGCCACTAGAATTACAAATAATAAAAATACAACAAAGATATTAAAGGACGGTATAAGTCGTGGTGGCCTAATGGTTAAAACACCAGCCTCTCAAGTATGAGTGTGCGGGTTCGATTCCAGGTCAGGCAAGTACTAATGTAACTTTTCTAAGTTATATGTACTTTCTAAGTACCCATATCTGGGATACCAATGACTGATTATAAGGTGAAGGAAAACCATCTAGAGGAAACCTGGACTTTAAGTCTGAAATCGCCAATCCACATTGAGCAAGTGTGATGATTACACTCAATCCTTCATTCAAACAGATCTCCTCTCATACAGAATGAGAGGAGACGTGTACCCGGCAGGGAGGCGGTAAAACGGTTGATGATGATAACAATTAAAATACTCATACAAAAATCGTGTTTTCTTAATAGGCACTATAAAGTGAATGTCTAACTCCCTCTTTGCCATTTCTTAGCTCTTATTTTTTGAAAACAAGATTGTTGATTAGTACATAAAGATTGCGAAGGCAAATATTTATTAATTTATTATTCACAATATTCAACAGCTGTTTGAAATATTATCCTAAAATATATAAACTACACTCATTTGCAAAAAAAAAACCGGACGGTTTTGATTTTCATTCATATTTAAAAAGATACAATACAAAAAAGGTTTCTCGGTTGTACACGTTACTGACCAGTTTTAAAAATGCCGTGCTATTTAAAAAAGTTCGTTCTAAATTCAAATTTTCATTTGATGTTCATTTCTACAGAAAACCCCTTTTTATCCTACATTTTTAGCGCGAAGTTCCAGAAGTTAACTTTCATAACTTTTATTCAATTTTTATCGATTAATTTCATACCCTTGACTGTCAAAGCTTTATTTATTGCTATTTAGCTGTATCAAAAATGGTAGATAAATTGGTAAAAACTACCAAAATTATCGCGCTGCTTGAAGAGGGTAGCAGCCAATGCTTCGTGGCTAGGAGGCTAATCTTAGTCGGTCAACGTCCAAAGGAGCGATACCGGGAGACTGGTTCCATCGAGAGAAGGCTTGGTTCTGGAAGAAAACCATGTATCCAACCCCGGGATGATCGTTTTCTTGTGATTCACGCATTGAGAAATCGCAAATCTTCGTATGTGAATCTTAAGAACAACCCCCAAGAAGTAAGAAATGTGCATATTACTCCATGGACGGTCAGGAGGAGGCTTCTTGTTGTCAATAATATACGCAGTCTCCGCCCGGCCCGCAGCTCCAAATTACTCCGTGAGCACCGAGTTCATAGGCTTAGGTTCGCTAGAAATACCAGGCCCGTGTTTCGAAAAAATCACACCTTATGGTAGGAACTCTCTTATGTTTTGGGCAGGAATAAATTCGGTGGATCGTACAGAGTTAGTCTTCATTGAAAACGGCTCACTGACTGTGCATCGATACATAACGGAAGTTCTGATTCCTCATGAGCAACCCGCATTGGCAGCTCAAGGTGAAGACTCGATTTTTATGGACGACAATGCTCCCGCACACCGATCTCGCGATGTTGACGCGTATGTGCAAGAGGTCGGCATTCGTCGTTTGGATTGGCCAGCTCGAAGTCCCGACCTCAATCCTATTGAGCACGTCTGGGACGTTCTGAAACGGCGTGTGAGATCAGTACAACCGGCTCCGCAGACCATCAGAGAGCTGAAGAATGTGATTACTGCGGAGTGGACTAATCCGCAAGCAAATATCCGGGATATACTCGCTAGCATGCCCAGACGAATTCTAGTTGTGATTTTAGCTAGAGGGGGTCATACTCAAAACTAAACACTTATCTTTTTTTTTATATATAAATTGTAAACCAGCGCTTGACCGCAATCCCGCCATCAGGCGGGATTGCGGTCAAGCGCTGGTGGCTTACCATCAGGTAAGCAGCGATGCGATCG
Organism: Sesamia nonagrioides; assembly: GCA_017933935.1. Taxonomy (NCBI): domain Eukaryota; kingdom Metazoa; phylum Arthropoda; class Insecta; order Lepidoptera; family Noctuidae; genus Sesamia; species Sesamia nonagrioides. Next base: position 557,300 of record JADWQK010002135.1, on the reverse strand, counting down.
TTCATGGTAAAGCGCGCTAGTTTATTAAGAGCCTATTCATCCTATGCCTTAAAGACACTCAAATTGTAGTCTGACGGAAACACCGCCGCCGGCAAGTTGTCATTCTTTCAAATCTGCTTTTACTTTATTAAAGAAAAACCAACAAAAATACTTTTTTAATTTTAACTTTACGAATATATGCACTACTAGCGTACATACACTACCAGCGAGGTATAGCATTATTTTAAATAAATTGTATCAAAATTTTATGAAATACCTACTGATGAAAACGATTATTTTTTTATTAATTTACCAAATTGTGAGGATAAAACTACCGATAATTATCAAACAAAGCAATAATAACATTTGAAATGGTTCATTGCTTAGGTGCCCTTTTTTTTCACATGAGTTTATACGATATTGCCTTCGAGTTGTGGAGGTCAGACGGCAGTCACTTCACGGAAAATATCGAAGTTTAGCCAAAGTCAGCAGTTAGACTGGTAAAGCGGACCCCAGACTCCAAAGCTGAGAAGGCTGCGGATGCGACTGGGATTAACGCTAAGATGATGATGATGATCATCATCTAAGTATTGCTAAGTTTATAGTGTGGGTGAGTGTGCATGAGGAGTTGCGAATGGACGTGCGGATATGTTATAGTGGTATGTACATATGTAGTGATTGTCTACTTTTTGTTTTATTATTGACTAGCTTCCCGCCCGCGGCTTCGCCCGCGTAAATTTCGGTTATATCGCGCTTTTTAGATTTCCCTCGGGAACATCAAATTTTTCCGGGATAACAGGTAGCCTATGTTTTTTCTCAGGGTCCAAAGATTGTCTGTGCCAAATTTCATCAAAATCGGTTGAGAGGTTTAGGCGGGAAAGCGTAACAGACAGACAGACAGACAGACAGACAGACAGACAGACAGAGTTACTTTCGCATTTATAATATTGCTAGCTTTCCGCCCGCGGCTTCGCCCGCGTGGAGTTCGGTTATATCGCGCTTTTTAGATTTCCCTCGGGAATATCAAATTTTTCCGGGATAAAAGGTAGCCTATGTTCTTTCTCGGGATCTAAAGATTGTCTGTGCCAAATTTCATCAAAATCGGTTGAGAGGTTTAAGCGGGAAAACGTAACAGACAGACAGATAGACAGACAAACAGACAGACAGACAGAGTTACTTTCGCATTTATAATATTAGTATGGATAGTATGGATAAACTGGTGCGGTTTTTTTTTTAAATTATAAACTAGCGCTTGACCGCAATCTCGCCTGATGGTAAGCAGTGATGCGATCGTTAATGGTAAAGCGCGCTAGTTTATTATGAGCCTATTCACTCTAGCCCTGAAGACACCCCTGAAGACGTCCTTCGATGTACGCGGTATAAAAGAAGAAGCGAAACGCTTCGTCTGGATCATAGTGGTGTTAACAACGTAAGGGTGGAAAGTCGCCGTACGACGGGTCGTCCGAGGGTGGAACGAAGATGGGGGAATTAAATCATGCAATTCCCTTGCACCCTCACCAGGATGCATCCTATAGAAGACCGAAAGGCTGGCTACTCTACGCCTGTGCTCCAGGCTTTGGAGACCGTTTTAATTTAAATCTGGGTTGCCAATCAGCCTCTTCGCACGCCTCTCGACTGAATCGAAAGTAGTCAGATGACATTTTGCAGCACCAGCCCAAATGTGGTTGCAGTACTCCACACACGAACGGACCTGTGCTTTGTACAACATAAGAAGCTGCCGTGGTGAGAAATACTCCCGGATTTTCGCGATAACGCTAAGTTTCCTAGCAGCCACATTGGCTTTGGATCCCATGAACCACCCAAAGTTTAGGTTCGAGGAAATCTCAACTCCCAAAACCTAAAGGCGATCGGTGTACTCCAAGGATACATTCCGAAAGTAGGAGCCAAGGTGAACGGGCTTCTTTTGGTGGTGAAAAGACACGCTTGTGTTTTCGCGGCATTGAATGCAAGACGAGATTGGCTTTGCCCCAACGAATGAACGTTTTTTTTTTTTAGGAGACTGCCTGTAGTGCAACATTCGTACGCTCTACCATACCCTCTCTTGAGCCGGATTGATTTCTTACTAGACCGAGCTCTCGGCAGGTACCTCTTCACAACTGGCGCTGTCATAAACATTCTACTCAATTTCATTCTTTCATATCTTTATCTTTTATGAACCTAACATTGACGATCACTTCATTCTGTTAGAAGCCGTTATTCAGTGGTATACGATCACCGATTATTATGATATTAATCCACAATTTCGGCTGGGATAATAAAGTGATTGCTTGCACGCATACCATTCAACTATATTAAAATTGACTATCACTTATGGGGATAACTTTCCACCGAACTGTTTAGTAGAAAATTGTAAGTATAGCCTATATTAAAAGCATTGTCTTGATCATAGTATAATGTTTTAAGGATCAAAACTTGCCAGTGACGACTCAGAACCAATTATACTATTTTGTTTATTTTGACACTTAAAATTGCCTGTTATGTGCCTATTTGAAATTAATGTTTTTTTAAAATATAAATTACTAGCTTTCCGCCCGCGGCTTCGCCCGCGTGGAGTTCGGTTATATCGCGCTTTTTAGATTTCCCTCGGGAACATCAAATTTTCCGGGATAAAAGGTAGCCTATGTTCTTTCTCAGGGTCTAAAGATTGTCTGTGCCAAATTTCATCAAAATCGGTTGAGAGGTTTAAGCGGGAAAGCGTGACAGACAGACAGACAGACAGACAGACAGACAGACCGACAGACAGACAGACAGAGTTACTTTCGCATTTATAATATTAGTATGGATAAACTAGTGCTTGGCCGTAATCCCGCCCAATGGTAAGCAGTGCTGCAATCGTTGATGGTAAAGCGCGCTATTTTATTAAGAGCCTATTCAATCTAGCCTTGAAGACACTTAAATTGTAGTCGAAAACACCGCCACTGGCAAATTGTTCCAGTCCCTCGATGTACGCGGTATAAAAGACGAGGCGAATCGCTTCCTTCGGATCGTTGTGGTGTCAACAATGTAAGTGTGGAAACTAGCCTTACGACGGGTCGTCCGAGATGGAACGGAGATAAGGGAATTAAATCATGCAATTTCCTCGCACGCTCTCCAAAATACAGTATGTTAACTAACAGAGGGCGTTCCCGTTAACCCAAAATAGTATAGCATACATACATGCTAAAAAAAATATTTCCATTCGAAAACAAAATGTTTTAAATTTTTTTCAATATGAAAATATTCAATAAAAATTTTAAATTGACATGTAAAAGAAACACACTGTACACGCGAACATGAAAGACAGCAACGTCGCAATTTATTTATGAATGACGAGCCGCGTATGCGGCGGCGATCTAAGATCTAATTGATTGATGTGTGTTGGTTGATGTGTGTTGGGCAATGCAACGTTAGGTAGATACTATTCCGCGCTACTATTTTGATTTAAAACAGGAGGTTTCAAATTTATTTTCAATTATAATTTCTTTTTATTCGGATTATTTTATGCTTATTTTTCTATGCTGATATTTTTATTTTAATCTATTAATAATATATATTAACGAGTTTAAGGGAACGCCCTCTGTTATTTAACATACTGTATATCCTATAGAACCCCGACAGGCTGGCTACTCTTTGCCTGTGTGATTTTATCAAAAACGTTTTTGATAATATCTAATAATAACTCAAAGTAATCTAATTTTTTAAACTTATTGATGATTTTTATTTAATACTTCTTCTTAGTCGGCCATAGTATTTAATGTCTTGAATAAATATAAGTTGTGAGTGGAATTGCCTCTATTATAGTAAATAATAACACCAATAGTATAATAGAAAATAAATAGCACTTAGGTAACTTAAAAACAACCCTTTTTTATTAATACGTATTACTAATACAGAACATAAAAGTTTTGATTCTGGTAGTTCTTCACAAAAACGATATTCTCTGCAAGAAAAATGCCATGTTGAAAGTAGACCTCGTAGCATAAACTAAATTTACTTACAATACTTGCACACATGTCATGCCATTGATAAAATTAAAGCCAACAATCACTTAGGTGGGTTTCCAACGGAATATTTAGAACAATGGCTGCCCCGTGGTGTTTGATGACGCGTTACGCGTTCGCCCTCGCGGTGTGACGCCCGCCTTATTTTGTATACAGGCTGTTGGTTTATTTGTATCGTATAATATAATAATGTTTTGAAAAAGCAAGTCAACCTTATTGGTTGACGGTTTCTTGCCTTAATTATTCTCGTTTTCTTTCTTAAAATACTTAAGCTTCATTCAGTACAATTTATTACATTATAATCTAAATAGTTCTATTCCGATATTTCATATTTTGCTTATTTTTTTGTGAATAGTACTTAAAACTAGCATGCGTTTATGACGAACAATGCAATTCTGTAACCATTAAAAAAAAAAAAAAACGACAGTTCACTCTAACTTTTCAAGGTAGGACGCATATATCTTATTTATGTATCTTTTTAAATAGTGTTAGGTTTTTTTTATTCTTTATAATTTTTTCAACTAAAGCACCTGCCATCTAATCCCTTTACTACCTGTGGTTGACTGGTAGAGAATGCCTAAGGCATTAAGTCCGCCTCTGTACACTTTATGTGCGAAAAATTAAATAAATAAAAAAAATAGGATCTACAGATTCGATTGGTAGATATATGAACTCAACGGAACGTAATGAGTTACTTAGGTACGTATTCCAGAAGGAAACTCTAGCATTGATCTGTGTTTAAACATTACTTAAAACTAGTTTCAACCAATCAAATAGCTTGAAACGAGACTTAAGTAGAGCTTGAGTTTTGAGTGACGTTCTGTAATACGCATATTAGAATGACAAAAAGTGATGTTATGTAGTATCTACATAACTGTTATACATAAGTTAAGACTAATGAGTTAACTAATAACTAACAATAAGTTAATATCCTTCTCTTTATGCCCAGCAGTGGGACGATAAAAAGGTTGATGAATTTAATATATGTTAGGTATATATCTTATATATTCTTCCCCAAGAAAAAGGTGAGGTAATAATTCTTAAACGTGTCTAGATCTCGAAATTATTCGTCGTAAACTACAAGTGAATAATCGAAAACATCACAAGATCATCATAAAGTGATTTTAGTCAAGTAAGGAAACTAATAAAACTCGATGCACGGTGCACGACCGTTCTACATATTATAATGATTTTGCCATTTTTATATACTAATGGAGATGTTTTCCCATATTTTAATATAATAATATATAAGGAAGCTATGCATGTTATATTAATAGCTTAATTTGAATAGCATTAGCGCTCATTTGCACGCTCGTTAGTTTTATAACCTCAAGCTAGAGAAAAAAGATTTATTGGGTGTTTTTTTTATATTTAGTTTATGATCTTTGATTGACTATGTTAAAATCAATTTATTACTTATTAATTGTTTCAATTTGGAGATCGCTATTAATACACATTATCTGATGAAAAATAAAATCAAAACAAACATCAAGGAAGTATTCACTACCATTCTAAACAAAAATTATTAAAGAAATCTATTTTTAACACAAAAAATGTACATACATATTATACAAGTATACATAATCATCCTAACATGTCCTAACTGTAAAAATTCGAGCCTCCTCTCTTTTAATAGGTACAACTAAAAAAATATAATATTCTACTACTATAATTATGAACTTAGTTTTATAATGCTTGTATGGATAATATGAAACATCTATGAATGTTTGTTAATCTTTCACGCAAAAACTTCTTCTTCAACCTATAGAGATCCATTGCTGGACAAAGGCCACCCCCAAAGCTTTCCACAATCACCGGGCTTATGCTGCGCGCATCCATCGGCTTCCCGCGACCTTTCCCAGCTCATCAATCCACATTGTTGCGGGCCTCCCTACGCTGCTGCGTCTTCCTGTACGTGGCCGCCACTCCAAAACCTAACTGCCCCATCGGCCATCGGTTCTACGAACAATGTGTCCCGCCCACTGCCACTTAATTTTAGCAACGCGTAGAGCTATGTCGGTCACTTTGGTTCTTCTGTGGATCTCCTCATTTCTGATATCGAATCAGAAAGCGCGCAGAGAAACTCCGAGCATATCTTTTTCCAACACCCTTTGTAACTACTTTGTAACGCAAAAACTACTAAACGGATTTGGATAAAAATCGGCACACAGTTAAATTATGATTACACAGACTTTTATGCCTAATTATGTTAGTGAATCCGCAGGGCGCTGCTAGTAACATATATTACCCGGTCGCTTCACAAAATGAACATCCTGTGCAGTCGTCATATTTCTAAGTAATTTTCTTGAAAGGGAAGCGGCGCTTATTTTGTTTATTCATTTGTAAAATAGATTTTTCGGTCGGTGGGCTCTCACGTTCGCCGAATCTGTACCTACCAGCACTTTGGGACAATTGGTTTTCGATTGACGCGTTCTGTGTGTCATTTTTTATATAACTAATTTGTATTCTGGTGTCGCTTTATGAGGTTGGATATAACGACTATTCTAGATGATTCTGAAGTGAATTTTTGTGTAGTGGTATCATTTTCTAAACAAAAATCTTGAATAATTCTTCGCATTTTGGCCAAACTTAAGATACCAATATGTACTTTCTACATTAGGGTGAACTATATATGTAGGTCGGAAATCCACCCTAAAGAAACCTTTTAACAATATGAGCCGTGTCCACGAGAATAAAGTAGGTAGAAATTTATTTGCCAACAACTTTGTCGAGTTCTGGATCCAACAATCTATATATAAGAACTTAGTTGTTGACCGAGTTGTCTGTATTTAAAAGGCAGTGTACAACAACTTTGTGAAGATTGGATAATAATAATAAGAGCTTAAGTTTCTATATCAAAGGCTGGGAAGTTAGAATATAATAAAATACTCTTTATTATTTATAACATATAAATTCAAAATATAAATAAAGGATTTTAATATAGGGTGACATAATGGGGGTGTTATCGCTAAAATTGTCTTGAAAAATCATAATGAAGTCAAAACTGTTCAATGATTTTTTTTTAAATATTTTTTTGAGGTCTGGGACCAATTCATATACTGAGAATATTCATTTGGATGTTTGTTTATTAATCGTTTTTTCCATTAATAACTACGCAAAAAGTATAACATGGGTTCGTGAAATTGTACATATTATGTGTATATTCCTTATTAGTCTTGTAGTAGGCTATATAATTATAATCACGCTACTTGCTTTAAGAGACTAGTAATATTGCGTTTTATTTGTAAAAGGTGCTATTGCAGATATTTAGTGACTTTTAAAAATGTATACAATAATAACGATAGGATATTCTAAAACTTCTCAAACTTCTTAATCTATATTTTGTACCTACTTTCAATGCAAATTAAGAACTATTATATAACATATATAACACATAAATGAAATAGAGGTACTTAATTTAGCCGTATTTCTTGCCTTGCTAATTGGCGAATGTTTTGACTAAAGCTAAATACTTGCGCCCACGCGTAAGAAATAAAGGAGAAAATTAGTTTTTAAAGGCTATATTACCAAAGAACCTTAGAACCATCACGTCACCCGTCATTTAATCAAAAATTTTACATCTTAACAAAATGCCAGCACATAAACCGTATATTATACGTTAATAAAACTCTTAACAGACGAAAGAATTACGCAATTTAGTTTAATTAAAATCGTTTGCTCCCATGTTAGGGTACTACTTGATTAACTTGACGTTTCGGGTGGGATCGTAAAAACTCGGCGGAAATGACGAACGCATCGGGGGTTTTAGGGGGCTGATAGACTGGGTATGGAGGTGAAATGAAATAGAGGCGGAAAGTAATTAAACACAAAAAAAAATACACCAGCAGGCCAGAGTCTGAATTTGCACCCGGTTTATGGCCAACGCGAGCACTTTACCCACCCCAAAATAAAGATAACTGACAAAATGTGGTTACCTAAAAGATACCTCTTGCTGACCCCCTCGATGGTGTAATTTTAGATTAACCTTTTTTTGAAGGCAAAAGCAAGAAGCACTTCACTATGCAACATAATCTTTTTTATTTTGAGATCAGAACCTCTGCAGATTTAAGGACTGCATTAAGAAAATAATATACATATAGGTATCATACAGTAAATTATTAAAAAAGTCTTCAATAAAAACAGAAAGATTAAATACACTTTGAACTAATAAACTTTGAGTTTAGTACTGTTAAATAACATATATTTAACATTACATTTTTTTTTTTCTTGGTAATGTAGCATACATTACCAAGAAAAAAAAACAATACAAAAGAGTTTTATACCAAATAATTTCAGAAGACTTAAAAAATTTATGAAAAAAAATATATTTATAAATAAATAAATGAGTACCTAAGTATATTCAATAGATCTTGCAATTTTTTTTATCGACTTGATTTATTTAAAATAAAAAATAACAAATTATTGCACAACATAGGTACGCCATTAATATATTCATCATCATCATCATCAACCTTTTATAGTCCCACTGCTGGGCACCGGTCTCCTCTCATACAGAGAAGGATAGAGCTTAATCACCACGCTTGCTTAATGCAGGTTGGCGATTTCAGACTTAAAGTAAAGGTTTCCTCAAGATGTTTTCCTTCACCTTTTAAGCAGTCATTGCAAGTCAGCCTCTCAAGTATGAGTGTGCGGGTTCGATTCCAGGTTAGGCAAGCACCAATGTAACTTTTCTAAATTATATGTACTTTCTAAGTATATCTTGGACATCAATGACTAATTAATATATATAGATGAAAGTATTGACTTGAGATGAAGCTCAAGCTCTTTTGCAATTTCATATATACATAAGTTTACCAAATAAAATTTACAAAATAATGATATCTGATACAACCAAACTTAATGCAAAAAGCTTAAGAAAACCTGTATAAGGAAGTGTCCATGATGAATAAAAAAACAAGCCATACTTAAGTAATGGTTTGTTAATAATTTATATAAACATATTTTATTTTGTTTATTTTAGAATAACTTATAACTAAATAGATAGAAATAATAATATTTTATACAAAATATGGACAATTATAAAAACATTTGCAAATTAGTAGAAGATTGTTAAATACAAGTAGGCCTATTTATTATATAAAAAGTTAAATTAAAATATAAAATTGAACAGAACAGTATTACCTAAATCACCAATTTTGTTACTACTGATCATCAATACTCACATCGACCTATTTTGACAACTAGCTAAACTTTCGCAACGCCGTAAATCAATGTGACTTTACATACTAATTGGAAGACTATAAATATAAAAACTAAAATGTTTACCAGAAACCAACTTGAAAACCTTCTTTTTCCGAATTATTACGAAAAATTTAAAAACCTCCAATATTTTTTTGAATAAACCATCCATCATCATCTTAAAAATAACCAAAAGAGAAATAAGGTTCCTTTAGACGTGGATAAAACCCGCACCGTTATCGCGTCGTCTTGATTCGCTGGCTTTTACGAGCGAACTTACCTTATCAAGTGTGTACACTCCCTAAATTTATATTAGGAACAGTGTCAAAACATTTTCTTGTCGTTTTACGAGGTTTTTAAATGAGAAACGGGGTTCCCCTAGAACTCGTCATCTATTTTTTGTTTCCAGTTGGGTTCCTGGTCTTATTTTTAGTGACATAATTTTAAAGTAAAGATTTGACCAGAGACCACAATATTTGCACAATATTTTTCCTGTTGGACCTCCCTTAAAGGTTTTAAAGATGCGCTACCGTATTACATGGATCTTTTGGCGGAAGTCTTCATCATGAAATTAGCATAAACTATATCTTTCTTCTAATCATTGTTTAATTTTGTGTGGATGGGAAATCATAAAATGATCTCTCCCACTCTGAGCAGAGCGAAAGCGTGTCAGACTTTTACTGACTAAAACCTACCCGTGTTCCTTCACTTGCCTGTGCGCCAGAGCCACTGTTTCTCTTTCAACTAACCCGCACCGCTGGCCCAGGCATCGGTCTTCGTAAACCCCGTCACGATGGCTTTTTATATTATTTATTTATTAAAACTTTATGCACAAAGAAAAACATTGCACAATGGCGGACTTAATGCTTTAGGCGTTTTCTACCAGTCTGCCTTAAGGTGATGCAGAGACATAACATGGTAGGTTCAAAGATATAAAAGAGAAGTTGGAAGAGAAACACAACAAAAAATATGTGTTGACAACTCTCTGAGGCGCCCGTAAAACACAACGCGCCGTCGACCCGGGCCTGGTATTTACCGGGCGGCTATCTGCCCACTGCTTACCGCCCGCAAGCCCGCGTCTATGGTGGTCGGGAATTCGATGTTGCGTCTTGACCTGGGCATCTCCTGCGGTGGCTAGAGGCATGAGTGCGCTGAAATTCCCGCTTCCTCACGCGCTCCGCCTCCTCCTTTGCCAGCAGCACTGCTTTGCAGAAAAAGGTGACGGCCTGCCATGAATTTTGCTCCGGGCCATGGCCTGAACCAGGGCCAGACGTGGAAGATCGCCGCCGTTCGCCGCCATGCCGGGTAGACCTCCACCGTATGCACCACCGTGCCTTCCTTAGGGTGATCCCCACAGTGGTAATACCCTGGCGTTTTCTCCCGCCTCATTCGGAACAGGAACCCCCCAAAACAGCCGTGTGCGGTAAGTATCAGCGTCAGGCGGAAGGTAAGGACGCGTTCTTAACGTTGGCTCGAAACGAAAAAGCGACGGGAAAAAGAGACAAACACATAAATTCATAAGATTTGACGTTTTGACTAAATGAGATAGGAAGCACTTCTACTATACGTGTTAATTGCACACATGCTTATTTTTAAAACAAATCCTTATTTACCGTCATTGTGGTTTGAAAGTCGATGAAACGAAAAAGGGACAGTAAACTTTCCCTTCGTCTCATTATCTTCAAACTAAATGACTTTTGAACGTTTCACTTCCACCACGTGTGAATTGTTTTATTTCATACCTTATTGGCTCAAAACTTCTTCACTTCCACGACATCACTCGCCGTAACTACATGCCAGTTCTCGGCAGCTTTCATGATTTCATTCCTGTGCGTACAGTCACCATGTAAAAATCTTACTATATGTTTTTGGCAAGTTACAATGGGGTCCTTACATTGAGAAGCTGTCGGGTAGACTCAGTTCTGCCGCCTTTGCTGTTAAGAAAATTAGACATAACTGATGTGGATACAGCCAGAATTGTTTATTTTAGTTATTTTCATAGTCTTATGACATATGGGATTCTTCTCTGGGGAACTTGTGCGGAAATCAATACCATCTTTGTTTTACAGAAGAGGGCTGTTCGAGCCATTTACAACCTTGGGCCTAGAGATTCTCTTAGAGAAAAGTTCAAAGAGGTGAACATTCTGACTGTAGCGTCACAATATATATTTGAAAAGCTTATGTATGTTCATAAAAATATCTCGAATTTTAAGAAAATAAGCGATATTCATAATATAAATACCAGGAAAAAACACAATCTTGCTGTACATCACACTCGTCTCCACAGAGTAGGCAACTCGTTCATGGGTCAATGTATACATTTTTACAATAAACTACCCATGGACATTCGAAACTTACCCATTAAACGATTTAAGAACCATATAAAGGCCAAACTTTTCAAAAAGGTGTATTATAAAATCACAGATTATTTAGAAGACAAAAAAGCTTGAGACTGAGCTGCTCGCTCTGTGAAGCATTGTTATTAAGCAATATGCGTAATTATAATGTAAATTATTTTAAACATTTTCATTTTTAATGTCTGGACTTGAAAAAAGACGATGATCCCTGAGATTGTTTCGGCTATTTCTTCTCAGACGTAGTCAGTTAGGAAATGCCGGCTTCATCTAGTTAAAAAAATAAAATAAAAAATAAACATGACGTGTAAAAGTGATCAGTGATCCTACTTGCATAATAAACGATTTCATTTCATTTGTCTACGACGCCTATTCTCTAAGTTCCCTAACAACGGTAAGTATATCCAAAAGTAGCTGATCCGCCAAAACATAAGACAAATAAAAATTTACATGTGGTAAGGGATAAGTTACTGTTAAATCATTGTTATTTTTTTTGTGTGTCAATAAAAATCTTTTGTCCATAAGTAGCAAGGGTTAGGACGTAGCCATAAACCGAAACTACGGATAACGTGCGAGAGTACAGCAGCAGGCTGCAGTTGGGCTGATGATGATTATATTAGTAAGCTGAATGACATTTACAGAGGGTAGTTGGTAAGCATTTGTTAAATTGAATTGATAAAACTTGATCGCGGCGTTGGTTTCAATCATGCCAATAAGACAATTGAACCTCATAGCTATAAGGTCATCATCATCATCATCAACCTTTTTATCGTCCCACTGCTGGGCACAGGTCTCCTCTCATACAGAGAAAGATTGAGCGTAATCATCACGCTTGCTCAATGCGGGTTGGCGATTTCAGACTTAAAGTCCAGGTTTCCTCAAGATGTTTTCCTTCACCTTCAGTCATTGGTGTCCAAGATATACTTAGAAAGTACATATAACTTTAGAAAAGTTACATTGGTACTTGCCTGACCTGGAATCGAACCCGCGCACTCATACTTGAGAGGTTGGTGTTTTAACCACTAGGCTTAGGCTTAGGGGAGTTTTAGCTATAAGGTCGATTTGAAATAAAAACATTAGCTGCATTAATTGCGTAACAAATTATCAGTAGCAATCGGTTTCATTTTGACAGTTCAACAACTTTCATTGCGTTATTTACTTTGCTGAGCAGACTCATTTTCCTAACAGATGGAGCAATGGATTAGCCATTGGTTTCAAAATGATTCCAATTGACAGTAATAGTTTGTTACGCAATTAGGGTGCAGGTTATGTTCCTAACTATGTTGCGCTCGGCTTCCAGTCATATCGGATGCTACTTCATACCAGTATCTCACACGGAGTGACTACCCAGCTGACCACTACAACCCAGCTAATGGGTATTACGATATCTCTTGTTAAAAATAGTCGACGGAACGACTGTCAAAGATTATTTTAAATAAATTATAAACTAGTGCTTGACGGCAATCCCGCCTGAAGGTAAGCAGTGATGCAATTGTTGATGGTAAAGCGCGCTAGTTTATTAAGAACATATTCACTCTAGCCTTGAAGACACTTAAATGCCGCTCGCGCGTACCAACCTGCTGCAGCACGCGCCTCTTACGCCTGTGAGTGTATTCACACTGGATGATTATTGCAACTTATAGGGCATTTGTGCATGATCACCCTTATTCATAAAGTTTGCTTAAAGTTAACTAGTGATTAGTGACATTTAACAACACATTTTTGACGTTTTAGCGTCACTTAACCTCAAACATCGTTTATGAATAAACAACTTAGTGTTTAAGGTGTTTATTCATCACCGATGATTAAAGTTAGGTGACATGCAAACGTCGAAAATGTATGGTTAAACAGTCGCTAATCACTAGTTAATTTTAAGCAGCGTTTATGAATAAGGGGGTATATGTATACTTATTTATAGATGTTTTTAATTTGTAGTAACAGAATATTTTTTTAAGTCTTTCAGTATTGTATTAGGTTCACCTGTGATGATTGTAAGTTATATATGGTTAAATTAATAATATATATATATGTATAATATATATAAAATCCTCACGTATATACAATATGTAAAGAAAACCCTGTCTGACCCATAAGGATAATAAAGGTTAAGTAAACACTTGACCAAATATAATATAAAATTTTACATAATCATCACAGTAACAATAATAATGAATTTTGAAATAATCTTTTTTTCCCGGGTATTAATTCCAATTTCCCCGAAATTTAGTAATTTTTAAAAAACTGACAACACCATTTGTGACGGAGCGAATAGCGATGCGACCACGTGCCGCATGCCCCGCCCCCTTTCACCCGCGCATGTATGCGCGGGTGAAGGGGGGCGGGGCTATCGGGTTGCCTACCGCACATGCATTAAGTTACCTCGCTTTTTCGAAATAATATTTATTTTTTTTGGGGGATTTTTTTTTTTAAGTTTAGCCCGGCTTTGTAGGCATTATTAGAATCAGTTAACGATACCTAACAATACCTTCACGGATCGGACAGGGTTTTCTTTACATATTGTATATAAAGTCCTCACGAATCGTCTCGCCTGCAGGTTTGACGCTTCCAGCCTCCCGAACAAGCCGGTTTCCAAAAGGGCTTCAGCACAGTAGACCACATACATACGTTGCGGCAGGTTATACAGAAGACCGAGAAGTATAACCTACCCCTTTGCTTGGCGCGTGTGGACTACGAAAAAGCCTTTGATTCGATCGAGACCTGGGCTGTACTGCAGTCTCTCCAGCAGTGCCAAATAGACTATCGGTATATTGAAGCGCTGAAGGGTTTGTACGAAAACGCCAACATGTCAGTCCGAATGCAAGACCAGACCTCGAAACCAATACCTTTGCAGCGTGGTGTCAGACAGGGAGATGTTATCTCCCCGAAACTGTTCACTGCTGCATTGGAGGATGTCTTCAAGGTTCTGGACTGGAAAGGACTGGGCATCAACATCAATGGCGAGTACATGACACACCTTCGGTTTGCTGATGATATCGTAGTCATGGCTGAGACCGCGGAGGACCTGAGTACAATGCTCGAAGACCTCAGTAGAGCCTCCGAGCGAGTCGGTCTTAAAATGAACATGGACAAGACGAAAGTCATGTCTAATGCGCATATTGTACCGACTTGTATAAAGATTGGAGACTCTGTTCTCGGAGTTGTTGTCAGTTACGTGTACCTAGGACACACTATCCAGTTAGGAAGGTCCAACTTCGAGAAAGAGGCTACGTAAAATCTTCTCGTCCGAAATACCGCAGTGTCTCAAGACAAAAGTCTTCGACCACTGTGTGTTGCCAGTGATGACTTATGGAATTGAGACGTGGCGCTAACAATGGGCCTAATAAGAAGGCTCAAAGTCACTCAAACGGCAATGGAGAGGGCTATGCTTGGGGTTTCACTGCGCGATCGAATCAGGAATGAGGAGATCCGCAGAAGAATGAGAGTAACCGACATAGTCCGAAGAATTGCAACACTAAAGTGGCAGTGGGCTGGACACATTGTCCGTAGGACCGATGCCCGATGGGGCCGATGGGTTCTCGAGTGGCAACCACGTACCGGAAGGCGTAGCATGGGTAGGCCCCCGACAAGGTGGACCGACGACCTGGTGAAGGTCACGGGAAACAGCTGGATGCGGGAGGCGCAGGACCGGTCGTCGTGGAGAACCTTGAGGGAAGCCTATGTCCAGCAGTGGACGTCTTTCGGCTGAAATGATGATGGAATGATGATGATATATAAAATTGTAGTTCGACGGAAACACCGCCGCTGGCAAATTGTTCCAGTCCCTCGATATACGCAGTATAAAAGAGGAGGCGAAACGCTTTGTCCGGATCGTAGTGGTGTTAACAATGTAACGGTGGAAACTTGCCATACGACGGGTCCTGCGATGGTGAAACGGAGATGTGGGTATTAAATCAAGCAATTCCCTCGCACACTCACCAAAATTCTGCCTATAGAACACCGAAAGGCTGGCTCCGCCTGTGCTACAGCCTGCCTTTGGAGACCGTTTTGAGGTAAATCTTAAGCTTTTAGAGCCACAGACCCCTCTGTGGCTCTAAAAGTAGGTACATACAGTTGGTCACCCATCCACTCACAAACCGTGAAGAGCATAACTTAACCTCATTGACCGATCATTGCGGTTTTTATTTTTTAGTCATAAGCTCATCAAGTTTAGAAAATGTTGGAATAACAATAACAAGACCACAGGTACAGAACCTCCAACAAATAACGTCATCTCCCGACGTTTTTTAAACAAACACCTATTTCAGAGACCTAAAGTTTGAATTGCTAAATTAAGTTTCAACCTACTTACGTCTTTATTAGCCAGTTTATACACCTCATAGGGATTGACAAAGTTTTTCAGAAAACACAAAACCGTAAGACTGAGATTGCTCATCACTATTTTGCTGTAGCACTAACCCCTTGGACATTCAGAAACAAGGTTCAGTTTTGCGTGTTTTTAGATTATAATAATTTTGCAAACTCTTGAAGTAATAAGCCTAATACTTGGTCTAAATAATGATAAAATGTTTTGTGCGTTGATTCCGTTATGGTGCACAGTATTCTCATTACTTTTTACATAATATTTCACGTCGGGTAAGGCTTAGCAAAATTCGAGTTTGTAATGCAACTACCTTGTACGGTTTTGGGGAGGTCTTCAACGGAATTGAAGTGAGTTTCCTTGTAACTCGGTTTTCAGTTTAATAACAAGAATATTTGTAGCGCTATTCTGGGTGGAAATTCCACGTATTTTGGGAAATAGTACGGGTGTGATGAAATTTTTTGCTGCTTGGAGGATACTTTCTGAATATTTTATTATTATTCGTAAAATCTTTTAAGAGAAAGGAAAAAGATCGAATAATTCGGAAGAAGAATGAAATTTGAATTTTATTTTCAAATACCTATGCTTCGCATTAAACTATGTTGGTACAACCTCCTTACCTTTATCAACATTATTATGCTATGAAATAAAAAGTTCGTAAATTGTATATGATACTGGCTACTAAGAATATGATCAAGCTCTATAAATAAAAATAAAAAAAAGAATCTGATCAATTCTTTTTTCAATATCCTGACATGGCATTCGAAAGAAAATGTCTGATATTTTATAAATAGGCGATGAAAATATTTTTAGAAATTGTTATTAATGCATAATTGTCTTCAAATTTTTACATGAAAGTGGTTTTTGTGGTTGTTTGGGTGAGTTATTATTTTTTTGTAGGATCCTGTGATAAAAATGCTGTTTTTTACTAAAAACAGAGGCTTGGTATTCAGCATACTAATCTCGCTAGTTTTCAGGCATTGTTATATCTTTCTTCTTTTAGACATAGTATAACCAGTTGATAATGATGCCATCTTTTATTACGTAGTTCTTTTTTAAATCATGAACGGGTCTGATTGACATACATTTGATGAGGATGAGGTCTTTGTTGGAACGAGTGTAACAAGAAGATGTTTGTTCATTTGTTTTCAATCACTTCTACATTGTTCGTATTTAGGGTTCTGTATCCATATTATTTATCCTTTGTTTGTCTGTCTGTCACCAGGCTGTATCTTATGAACCGTAGTAGGTGGACAGAAAGTTTCACAGATGTTTTTCTGCTTCTTTAATAACAACAAAAACTAAAAACTTGACCGTATTTTTTCCTGTTATTATATATATATATATATATATATATATTTTATCATCTTACATATATTTTAATTTGAACAATACCTTAGCTTCATAACTAACAGCTAAACCCATAAAGTTTTGTATTTTTCATAAAATATCTCCATCTTCATTCGACGCTTTGCCGAGTGTCACAGACTAAAATATCTGCATTCTGCATTCCAAACATTACCACAGCCAATAAAATCTCGCATAAAGAAGCTATTAAAAGAGTCTTCACACTTAAAAATCAATACTTACACCAATACCAGGAGTACTGGACTTTCACGAGTCGGCAGCCGAAGCCGGTTAGAAATAAATTGCTGAAGCCGAAATCTAATATTATGTTAAAGTGGTAGCCAGAATGCTGCACTTTTTGTGCGCCTTCCCCGGATATAAACATGCCGCGTCGCTTTTGCGTTGTCCTTTGTGAATGACACAGTGTAGGAATTGTTCGTGAAAATTGCAGTTGGTCAAGAAAATATTGTTTTGATTGTTTTGATGTCCTGAAATTCAGGGGTTTAGTCTTGTCTTGATCGTTTTTATATAATATATATATGTTTTTTTTTTTTGTGAAATTTGGCACTTTTGTTTATAAAAGTTTGCATTATTCAACAGCATATTTAACTAAATATAATGGGCCTGGGTAAATGCTGCAACAATGTTTATTTGAGAATGAGGGTTTTCATAATAAGTTACGTATAAGGCAACAAGCGTTTGTTTAAAGCTCTGAATATTTTGGAATGTTAACAAATTTGTGGAAACGTTGTATTATTTTTGGTTTGTTTTGGTATGCGACTGGTTTGGTTAGGTTTTTCTCTTATATTGTGGAATAAATACCTGTAGTTGTAAAAAACAGAATTTACATTATAAAAAGTTGTCTAAAAAAATCTCTACAAACAAAATTGTCATACTGAATACCGCCGCAGTTTCCTACTCTGTGCCATCAGAAGAATTCTCGTTACAGTATTCGAGATAAAGTTAAAATATTATCGTACGGTATCGAGGCGGGTTGCATCTAGCGCGAATAAATGTACTAATACATTTTGAGAACAACAGTTCAATTTCCCCACTGTAGGTTTGGACGTATCGTCTCAGGGTTGCGAGGAAATGCAACGAATTGTTTCTTTGATTTATTTGTTTGGCGAATTGAATAGTTGGAATTATTCTGTGGGAGCTGGAAATTAGAATTCTTTATTCGGAGAGGGTTTTTAGAGTCGGCGTTATGCAATAATAGATTGGTTTTATTTTCCAAAAGATAAAAAATACAAATAACGAAATAAGGCAACTTCGTAAAAAAATACAAATGTCGAAATAAGGCAACTTCGCATAGTTTGACTTAATTTTCACTAATGAGATGTGGACAAAGATGTGGATAAAAAAAACCCTACGGTGGAGCAGGACACTGGCTCTGGCAGGCACTGAAACTTGACATAAGCATAAAAAAAAAATCGTTCGCATAGCTATCATTGGCATAAATCCTCAAAGGCTGGCAATATTACCGCGTTGGATGGCAATGCTGATTCTTTTATATATTTTAGTGTTCCATAGCTCGTGAAATATAAATTTTCTTTTGAAATAGAAAAAGTAATTTCGAAGGCTTCCAGATTTGGCACAAAAATATCTAAATATTTTAAACCAACATTCAGGAATTTGCATCATTAAGTTTTTATAATATGTATATTTGAAAATTGTATTCCAACTGCAAAGCTTTTCATTGAATTGAGGCATAACAATTTAACTGTAGTAATCAGTGAATTCACGGAAACTTTCTTGAAAAGCGAAACATGCCAGCCACATAATTTGTTGGAATTGACAAGACGTATGTACCTCTTCATATTAACTGTAATCAAACCGTCATTATTGTTTAGGAGCGTGACGTGGACTTCCAATAGGTCCATTATAGTATTAATGTTTTCACAAATCAATATTTTTGTTTTCTTTGAAGATGTGAGCGGGGTGGCAACATTTAATTGTATATCTTCCTTTGAATAATTCTTTGATTAGTTACTGTTTCTGAGAGTATGTTAGTATCCAGGTCATCCCACTCCACATCCCAGTCGCATCCGTAGCTTTTTCAGCTTTGGAGTCTGGGGTCCGCTTTACCAGTCTTAACTGCTGATTTTGGCTAAACTTCGATATTTTCCGTGCAGCGACTGCAGTCTGACCTCCACAACCCGAAGGCGACATCGAAGCATTGCAGTTAGACCAATGTTGGAATTGAGGACTCCAACAACCCGTAACGACTGCCATTAGATGTTCGTATGGCAACCGGGACCAACAGCTTAACGTGCTTTCCGAGGCACGACCATACCAGTGCAAATATTCATATTCATGCATACAAATATTTGCACTGTCCGGGGATCGAAACCGCGCCTCCTTGCGCGCGTGCGCGTGCGCTTGCGTGTCAAATGAATAATTCTTTGATTAGTTACTGTTTCTGAGAGTATGTTAGTTTCCAGGTCATCCCACTGCTGATCTAAGGTGTTTTCTCCATAACTTTCAGTGTTTGGGTTATAGGACGTATGTGGATCACTGGTAGTTCTTGTCCAGCTTGTCTGCAATTTTCTAAGCGGTCTACCATGAAGCCTCCTTTCTGTAGCCAAACTACATATGCATAGGTTAAAAAGAGTCACTAAATTCAAAAATAACTTTCCTATACACGCCTAAACTACCGAACGGATTTCAATAAAATTTGGCAAAGAGATAAATGGTAGTCTGGAGAACATGACATGTTATGTTTTTCCCAGTAACACATTCTCCTGGGAATATTTCCGACTTCGCGTGGTGAAGCCGGGTATAGAAACTAGTCTAACAGATTATTGACTAAGTCTGTTCTCTATTGACGGCTTTGAAACCAGGTAAATTGGTTGATCAATCAGGCATTTAAGGCTTATATGTCAAGGCCTCCCAGAAAGTTCTTGAATCGTGAAACTCTTTAATTCAAACGATTACTAATCCTTGGAATATACTCGAAGAATATCAGCTGTAGCAAGCAAGCGCCAAGAGAACAGAATCGCACACCTACAATGCAAATTTAAATTCTTGAAACAATAAAATTCCTTTTCTCCTCCGAAGATACCCGGGCACCCTACCCGGTATTTAACCGGATATATCCTGCGAATGTTACGTCTTGTGGCCGATATTAGAATGTCCGGGACGGTTTTAAAGATCAGTCTTCGAGGATGCTGGATTTTCTTTAGTTGGTTACATTACACGCTGTTAGCTTTCGTGTTTAAAGTTTTTTTTATTATTTATTTAGTTTATACATCTTACAATTATTTTTATGTATTCATTTATTGCATTAAATATGTCTGTGGTTCAGATAAATTTACTGTTATAATACAGTTGTTGGTTTTTTCCTTTGGCGTTTGTAAAATCTGAAATCGTTGATGTAGTTTACTGAACAAGGATTTCATCCATGTTGCAGTGTCGGTTAGCTCTCAAACAGTAATGGGTTTGAAATTGTATACCGGTGCAGTCACTCGTGTCCCTGAATGTCTGTCGTAGGTAGGACCTAAAGCCTAGAACAGTATCCATTACACAGTCAACATGCACAATATTCATGGAAGACTCATTAGTGGAAGATTCATTAGGATTGTAATTATGCAGGACGAGAAGAAATATTTTGGTTCTTTTCAATTTTATTTTTAAAGTAAAAATTGTTTAGCGACAACGTTGTTGACCACTATTGTTGGATGGGGGAAAAGCATTGAACTAACTAGTTTTGTTTTTTACCTTTTGTATATTCTTTATGTAACGTTGTGATTATTTCTTATTTTATTTATTATTTTTTGCCTTTACTAAGCATAGGGAAACGCACCTTTTTGTGGTCTATGGTTATTGATACTAATTGTCTATTACTATTTGTTTTGCTTTATCTGTGACATTTATTGTCGTTTTGACGTTTGAGTGTGACAGTTTTTTTGTCAAATTCCCAAGTTGGTGGGGAGTATTGTTTTGTAATGAAAGATTGCATAGTTTTTTTTGGTATATCAACAACGTAATGATTGGAATCTTGTAAGCGGGGAAATCTCCCACCGTTCAAAGGGGTAATTTGGTTTCGGGTGTTTGGCACGCGGAGAGATTCTTGACAGCTAAAAAGAAGGGAGGCGAAAATACCTGTGGAGTCACGTAGCGATCGGAAAAAAGGCTTTTCGATGTCGATAGATCTGACCGGCAGGGCGTCGGGCAGACGGCCTGGACGGGCTTAAAGAAAATAAAGGCTTCTGACACGGTGTGCTGATTTTGGGACAATCGCGGCCGTGTGGACCAGCCAGCAAGCAGCACTAGGCCCAAGCAATCCTGTGCATGTGGCTGGGTCTCCCAGGCGGAGAATTTTTCTATTGGAGCGCCGCCTGGGCGTGTCTTTTTTTTATTTTTGTCATATTCTTCTACCTTCAACCCCGTTGGTTTGGAGAGGCAGGACACATGGTTTCAAGGACAAAGAAGGCCAGGAACTTCCAAGGATGTGTCGCAAGTACCCTCTTATCTCAATTTAAATAACATTCTTGTACCCGTAGAAAACTCATTTACTATTATATTACCGGTGGTGACCTTTTGTGACCTTTTCTGATATATAATTTTCCCCATTTTGGATTTGTATAATTCTGTAGTCATAGTGGATGAAATCCACAGCCTGAGTAAGCTGAGCTAGAGTTAGTGGGCAATCTGCTAGGCTACTGTTGCGCGTGAAACCTGGACGCTCCAACAGACCACTCTTGGAGCCGCTAGGATTGACCCAACCTTATTGAGGTTAACAATAAAGCTATATTGTTTATTTACATTTAATAAGAGTTAAAGATAGTTTCCTGTTGTTACATATAAAAGCTTGTAATTAAAACATAGTAGTCCAACAAACTATCATTTTTTTATTTTCACACCCGATTAGCCGAACCTCTACTTTTCTCTTTTTTTTGTCAGGGAGTAAAACCCGGGCAACCTCTAATTTTACACACTGACATTAATGATTTTTCCGTCGGACTACAACTTAAGTGTCTTGAAGGCTAGAGTGAATAGGCTCTTAATAAACTAGGGCGCTTTAGCATTAACGATTGCATCACTGCTTAACACCAGCAAGTGCTAGTCAAGCACTAGTTTGTAATATAAATAAATATAAAAACAATAACAATAATCTAATGTCGGTCAGTCCCATGAGTGCTATTTTTTGAATAATAATAATCGTTAGTGATATATACGTTTCGTCTTATGAACAATTGATAATGAACTTATTTTTTTTTTTTTGACAATTATTCCGGGATATTAGAAACCTGAATGTCTGGATATCAGTCCGGAAGTGGGTTACACAGTTCAAATATACAGTTACTGCATGTAAAATATTAGTATTTAGTTGTACCCGGTTTGACTTGACGCTGACCCAAACATGTCCAGGAGAAGTCACGGTAGATGATCATATACCGGTTTTATCGAATCAAAAACTTACCCAGTACGGCAAAGAAAAAACAGGCGGTAAGGAAAATGCAGGTTTTTATTTATTCGTATTTGATAAGAGAATATTGGTTGCGTTTTTGTGTAAATTATATGCCTTCTTGACGCATTTTAGATGATATGTATGAACACAAAACTTTATTTCAATCCATTTTCAAGCTACATTAATCTATTTAATAAAACCTTAATACATCAAACACCAGACGCCATCCCACCGGCCCTACAAATTAAATCTAATCAAAAAGCATCCATCTCATTTTATGATGGTAGTAAAACTGTGAAATCCGAGCCATTGGAACTAAAAAGACGTAAAATGGGGTCCGAATCCGCTGATACTGGATTAGGATGAGATGTTACACGAATCAGATGGAGTGGACTCGCTGTTGGGTGAGCAGAGATGTAGCTAAAAAGAGTATTTGGACAAAATATAGAAGCTGTGAAATTGGCCTTTGCATTAGTGTAACTATTTCTAGGGGTATTTCAACAATTTTACCACAGAGCTAATTTTTTTCCTATTGTTAAGGTCACAAGGATTGTGTTGAAATGATAGTCTTAGCACAGCAGATGATAATTGCTTATTTATTGGTATGATGGATCCTTCCTTACATTATTTTTATTTGTGACAACAAACTCCTATCAAAACACAACTCCATGCTGTCCTAATGAAAAAGTAAAGTTCTCCAAAAATCTTCAAATCAAATCGTTTATTATGCAACTACGATCACTGATCGCTTATACACGTCATGTTTTTTAAACTAGATGGAGCCGGCATTTCCTAATTGACTAGACTACCTCTGAGAAGAAAAGCCGAAACAAACTCATCAAAATCGTCTTTTTTCAAGTCCAGACATTAAAAATTAACTCAACTTCAAAACCTCTCTAAAAAGCAGCCTGCATTGAACTCGTTGCTCACCATCGTATTATCGAAAATAAGGGTTATAAATCCTCCCGCCGCCACGCTTTTAGATGATGCGGGTTTAAATCGATGCCTTGGTGCAGGTAGCCTTGAGCTTCGCAGCCAAGCTAGGTTACAATTCTACAGGTTACCTTTCAGACTTTTATATAAAATATTTTCGGCATTTTGGTCTAGACGGTTTTCTTGCTATGAACCTTTTTGGGAAAGTGGTAATTCCAATTTGGTGTTTTAATATTATTATTTTTTTTATCGTATATTTAATTCATCATCAGTAGTTCATTAGTATAGTACTTTTATTTTATTCAAAATGTCTTCGGCATATTGTTCCAGCTACGATTCTATTTGAGAAACATGGAACTTCCAATTTAGAGTTGTAATATGAGAAGTTAGGTTTATGATGTATCGAAGTGTCTCGTATCATCGTTGGTCCAGCCTTTTTGGTGTTGAGAGTGACGTATAAATATTGTAAGTTTTATATATAGAGGTGAATTTTATTGCTTGATTTTGATATTCAAGATTTTTCGTCGGAAGAGTTCGTTCGTGAAATGAGAGAATTCTTTCTCTTATTATTTTATTTCTATACTAAGAATATTTATTTGTTCCAGAAATATATAAACTTTATTTTAATAGCAGTAGTAGATGAAGCGGGTTTATCCCGAACAAAAGTATTTTAGTACATTATCTAAAACTTATATTACGCAATTTTCCTAATTATTGAATAATTGTTGGGAATATTTAATACTGTCGTATAATTGAATGACACTTTATTTGCTAATTTGATATGATAATGGTTTTTTAGGACGATATGGAATTTGAGTATTGTCATTAAAAATTATTTTAGTGCGTAGTTTTAGTCGGTAGACTACGGCTGCATTTTTATGTGTGTGTGTGTGAGCTCGATCAATCTGTACACACTTAAAATTGTCTTGTGGTCAGCTTGTGTTCTGACCGGATTCAGCTGAATAAATGGTATTTTACACGTCATAAACTAGTAGTGGTTTGACCATAACTCCTCCTGATGGTAAGCAGTATACGATGTAGTCGTTGATGGTAATGCGCACTAGTTTGAGCAAAGACAATTAAATTGTAGTCAGACGGATACACCGCCGCTATACTAATATTTAAATGTTTAAGTAGCCAGCGTAGCACTACTTGTGCCTACGTACCTAGATAGGGTACAACGGATATTGAGTTGGGCGTCATCACTGGACACAAATATTATGTGATGTAGTAGGTAAAGCTAACCAGATTTATCCTGGTATAAGGTCTGGTCTCCCCGGTCCACAGCTGCGCTGGCGTTTTGCACCTCTATCGGACTCTGACGACATGATCTAATAATGACAGGCGGGGTCAACCAATGGCTTAACGTCCCTTCCGGGTTACTGAGGGGAATTGTGTGTACCTAAGGATGGTCACTTATCATGGTTAAAATTTTTACAGATCTATACTAATATATAACGCTGAAGAGTTTGTTTGTATGTTTGTTTGTTTGTTCGCGCTAATCTCGGGAACTACTGGTCCGATTTGAAAAATTCTTTTTGCGTTGATAGCCCATTAATCCAGGAAGGCTTTAGGCTATATAAAATCACTCTACGACCAATAGGAGCGGAGCATAATTAATTCGACGTCGACCTCCGTGGCGCAGCGGTCAACACGCCTGCCTGCGACGCGGAGGCCCCGGGTTCGATCCCCGGCCAGGTCATGATGGAAAACGATCTTTTCCTGATTGACCTGGGTCTTGGATGTTTATCTATATATGTATTTATTATAAATATAGTATCGTTGAGTTAGTATCCCATAACACAAGTCTCGAACTTACTTTGGGGCTAGCTCAATCTGTGTGATTTGTCGGTACATATTATTATTATTAATTCTACGCTAACGAAGTCGCTAGCGGCTGCTAGTAATCTATATTAATATATAAAGTTGAAGAGTTTGTTTGTTCGCGCTAATCTCGGAAATTACTGGTCCGACTTGAAAACTTCTTTTTGTGTTGGGTAGCCCATCAATCCAGGAAGGCTTTAGGCTATATAACATCACGCTACGACCAATAGGAGCGGAGCATAATTAATTCCACCCGAATGAAGTCGCTGGCGGCTGCTAGTCTAATATATAAAATTCTCGTGTCGCGGTGTTTGTGGTTAAACTCCTCAGAAACGGCTTTCCCGATTCTCATGAAATTTTGTGTGCATATTGGGCAGGTCTGAGAATCGGAAATCATCTATTTTTTTATCCCCCTAAATGTTTAAGGTAATGCACACTAATTATTTTTTTGAAATACAAAAGTTTTTCCTAAAAAAAATATACATAGCAAAACAACGTTTGCCGGGTTAGTTAATATCTGTTGCTAATGTACTGGTAGTGACTTGTATTTTGGGTACGGGGTACCAGAATAAAAAAAACCAAAAATTTCAACTTAGCTTCGTGCTCGAGTCTCACTCGCACCGAGTTAAATATATGCTTCTAACTTTTCTTTTTTGTTTGATTCAAATATCAAACAAAAAAGAAAAGTTAGAAGCATGTACCAAAAATAATTTCGTCAGTTTCTGCAAGCTTAAATTATCAAATGCCTCATGAAGGTGATCCTACCCTGTAAAAGTGTTGCTTATAATATTAGTGAACAGATTGTAAATGTTTTATGATAAAAAAAAAAACAAACTTTAAACCAACCCGTACCGTTTTTTTAACTGACGAGCTGAATAGTTTTAAAAGGCAGTTAAAAAAAGCCTTAGTATCATGGATGAATTAACTGGCACGTTTGCTAATTAGCGCTTTTGAAGCGAAGTGGACCGAATTCGAGCTCGGAACTTCATTCATATGGGACCGTTAATGTTTTTCATGAAACACTTTTTTCTGGCCCGTATGGAATCATGGCTACCAATTACGGATCCAGTGTCGCTTTGTTTAAATTCAACTACGTATATTGGCTGTATTTATATAAGGCAAGGTTTTATAATATGTAAATAACAGCTATACAAGCTTCTACATACTCAAAGAGTAAAAACGGGGGCACCCTGCACGCGCGACTTAGACTCGCTCTTGGCCTTTTTAATAGACTTCCTTATTGTTAAACATCATTTTCCTGTTTTCTTTATAATATCATCCAAGCTCATTTTTGCTGAACTTTAAAATAGTGTGTCAGTCATTAACCTTTTTTTATCGTCTCACTGCTGGGCACTGCTGGGTCTCCTCTTATACAGAGAAGGATTGAGCGTAATCACCACGCTTGCTCCATGCACTGTTTTCTCATGGTCCCAGGATTTTTTCCCATTAATGGGACTACGACGAACAATAATATCTCGTAGTCCCTTATGTACATCCTGTGTATAAAATTATGTAGTTACCTACCAAAAGCAACGATAATTAAAATATCAACTAGGTATATATTATGTAGCTGTTTTTTATTTTATTTATATAATTATTAAGTCTGTACATGCGAAGTACCTACGGGTGAATTAGCAGCAGACACTATAATAATTTTGGCGAATTTGATATTATATTGTACTCTGAAAATGAACCTACGTACGAATTGTGGGCAGTCAATGGCGTTATTGAGTATTTTTTATGCGGAGCTCAAATCCAAGATTTCCCATTCGAGCTTCCAGGGTACTCATTTTGTTCCAGTCTAATTTGTCAAGGTAGGAAAGATGTTTAAATTACCTTCCTTTTGAGTACCCTAGGTATCGGATAAACCTTTTACCACCATTTTATTTTTTATTATCTCATTTTTTTTAAATACCCTAACAAAATATCACCGTGCACCAGCTGCAGTTTGTAAAGCATAACGTTCTCAATCCGCTTAGAAAATTCTCGTTTCTGATGATTTAGAGATTTCTAGTTCTCTATCAACCAGAATGTTTATTAATAGGCGTAATGTAGATTTGGGATGACGACGTTATTAAATAAAGACATGAAGATCATATTTTTATTTAATAGTGAATGCTAACTTTCCACAACGTTATTGGTGCGGTGTCTTTCGCTATATACGTTCCACTGTGAAATTCATCTATGCAGGAAGAATATAATTATACAGGAGAGCAAGTTACTGAAAAAAATGGGAGTATGAGAAACTGTTGTCCCTCGTGGTCCCATTAATGGGGGCAAAATCCTGGGACCACGAGAAAACAGGGGCTTAATGCGGATTAGCGATTTTAGACTTAAAGTCCAGGTTTCCTCGAGCTGTTTCCTTCACCTTGTAATCAATCATTGGCGACCAAGATATACTTAGAAAGTACATATAACTTATAAAAATTATTAAATTGGTACTTGCCTGACCTGGAATCGAACCCGCTCACTCATATTTGAGAGGCTGGTGTTTTAATGACTAGGCCACCACAACGTATAAAATATTCAACCATCAAAAGTTTCTTTGCAGTTTTTCTCCAAAGATTCCTCATTTCACTGAAAAGGACCGAAGATGAACTATATTTTGGTCATATCAAATTTGTCAGCGCCTGGACTAAATTGACTCATTTTAATCACCATGTTACGTCACGTCTAAACTGTCTATGGAATATCTTAATTTGACAGGACTAAAGACACATTTTCTGTCCTTTGCATAACGCAATAGAAAGAAAAAGACGAAATGAAGTTAGTATAGTAGTATGTGAACGAAAGAATCGGAGCGCGTACTTACCTAAAAGTACCACCTTCCTAGCTTTTTGTTTGAAGGTTAAACAAAGAAACAAAGAAATCCAATAATGAATACAAATACCGTCAAAACGAATGTGATAGGTGATACCTCAATTCCAAGACATTACCTATTCTGAATGTATTACAAAAACTTGTGGGTTTTCTTCCACACCGTTTTCCTCAAGTTTTACTTACCTGACAAAATGTGATACATATGTATGTAACAAAATACCATCGGAATACAACTTTTACACCTGTCTTTACCCACTTTGATTTATTTTGAATCTCACTATAAAAGTGTTCAATGGGTACCTGACTATGGTTCTTTAACTTGACGCTGAACATTTGTGTTCTAACGTTCAGGGGCAGGAGACTTGTAATGACTAGTTTGCGTCTGAATGCACCGGTTTCAAAGTCAGTTCTTTCTAAAAACTTGTTTTTGCCATCCCTGTTTTGCCATAGAATTTTAGGCTTTGAATGAAAATATTGCTGAAAAATATTTTGTTATTTTATTATGTGTAGGTATAGGTAGGTATGTATAGGTCCAATAAAAAAAATCGAGAAGCACTGAAACTTAAATGTGGTTCAGTTTGTGACCTATCGGCGCTATTTGCTTTCCTTTGCTATGGTTAAAGGTATTTTGATTTCTTTTACATGTTTTTTTTTCTGAACAACGATGAACACTAATACATTGTATTTCTTTATTGAGACTTAAATTATTTATGAGAATAAATTTCTTTGTACACGGTTATATTTTGTAACATATCTTTCAAAGTGGATCAATTGTATTCTAGGTTTACAAACATTTTTTTCATCATTCTCCTGTCCATTTTATTTGTGGCGCGCGCAACATTTCTTTCTCTATACTTCGATTAGATATACTATTAGGCAAGATCTTGGACTTCCTTTTCTAACATATCATTATTATTTTCACACGGTTCATTCATTGTCTTTTATTTGACCCCCTACTAAGGATGTATTTTTTCAATCTTGTTTCAGTATTCTAACAAACACTAGATGTGGCTGGAAACTACTTGAGATTGGTCTTACCAGCATACAGTCACACAGCTTCAAAATAAAATGTTCAATCTATAACTTCCATGTCGAGTACAAAGCGCCAAATTATAAATTCTTCACAACGGCTGCCACAAACAGAATCAAACCCTGTTCTATTGAATTGGAAAGCTGTCATTCCCGGAGCGGACTGAAACACTCCAGTTCAATTGTTCCACGGTTTTTCTCGATGTTAGCTTCTTGAAGGCGTATTTCTCCATTTTCGCATGTAAAACAAAAATTTCCCGCATTTCGTTTGGGTTCGCACAGAGTTGCTGGCGGTGACGGGATTTCGGTCGGGTGGCCATGGGGCGGGAATTTGTGAGAAATTTGGAATTATTCTGGTTATAATATTAAATTATAATAAGATATTAAAATTGGTAATAGTCCTAAAAAGTGAGCTGGTAACTTTAAATTAATTAGAGTATTTGCGTCATAAGCTAAACTTTAAAAGAATAATACCTATATATGTACGTATATACATTTATGTATGTTAAAAAATTCTTCCGCATCGCTATCATCAAAAAGTGTCCAAAAGGCTGGTAACAATGTCGCGTTGTTTGTATAGCGATTCTAACTCTTTGACCAAGAAACAGGCCAGGTCTCTAGTCAGGTGAAGAGTTATAAATACTTTACTTTACTTTAGCAGCATCTCGTAAAATTTAAAACTGACTCCAACTAAGTTAGGAAAAGGCAAGACAAAGATGATAATGATGAAATCCTAAATACAATACAGGTTTAACTTTATAATAAGAGATTGACATATTATGTGGGTTTGGTTTGGAATTCAAAAAAAATAGAACGCTTAAATTAGTTCAAATTACAGCCACATAATTTAAAATTTTATAGCCATAAGCAATCAAGCACAAAAAAAAAAACTTTCACATTAAAATCACAGTTAAACAAACAAAAAGTTAAAAACACAACAGCTTAGCTATGTCATCTATTACGCACACGCGATTAGTGAAACAACATAATTGTTTAAATGTTTACAAGAAATACAACAATCTGATTTCAAACGCCTCTATTAGGCTCGAAGCCAAGAATTTCCACTAGCGGCAGTCCGAACAATTTATTTTCTTCTCGTATTGTTTTATGAGTTATTAATAATGGCAAAACGACTATATAATTATGGGTCGTTCCGTTAAAAGCTTAATGAATTTGCGAGATTTCTGTTTTTATAGCTCAAATTAAGTGTTATCCCACTTCCTTGGAATAAAAGAAACGTGGCGTGTCTGAGATGTTGTTTTTTTTTCGTGCTTTCGGAAGCAAATGATGGACATAAATTTTGTGGGTGATAGCTCGAAAATTGGGTTCTATTTTTACTGTCTTGCAGTGGTAAATTGCTACTACTTTTAGAGGTATACTTATAGACCAGCTATGTAGATCAATTATTATTTTATAAAGACCTGATTACTTACTGCCAGGTCATGCTGTCCTCCACACTCACATCTCCTTTAACCCTTTGTAAAATCATTATGTTTATGTTCTGTATGTATTTATACTGTGTGATTTGAAAACATTGGAAAAGTAATTATTTTTAAAAGAATAATCTTGAATGAAACCTACCGACTCCTTCTCCGTGGAAAACAACGTATGCATAGGCTTCTGGCGGCATAAGTGGCCCTGTTGGTTTATGTGAAATATTTTGATTTTTGAAAAGTGGCAGTAATCAGTTTTAGAATCAGCCTATAATGTGTGCACTGTAATTGTTGGAAAAAGGCCAGTTCAGTGAAATGAGATGGGCCTTTTATTGACCACACCGGCTTCAAGTAAGCAGCCAAATTCATAATTCTTTACGTTTCGCAAAGAGATGAGCTTGGTTTTGAATGTTGCATTTTGGAAAACATGGGTAGTTTGTTATTGGTTTCATAATACGGTTGGCAACTCCTTCAAAGATTATTTAAAAAATCTTGAACACTTGGAATTCTTCACATAATAGGTATGACTTTATCCTAAGAAGTCCCTCTATTACAGTCCCCCTAGAATCGCCGGCGAATAGTTTCGCGTCTGTCAGACGCGTTTGAAGGGGATTTATTATTTTTATTATTGTTTCGCACAACGACGCTGGCTGCCTTATTTCTCTCCTTAAGTTATGACCGACAAAAATACAGAGAATTACCCGAAGTACGGCGTTATTAAACCTTTTTGCTTCATCCTTGGCTTTTGTTGTTCCTGTAGTGGCAGATTTTTTTAAAGAAAGGTGATAAACCTCTGCATTTGACGCAATCATGTTTATTCGCAATTCGGTGAAGATTGGCGGTTCGGGCTCGTGTTTTGGGAGAGTTTCGGGAACGGTGTAGCGTTTTTATACGTTTATATTCAGCAGTAAAACAATTTCATGATTATTCAAATGGGACTATACTGATTTGAAGAAATATACGTTACTTATACTTTATTGTTGAAATTCTTTGATGTTTGACGGATGATCTGTCATAATAATATATTTTTAATACATTATTTGAACGTTTGCTACGTTACGATTTCCATATTATTACATTTATTTACAAAACTTATGATTTTTGACATAATCTTCAATTCTCAAAGTTTTTAATCATTTTGGATTTTTGGGTCTACGATTACTTAGCTAGTACCTTCTAATATTTATTTTTACCTTTGTAATTTTTTATATAAAGGGCCAAATTTAAAAATTTAATCAATCAGTTCAGCTTAATACAGAGCCGAACGTATGTAGTTGTCGTCTTCCAGGATGCATCACCTTCCTCCACCTTCCGCATCCAGTCAGTCCCAACGCGCTTTTTTTATTTCAAAATTTCATTTTACTGAAAAATTCTTCCGTCGCTACCAATTTAGCGTGACTTAATACTTGAAGTCTTAACCCAAGAACAAGTTGCCGACCAAACTCTGAAGCGACTTTATTAAAATTCAAACTAACTGGAACTTATTATTAGCCTTTGTAATTTTAAAGTCTTTTCGGACCTTTTTTTGTAAAATTGTAAGGTTTCAAGTTGGATTGGAAAGTTGGTCTATATTTATTTTGTAAAATTGAATTTTGATAGCTTTTTCAACCTGGTGAACGGGGAAGTCGTGGAATGGGTAAGTTTTTATGTTTTATGACAAGAATTGTGCATTAGAATGAATGCAGGAACAATTCTTTTTTGTGCATAATTTGTGTTATCGTCAGTTGTCGAATGGATCGATTTGGCCATCGTTTTGATAAAATTATTAATTTCATGCCTCAAATTCTGCTACGTCATAACTCATATTGTTCCCTCCAGTACCACGAGTTGGATACCGGACTGACTGGGTCTTCCATACTAGAAACCCAATATAATAATTTCTAAGCAAAATATATTTATTTTATTTTTTTTCGGTCTGTGGCAACACCGTTGACAAGACGTCAACAAAACTTCTCCTAATAATTTAATTTAAATTTAATTTGTATTATTGTGTTTTTAATGTGCAATTACTAATTTCATACGCAAAACTTAATCTTTAGTTGTAAAACATTGATATCTTGTGATGTAAGTGTATAAAAACGCGGTAAAAGTAATTTCAAACTGTGAACAAGTTTCGCTGTTAAAATCTTAATCAAATCGTAACGAATATTGTAATTTCGAAAAAGTGAATTGTCATCGCAAATTCCTGTGAGTGTTTTAACTTTTTTCGACCTACATTTGCTGAAATAGAATAGAATAGAATAGAATACTCTTTATTATGTACACCATATAGATTACAAAAACATAAATATAAAAATTTTACAAAGGGTGACACAATGGGCGGTCTTATCGCTAAGAGCGATCTTTTACATACAACCTTTGGATGGAATAGTAAGGGGAAGGAGAGAGAAATAATGTAGGTAGTCTACAGTGTACTATTTACAATTTTACATAGTTTATATAATAAATATACACGTTAAGTGTATCATACTAGTCCAATAAATACTTATATACATCTAATTAATAAAAATCATACAAAAGCAAATAAAAAATAATGACATGTTTAAAGAGAAAGGAAATGCTTTTTTACCATGGTTTTAAAAGTGGACGAAGTTTGAGCACGCCTTACAGACACGGGCAAGTCATTCCATAGCCGAACTGCTTGTACAGTAAAGGATTTATCGTAAAAACTAGTGGAATGCATCGGCATGTCTAATATCAGGTTTTCCGATGACCTCAGATATCTATTATGTGTGTCATGAAGGAACTTGAATCGTTCTTTAAGATAAGTGGGGGTTTTAGGATTAAACAAAGTGCTGTAGAGCTGAAATAGGATATGAGAATTCCGGCGAAGACGTATGGGAAGCCACTTAAGCTTTGTACGAAATTCAGATATGTGATCATATTTGCGCAGGCCAAATATAAATCTTATGCAGAAGTTTTGAAGTCGCTCAAGTTTATCTAGTTGTGCCTCAGTAAGATCTGGATAACTGACATCTGCGTAGTCAAGGATGGGAAGTAAAAGTGATTGTGCAAGCGCAGTTTTAGTGGCAGTAGGAAGAAAATTCCGTAACCGTCTCAGAGACTTACCAGATGCAAAAATTTTGCGACTCACTTCCTGTAGCTGTGGATCCCAGGAAAGATGCTTGTCGATCCAAACCCCAAGGTTCTTAACCTTCTCACTGAAAGGTATAGCAGTTCCATTAAATTGAACTTGTGGAAGTTGCAACCAGTTTATCTTGGGGAACATCCTTGAACTGCCAATAACAATGACCTGAGTCTTCGATGGGTTAACAAGCAATCCATGTGCCTCACTCCACTCACAGATTGAGAACAAATCCTTGTTGATGATTTGAATGGCATCAGCTAAGTTTGAGTGACCAGCCTGTTTATATATCTGCAAATCATCTGCATAAAGGTTGAAATTTACAGTAACAAGGAATCGCCTTAATTGTTTTTAGTTCCTTACACAAAGTACTTAACCTACCATCACCTATATCCCAAAGTTCTTGCTTTTTTTTCTTTGTTTTGAAAAATAATGTCAGGAATGGATAAAATTATAACCAGGGAGGCTACTGCACGCTTGGAGCAATCTAAGCTGCAGTTAGCATTAACTGAACTTCAAAAATATAAGAGTTTGTGTGAGGAACTGAAACGGGAACAGGATGACAATGAGAGGGAAGTACTTCAAATTTTAAACAATAATACTAAGCTCAAGAGTGAGATGGCTGAAATGCATAATCAGTTAATCATCATCAGTGAGGAACGGGATAAGCTCCAACGTACTGTAAACAGCTTTGACCAGTGTAGCAATGAGTTTGATATCACACTCAAATGCAACACTAAGCTAAAATCTAGGTTAAGCGAAGCCCAGGACACCATCGACAGGCTGGAGACCCGCTAGCCGGAGACTCCAAGCAGCGCAGACCCATGCTCTGTTTGATGAACTGGATGGTACCACTCCGTTGCATTCTGCCAACTCAATCTTGGGCAACATAAACTGTAATAATAACATTGAGACAATTGATCTTACTTGTGATAATAGTATAAGATCAAGCCCTCCCCCATTTGTAAATAGTAGTAAAAATAAGTTAAAAAAATACATTCAAATTAATAAAATGATTAGAAAAACTCAGAAATCAATTAAAAATAACAAAAATACATTTTCAAAAAGCTTTAATGTATTAAAAAGTTCTCAAAAATTAAAAGAAACCATTAGTGGGCATAAAATAAAATTAGTTAGCATTAAAAATAATTATGAGGCTGAAATTCAATAATTACAGTCAGAGACTCTCCACTTACAGGATTCCTTGAATAATGTTATAACTAAATATGAGATTTCTCAAAAGGAAATGGGAGAGTATATTCTGGCAATGAACGGTCTGGTGGACCTGTGTAGTGAGAACGAGAGAAATTGTAATCATGGTCCATCGGGCTGTTCACGGTCAGCTGTCTCTAATGAGTCTGCACCATCAGTGACTCATACTGTGGAGTTGTTTGACAGTCTCTTCAGTACTTCCCTCGCCACACCAAATACGAAAGAATTAATAATAACAAATAAATTGTTAAACAATAGAAATAAAATATTGATGTACTGCGATGAAATAAATGGGTAAAAATATGGGTCATACACTACAACACCATTTAAATGACCAAGTAATTAATTATTGTATGCATGAAGCATCTTACAGTAAAATTATAGAAAAAGTTATAAGTGGTCCATCCACAACCATTGTAATTTTGATTGGGAGAAGGGGAAATGCAAACAGTGTAAAAATTAAGAAATATTTTGTAAGTCTAGCCTCCTTAAATGTAAATAAAATAGTTTTGTTTGCCTTTCCTTATGGCAATGGCCTGTCACAGACCGAAAACAAAATTAGATATAGATGTAATATGACATTACAAACTATGACATGAATTTATTGACTCTAATGTACTTTATTAGTCAAAATTATTTTATGACCAAAGATCTTTGCAATTTTTTTAAAGGACAGGTAGCAGAGTCGCTAACATACTATATATATATACATAAGTCAGCCAAGTGTTTGGCTAACTATACTGCTTCTATTGAGCAGTTAAGTAATACAGTTACAGAGCTTGGAATATTGAGTCTACACACTAGCAGGCGGCAGTTGATAGTTTCACTCGTTTCGTCACAGGTTCCAAGCTATTTAAATTACAACTTGAGACAATAGAGTCAACCTCTAGCACTATTTTAAATACCAAGTTAGACTTGTACCCATTATCAAGGGACATTGAGACAACAGAGTTGAACTCTAGCATAAACGTAAACCAAGATGTAATAATATCACACCCATCAAATAATTTTCAAAATAAAATGAGTAATAATAACCTTAAAATTGTCCATCAAAATACACAGGGTGTGATAAATAAACAATTAGAATTGGAGTTGTTCATGAACTGTAATTACATTGATATTGTTTGTCTTACTGAACATTGGTTAAAAGCCCACCAGTTCATGTTCAGCTTTAATAACCATCAGATTGCAAGCTCGTTCAGCAGAGTGAATATGATAAGGGGTGGCTCCCTAATAATTGTTCGTAACAATTTCAAATTTAAAGAAAGGACTGATATTGTAAGCCTCTCTGTTGCGCGGGTTATTGAAATTGCTTGCATCGAGCTTGAGCGGCTCATTGTAATAAGTGTCTACAGGCCCCCATGTGCTTCCTATGATATTTTTGAGAAATATATGGAGGAAGTTTTATTAAAGACTTGTCACAGTAACAAAACTGTTGTTGTTTGTGGAGACTTCAACATTAATGTTCTAGAGAAATCAGCCACAGTTAATAAATTTGGCATTATTCAAGTCTTATAACTTGTACGCAAGATTCTTTGAGCCGACTAGAATAACTGCCACGAGTGCCACCTGTTTAGACAACATCTTTACCTAACTTAAGACCTTCTGACCATTTAATTATAAACGAGTTAGACTCTGATCACTGTGGCCAGTTAGTTACTTTTACTCAGAAAAGTGAAGTCAGAGCTCAAAGAAAACTTGTGAGTTTTGTTCCTATAAATGAAAATCGTTTAGGATAATTTAAAAATAATTTAATTGAAAAGCTACCGGACTTGCCTTATCACACCAATCCGGATCATGCGTATAGTGTACTATTTAACCTCATTAATTGTGAATTTATGAAAGTTTTCACAAAAAAAAAACATTGCCTGTTAGCGACCGTATTATATTTAGTGACTGGGCAACCCCAGGTATTTATAAAAGCAGGGGAAAAATGTATGAATTGTATCAGGAAAAAACATTTAACCATGATGAAGCTTTTCAAGAATTTGTTAAAAATTATTCAAAAACTTTTAAAAGAGCCTGTTCCTCAGCAAAAGCCATACACATTAAAAATAAAATAAAATCTTCTGGCAATAAAATCAAAACAACTTGGGGAATTATAAATTCTGAAACTTGAAGAATCAAAGTACAAAATCGCGATTTCCATCTTAAAATTAACGATGAAGATATAAAGGCGGACTTGGAGGTAGCAACTGAGTTTGAGAATTTTTTTACTAATATTCCAATAATGACAACAAAAACTTAGTCTTCTTCCTCCACTTCTGCTTATGCCATACTAAAAGAATGTGTTCCAGAATGTGACAATCACTTTGAATTTACATTTGTGACTGCTAAAGACATTATAGAATCTTTTAAGGATCTTGATGTAAAAAAAACTGCCAATCATTGGGGTTTGTCAGTATACACTGTAGCTTCAATAATAGATGTTATCGCACCTTTCTTAGAGTTTGAGAATTTTTTTACTAATATTCCAATAATGACAACAAAAACTTTGTCTTCTTCCTCCAGTTCTGCTTATGCCATACTAAAAGAATGTGTTCCAGAATGTGACAATCACTTTGAATTTACATTTGTGACTGCTAAAGACATAATAGAATCTTTTAAGGATCTTGATGTAAAAAAAACTGCCAATCATTGGGGTTTGTCAGTATACACTGTAGCTTCAATAATAGATGTTATCGCACCTTTCTTAGCAATTTTTTTTAATTCTTGTGTCACATCTGGTGTATTTCCTGATTTGATGAAACTAAGCAAAGTAATTCCACTGTTCAAATCTGGTAGTACAACTGATCCCACGAATTTTCGGACAATATCGATATTACCAACATTGATCAAAATTTTTGAAAAATTAATTTTGAAACAGTTGTTGAGGCACTTTAACTTACACAATTTATTGCACGTGAAACAATTTGGTTTTACAAAGGGTCGTTCAACTACAGATGCGGGCGTGGCGTTGCTAAAGAACATATTTGGGGCCTGGGAGGAATCGCAAGATGCTCTTGGTATTTTTTGTGATTTGTCCAAG
Source organism: Sesamia nonagrioides (assembly GCA_017933935.1). Taxonomy (NCBI): domain Eukaryota; kingdom Metazoa; phylum Arthropoda; class Insecta; order Lepidoptera; family Noctuidae; genus Sesamia; species Sesamia nonagrioides. The sequence continues at coordinate 519,325 of JADWQK010002135.1, read as the reverse complement.
GCCTTTGATTGCGTACATCATGATACTCTTATCAGGAAATTGTACCATTATGGTTTGAGGGACAGAGCTCTCGACCTTCTGACTTCTTATCTGAATAATCGAATTCAGAGGGTTGATGTTAATGGCAAGAGATCTGCAGGATCTGTGGCCAACATGGGCGTTCCGCATGGCTCAATTCTAGGTCCATTCTTGTTTTTAATTTATATTAATGATTTACCTCATCACGTGAGGGATAATCACAACATAGTATTGTTCGCGGATGACACTTCTCTTATTTTTAAAGTCAAGCGTCAGCTAACAAATTTTGACGAAGTTAACAATGCACTCTCTAAAGTTGTCCATTGGTTTAATGTAAATAACCTCCTTTTAAATGAAAAAAAAAAACTAAAGTCATTAAATTTTCTACGCCAAATGTCAGGCAGCTAAGTACCAATGTTCAACTGAATGGAGTAGAGTTGATCCCTGTCGAGTCGACAGTTTTTCTTGGATTATCTATTGACACCAAGTTACAATGGCGTTCTCACATTGAGAAGCTGTCGGGTAGACTCAGTTCTGCCGCCTTTGCTGTTAAGAAAATTAGACAGATAACTGATGTGGATACAGCCAGAATTGTTTATTTTAGTTATTTTCATAGTCTTATGACTTATGGGATTCTTCTCTGGGGAACTTGTGCGGACATCAATACCATCTTTCTTTTACAGAAGAGGGCTGTTCGAGCCATTTACAACCTTGGTCCTAGAGATTCTCTTAGGGAAAAGATCAAAGAGGTGAACATTCTGACTGTAGCTTCACAATATATATTTGAAAATCTTATGTATGTTCATAAAAATATCTCGAATTTTAAGAAAATAAGCGATATTCATAATATAAATACCAGGAACAAACACAATCTTGCTGTACATCACACTCGTCTCCACAGAGTAGGCAACTCGTTCATGGGTCAATGTATACACTTTTACAACAAGCTTCCCATGGACGTTCGAAACTTACCCATTAAACGATTTAAGAACCATATAAAGGCCAAACTTTGCAAAAAGGGGTATTATAAAATCACAGATTATATAGAAGACAAAAAAGCTTGGGACTGAGCTGATCGCTCTGTTAAGCATTGTTATTAAGCAATATGCGTAATGATAAGGTAAATTATTGTAAACATTTTCATTTTTAATGTCTGGACTTGAAAAAAGACGACGATCCCTGAGTTTGTTTCGGCTATTTCTTCTCAGAGGTATTCAGTTAGGAAATGCCGGCTTCATCTAGTTAAAAAATAAAATAAAAAATAAACATGACGTGTAAAAGTGATCAGTGACCCTATTTGCTTAATAAAATTTCATTTCATTTCATTTCATATAATTGTTTAAGATGTTTAAACAAAAAAAAAATCATACAAAAAAAGTCATAAATGTCTAAGCCCTCGGGCAAATATCCGACATCTCGTTCCGAGACGGGAAAAATATTCTACCTCCATCTCGCATTCTTTCATTTTTCGCAAATACTTGACAGTTTCATAGCTACAAGTAGCGGGTAAGCTGCAGTGGCACAAAATCAAGTGGCTCGTCGCAGTGTAGGATCGCATAGTTGTACGTACCTGTCGGAGCAGTGGGAAGATGAAAAAAAAGGCCCGCTTTTGAGCTGTGGGTTCCGTGAGGCTGTATTTAGTCTATTATAAATGTTATTTTTCGTTGTATTGTTGTAAATGAATTAGAACTTAATGTTAAAATGGTTAAACGATTTTAAATGCCCAGACCGTATTATAGCTATGGTAGCTATCAATAGTCATATCATAGCAATCGAAAGGACATGCGTTGTGGGAGATATAACATCGTATGTAGACTTAAGTGCGCTTCCTCTTTTCTCATTCTTATGGACCAGAGATCAGGCCCAAGACCAACAGCTTAACTTGCTTTCCGAAGTTTATCACATTACCAATTACCATAGTCTGGGATTTTTGGTTGTTAATAAGAAATTCAATATGGAAAAACTCAAGATTACGCTTTTTGCGATTAAGCAATAGAACCCAAAGTTAAGTCACGCTTGCGACCACGAGACCAACATTGTAGTTGATCATGATCAAAATGTTGACACCACTACGATCCGGATGAAGCGTTTCGTCTCGTCTTATACCACGTTCATCGAGGGACTGGAGGATCAATCTGCCAGCGGCGGAGTTTCCTTCTGACTACAATTAAGTGTCTTGAAGGCTAGAGTAAATAGGCTCTTAATAAACTAGCGCTTTACCATCAACGATTGCATCACTGCTTACCATCAGGCGGGATTAAGGTTAAGCACTAGTTTAAAATATTAAAAAAAAAAACAAAATACCGAAAATCTCAAAAAGATTCGAAAACATTGAAAATGTAGTAAAAATAAAATTAAGTGCAAAATGTTTTCAAGCGCAATTTTATTTTATCTCGGTATCTACTTCTTGCTCTTTATATTTTACTAAAGAAAAGGAAATAAACAAAGCTAACGTCAACTGATTTTAATTTGAATGCTTTCAAATCTGTCAACCCAAAAATTGAAAATCCACAACCTTCGACAAATTAAAATCCGAACCCTGCACGAACCCCTAAAAATGGTCCGGTACATAATTGAAAATGCCTAAAATAACAGGCGCACGTCGAGATACCTCTGCGAAAACTTGTCGCTAACAATTTAGATAATTTTCTTTATCAATATTTTGTTGTGACAAAGGTTTCCATATTAGATTCTTTCTGAGAAGTTCTCGAGGCTATATCGATCTGATTTCAGCGAAGGTTGAAACATATGGTTTTCGCAATTATAAAGAGATTAGTATGCCTAGTTTTGCTTTAGAAATTATGGAGGTGAGGTGCAATTGTTTGAATTGGAAAGTAGACTGCGCTGAAATCTTTTCCTTTGTTGGAATTTTTTGTGAGATCATATATAAGATGCCAAGTGTTACAGGTAAGTATTTTCTAACAGGAGACTACTATTTAAAGGCAATAAGCTTGCTTCCATGTGGGATTGCTGGTAACATACACATACCTCTCCCTAAACCATCGATTAATTATAATTATCAACAATTACTGTACCTATAATGAGTCCGCCAGCTGAACGCGGTTTAGATGTGCTAATCGTACCGGTCTATATCTCGTAGACTCTCAAATAGAAGAGTATTGCAAATATATTCGAGCCACGAAACAAGCGATCGTTCAGAGGCCCGTTCGTCGCGTAATTTTACTTTATAGCGTCATCTCGCGTAATCCCGCTGCGAATTTTACGCATCGTTTGCGCGAATCAGTCTCGAGTTCGCGTTGTACGTAATGTTACGTGGGATTCATAATTTTCTAGTTTTACATGGTGATGAGTAGTAATTACTTTTGATGTCTGTCTGTTTGCCAATTGCTTTCAATATGCTGATACGAGTATTGCCGCAGTAGGTATTGTAGTACAGGTTAATACACCTCAACCATCCGTTAATAAAACAAAGTAAAAGATTCGTATAAGAGTTTTATAGTAAATTTAGTGTAAATAATTCGATTATGTGCACCGGCACTTGGACCAAGTGTGAAGAAAAACAGCTTGGAAAATTTTGAATTAGAACATTTTTGTCTTAAAAATTATATCGTTATCACCTGACAGCTTTCTCAGACCTCATTGTGTCATAAACATCCCTGTCAAATCATATGTACAGCTGGATTGAAATATGTTCAACAGTATCTAACGAAGAAATGTAACCCATATAAATTATTATGATTTTTAAAAAGAGTGTCCATAGTTTCTTGCACGTTCTTCTCCATAGAGATCTACGCTTTGGAACGTGCAATTTAGCTTCACTTTTCTTGGACTGACCGACATTGACTATTCAAAAGTACCAGGTGATGGTTAATTTGAAATAAACAATTTTGATTTTGAATTCCGATTTTTGATTTTAATTTTGATGACAGCACAATAAACTCACATTGTAAACAGATTACAAAAGTGGTATGCAACATGCAGGCATACACCTTAGCTTAAGATAAATATCTTTCTCTGATTCATATGCCCCACCCATATCACATTCATTTAGTTCTCCCATAAACTCTATTACATGTCTGTCATGCCTATGTAACTTTTATAAGTTAATAAAATTGTTACGGAAATAAAAGATTAACCATGAATTATGGCTTTATGTCAGCGCAGATCTTGCAGCATGCCGTCATCGATTTGACATCGTTAGCTGAATAAGCAAGGTTTTTAGAGCGTACCCAATGGTACATCTTAGTAACACCAGGATGACCCAGGGCGTCGTGGAGTCCTTTCAATTTATTAACATTCACGTAAGCGCTGACTCGGAATAGAGCGTGTCTTGGGACCCAGGTCTGTAAATGATATCATATTTGTAATAGGATAACTCTAGTCTCCAGCGCAGTATCTTTTCGTTTTTGATTTTGCTATTATGGTTTTGATTAAACACGTAAGACACTGATTTTTGATTGGTAATGAAAAGGAAGTGTTTCCCAATGAGATAGTGTCTCCATTTCTTGAGACTCTTGACAATTGCTTCTTTCTCTATAGATGAATGTTTGCATTCTGGCTTGGACAGATCTCGTGAGAAAAAGGCGACGGGGCGTCCTTTTTGAGTCAGTGTCGCCGCTATGGCAAAATCCGATACGTCTGTTTCCACAGTGAATGTGTCTCTGTCGTCAATCGCCATCAGAGTTGCCTTTTTAATGTCGTTTTTAATTATCTTCGGAACATTTTCGTGCAACCGAAGTCAATGGAAACGTGCAAACGCTCGTCAGCGGTTTTATTTTCTCAGAAAATCTCTTCTACCCATTTAGCATAGTGAGCGAACATGCCTAAAGCGCGTTTTAGTTCACTGTTTTTGGTGGGAATAGGCAGTTCTAGCAGCGGTTTTAGTCTATTGGCGTCTGGTTTAATAGTGTTATTCTCGACGGTTTATCCGAGTAGATTAATTTTTGTTTGATGGAAAACACTTTTGTGCTCATTCAACGTCAGATTGTACTTCTTATCAGCTTCCATAAAGCATCGTAGATTCTTTTTATGTTCGCTTTCGTTTTTACCACATACTGTGAAGTCATCGAGGTATGCCAAAATTCCCTTTAGTTTCTCTTTCGTAATGATGAAATCTAAAGTCCTTTGAAATGCTGCCACGCCGTTGGTCACACCAAACGGGCTTCTTGTAAAGTGATATAGGTAGTTTCCCCACATGCTTCAAATCCCGTATAATTTTTTTCTGCCATTAGAATGGGCACTTGATGATATGCAGATTTTAAGTCAAATCTGGCTGAAAATTCTATATTTTGATACTCTTGAGACCACGGTTTCTATTTTCGGTAATGGAAACGCGTCTGGTTCAGTAAATTTATTGATAGTCATAGAATAGTCTATGACAAGACATTTCCTATGAGCCCTGCCTCCTTTTTTTTTTTTTTTTTTTTTTTTTTTTTTTTTTTTTTTTTTTTTTTTTTTTTTTTTTTTTTTTTTTACGAGTGAAAATGCATTTACGCACCGTACCGTCGCTAGCTAGGCGAACGGCGTGTGTGGGACTCGCCCGGCCGGAGCCGGGAATACCCACTAAAGACACTCGGTTCCCTCGAGCCCTGCGTTGAGAGTGACCCGGGCTCGGCCCGGAGATCTGACTCCGGGCCACTCTCAGGGCTTACCGGCCTAGTTTAGGCCGGTTTCCGCGCCTAAGGAGGATTACCCGGGAACGGATAATCCCCAGACGTGGTGACCGGTGCAATGCGCGTGGGGAGCTACCCACACACGCTGGTCACACTCGGGGGCTAAAGGAGACGGGGGTACGTCCCCCGCCTTCTTCGCCCCGCCCGTCTACGCCGGAGGGGAGCGGCAAGAGCATCCTCTTCCCGCTCCCTCTCCGCTGCCTCCTTCTGCAAGAGGACGGTCTCGCAGAAGGAGGCGGCAGCCTTCCATGCACTCTCTCTTTCAACCATGGCTCGCACCATGGTTGCTAGGGAGAGGCTTCCGCCTCCAAGCGCCGCAACTAGATCGCGGCGCTCGGTTCGCCAGGCCGGGCACTCCACCAAGGTGTGCTCGGCCGTGTCGTCGGGAGAGTCGCAGTGGTGACACCGCGGTGACTCCTCCCGACGGGCGACACGGTGCAGGTAGTGACCGAAGCACCCATGTCCGGTCAGTACCTGCACCAAGCGGTAGGTGAGGCTGCCATGCCGGCGCCCAACCCATCCCTCCAACACCGGACGAATCGCTCCAATCGTCCGGTGGCCGGCAGCTGGTGTGCGGAGCGCCTCCCTCCACCGACTCAGGGCCTCCCCCCGAGCCGCTATTCTGACCCGCCTTACCTCCTCGAAGGCGGGTCGTTCCCCCCGTTCCCGGGCCGCGACACGGTGTCGATGCACCTGGGACAGAACCCGTGCATCGACCTCCCACGGCGGCGTGCCCGCGAGCACGCAGGCAGCCCCGTGGCTGACCGTGCGGTACGCCCGCACGGTCCGTGTCGCGATGACCCTCTGCGGCTTCCGCAGCAGGGCCACTGTGCGCCGGGAAAGGCACTCCGCCCACACCGGGGCTCCGTAGAGTGCCATCGACCGTACCACCCCGTGGTACAGCCGACGGCACGCCGAATTCGGCCCCCCCAAATTGGGGAGGAGCCGTCCGAGGGCGGCTGCGACAGAACACAGCCGCGGGGAGAGGAGCCTAAAGTGCTCCTCGAAGTCCCAGCGGGGATCCAGGATCAGGCCGAGGTACTTTATGTGCACCTCGACGGGAACCTGGACCCCCTCCACCCGGATACGGAGCCCCGGTGGGGTCCTGCGTCGCGGGGCGTGGAAGGCCATGGCCCTCGTCTTCGCGACGGCCACTTCCAGCCCCAGGAGGCGGATGCGTCGGACGACCAATGAGGTGCCGACCGACGCGAGGTGGACCGCCTCCTCCCACTCACGCGCCCTCACCGCGACCAGAGTGTCATCCGCAAAGCAGACGACATCCATCCGCGGCAAGAGCGCGCCACGCAGAACCCAATTGTACCCCAGGTTCCAGAGCAGGGGACCAAGCACTGATCCCTGGGGCACACCTACCTTCATGGTCCACGACTGGACGCGACCCTCTGCGTCCTCGTACAGGATTTTCCTCTCGCAGAGGTAGTCCGACACGAGGGCGCAGAGGTAGAGGGGCACTTCGTGGAACTTCAGTGCCGCCTCTATGCATTCGTGGGGGAGGGTGTTGAACGCGTTCGCGATGTCTAACGACACCGCGACGACACCCTCACCCCTTGCTGTGGCCGCCTCAGTCCACCTCTTGAGGCGAGCCACCGCGTCCATCGTGGACCGGCCGGTCCGAAAGCCGTACTGGCAGTCCGCCAGCTGCGGTCCCCTGCTTTCCAGGTGCTCCTGGATGCGAGCGGCGAGAATCCTCTCGAAACATTTGCCACTCTCATCCAGGAGCACGACCGGCCTATAGCCCGACGGTGAGTCGGGGGGACGTCCGTCCTTGCGAAGGAGGCACAGCCTGCCCACCTCCATCTCCTGGGGAAGCGGCCCGTCGCGATGCATGTATTCATGACCGCTCGGAGCCGATCCCCCAGGTGCTCCATGGCTAATGCCAACACCTTCGCAGGGACGCCGTCCGGGCCCGGAGCCTTGTTCTTGGCTCTGAGCCTCTCCCTGACGGAGTCCAACTCACCGTCGGTTACGGGAGGCCCATCGGTCCACACCTCCAGAGTGGATGAGCTGGAGGCGGGCATCCTGGGGGGCGTGAAGGGTCCCGGGTTCGGAAAAAGAGTTTCCAGGACCCTTCGGAGTAGCCCTGGCTCCATACAGGAGGTGGGGGGTGCCGCTCCCTGCAGCTTCCCTCTCACCACCCTGTACGGCCTCCCCCAGGGGTCGCTGTCGAGGAGTGCCAAAAACTCCTCAGCGGCAGCGACCTTTGCCCTGCATATGGCGGTACGCAGGGCTCGATGGGCCTCTCTGTACGCCCGGCGAAGACCGTCCTCTTCGCCGGGCCCCCTTACGGCGCGCCTCCTGCACCTCAGGTAGGCGCGCCGTGCAGCCATACTGGCGGCACGCAGGTGAGCGAGTTCCTGCGTCCACCAGTATGTCTGCTTCCTCCGGCGGAAACCCCGGGCCCTCGGCATGGCGGCGCTGCAGACCACTTCGAGGTCCTCAGCGAGGAGGTCCGCCATGCCGTCCGCGTCTCCAGTGAGGTGGGCCGGTGGTTCGGCCCACGCTCGGAACACCGCCGCCTCCTCGGCGATGTCCCTACGGAGGTGTGCAAGCGCCCACCTCGGGAATGATGAGGCGCCTGCCGCGGGGCCCAGGTGAAGCGGGGCCGCAGGACCCGCCGTGGAGATCTCGAACCGGACGTACCTGTGATCCGAGATCTCCACCGCCGTCTCTACCCGCCAGTTCCGAATCCGGTTGGCCAGGGTCGAGGTGGCCAGGGTGACATCCACTATTGATTCACCCTGCCACCTCACGCACGTCGGGGTATTGCCCCGGTTGAGGACCTGGAGACCCAAGCAGTGGGCCCATTCCGCCAGGTCCTCACCGAAAACGTTGGTGACGGGAGACCCCCAAGCACCATGCTTGGCATTAAAGTCTCCCGCCACCAACACGGGGCGTGGAGCCGCCCTCTGGACCGCCACTTCGACGGCGGCCAAGAGGCGCTCAAACTCGGCCCGGCTGCGATTGGGGGAGAAGTACGTGGAAATGACCACTAATCCCCCCCATTGCGCCGCCACGAACCCCGGCCCCCTCTCCCTAAGAACGAGAGGGGGGCCAGTGCTCGCGGCGGGTCTTGTGATCGCAGCCAGGCCATCCGATGACCCCAGCCAACCGGTAGACGCCGGGATGGAATGTGGCTCTGCCACCACCGCCAGATCCGCCCCCCACTCCGCCATGTCTTGGCACAACAGGTCCTGCGACCTGGCGGAGTGGTTGGCGTTGACTTGTAATATGACACCGATGGACCTACTGGGCATTAGCAGTGTCCATCGGTGTCCCTTCGGTAGCGGTGGTAGCAGAGCCGGCCGCTGTCGGCCCCACTGCGGAGCGGCCCCGAACTGGAGGCGGGTTGCAGGCCCTACCCGCCATTCTATGGCCACTGGGTAAGCCCCTATCTGCGCACAGCGCGCACTTTATAGGGGCCTTGCAGCCCATGGCCATGTGGCCCGGCTGCCCGCACCTGAAGCACAGGCCGCTCCTATCCTTTTTGGAGGGGCAGAGCGCCGCGGTGTGACCCCCATCTAGGCACCTGCGGCAGCGCATGGGGCGCCTCTCCAGTAGGTGGATTGAAGCGACGCTCCAACCCACCACCACTTTGCCCCGCTCTGCCAGCCCCTTTGCGGCCTCTACGGGGCAGGAAACTCGGACCGAGCCCGTGCCCCTCGCCCCCAGGGCTATGGTGCCCACCCGAATCTGGTCGGGAGGGCACTTGGCCGCCTCGGCCAGGACGCCCTTCACCTCTTCAGGCGTCAATGACTCCTCGAGGCCCGCCACACGGATCTCCGCCATTTTTGTGAGCCGGGTAATCTCGGCCACCTCCCCGAGCACCTCAGTCAATTTCTTGGCCAAGGTGTCGGCCTGGGAGGGGGAGGTCTCTTTCGGGAGCTCCATAAGGACGGCTCCCGTCATCGACCTCCTGACTTTACCCGGCACCACTCCAATCTCCGTGAGGCTGATGGCCGCCCTCGCCTTCCTGAGGACGTCCACGTACGTGGCGCCCTCCCTTACGGCCTCTGGCTTGAGGGCCATCAGCACGGCGGGCCTCTTCGGAACCTTGGGGACCTTCTTAGGGGCCGCCGGTTTGGGCCCCCTAGAGGCCGCCGGTTTGGGCCCCTTAGTCTTCGGGCCCGGAGTGGGAGCACGGGCGACGGCGGCCTTCTTCTGCTTCTTGCGGACCACAGTGGCCCACGACTCCCTCTCCAGGACCAGGGGCTGCACCTCCCTGGAGCCTCCGGCGACCTGTTCCTGGGCTCGTTTTGGCTCAGGGGCAGGCTCAGGGGCAGGGGCCTCTGCCCCTCCGCGTCCGCTCGGTCCCTTGGGCTTCTTCCCCAGGGCCGGCCTTGCCTTCTTGGGCAGGTTAGCCGGCGGCATGAGTGTCGCCGGCTCTGCCTCCCGCCTCTCTCCCGCCGGGGGCTGGGTGAGCCCTGCCTCCTACAACGAGAACTTGAGCTCTCCAAGATGAGTTGCTCATTTCTATGACTCCGTGCTCTAACAGTTTCGATATTTCCAATTTAATAAAATTTTCGTCCTCTTTGCTATAGCGTCGACTTTTCCTGGCGATTGGACGAATCCGCGGAGATAGATTGCTGAAGACGGAAGCCGGCGGGACAGAAGCCTGCATCATTCGGACCTCCTAATTGGAATTCAATTTTAGATTGCTCCTTTAAGATGTCGTGGCCGATAATCACATCGGCGCAGAGGTTGTCCACAATGAGATATTTGTTGAAGGATATGGTGGCGAAACAAATACTTTTGACAGGCGATATCTGGTTAAGCGAAGCTAAATTCACAGACTGTGAACATGGTTTCTGACGTAATAATAATAATAATATTTATTTACTTCAGATTCTTCATCCATATAATTTGTTATAACATAAAAATTAGTATTAAGTAGTAAATTAAATAAATAAAATTAAGATGATATCTGTGTAACAGCGTGCAGCCGTATCCATCGTGCCATCATCGGAGAATCCCACCGGTCCGCCAGTGCGTCAGGATGGTGTTGGGACTACCGTGCGTGCGGCGTAGGATTGAAGCGCAACGTTTGCGCATGATTGCCGCAAAGCTATCGCGGAGGCAGTAGCGCGTCAGTCGCGGGGTTGGTCGCGTATATGGTTAGATAGTGGCTTGCGAGATGGGACGTCGCGCTGTTGGTGTCGTTGCCGCTAAGGTTTGTGAACTTTGTTCTGGGAGGACGGCACCGGAGTGGGGAGGCAGTGGGGTAAGTCACTCCTTTCAGCTGTCTTGAGCGCTACAGCTTTTCCAATTGTTTCAGTCAGGGTGAGATCATTGCTTTCTAACAGACTTGGATGACTAGGAGATTAGTACACTACGAATAGCCTGTTCTTCGTGTTCTTCAGCAGTTACCGAATTAAACGAGCAGTCTTTAGCCGATAGGCGCAAAGCTCTAACATAATCGGCAACGGCCTTCTGTTGAAAAGCATATATCGGGCTAAGATAGTATTTTTAGTTTTGATGTACATACCGTTTAGCGTCTTGATAGCATCTTCACAAGTTTTACAAGTTTTGACGTATTTGTATATGGACGCTGACAGATGTTTTATTAACAGTTTAAGCTTCAGGATGGGATTTCATTGGGCTTAGCTTCCTCCGAAAGAAAGCTTTCGAAGGTCGTCATCCAATATAGCCATTGAGAGTCCGCCTCTGCAGCACCAGTTTCAATATCAAATTTTGCAGGGCGTAATTATTTGGCGAAAGATGAGATCGCAGTTAATTCATCATTAGGCATTATAATATAAGTTAATAAAATTGTTACCTGGGATTTCATTGGGCTTAGCTTCTTCCGACAGAAAGCTTTCGAAGGTCGTCATCCAATACAGCCATTGAGAGTCCGCCTCTACAGCATCAGGTTCAATATCAAATTTTTCAAGGCGTAAATATTAACATCGCAGAACAGCTTTCCACAAAATTTGAATATTTAAATAATTATAAGTATTATGAAATATTGTAAAGAGGTTCGGATAACAAATCCGATAATCCTGATAGAAAAATAGCGGGCAGTTAAGAATTTAGAAGAAAAAAGTTATATAGAGACATAATCAACAGCGTTGTCAAAAACTGTCATAACAATGAAATTAAATATTATTGGAAATATGTAAATATAAGTAGATATTAAATTATAGGGTTGTAGGAAAAATGAATACGGCACAGCACTGTAACAACTTCTTACGCCAAGTTATCGCCAAGTCGCCGAAACTTAGGCTTGAAGTTGAGGACCATGTTGTAGTTATGAATAAATAGTAATTTGAGTGTAGACAGTACCTTCTGGGATCCTTTACATTTTAAATAACTCCAAAATCAATTAATACACCATTATAAGCACTTCATAATTTTTAATATTTTAAGCCCAACTTTCAAACACTCTATAAAAAAAAACCTTACAATATTATATATCAAACATTATCGATTGACTGCAGTCTTGCTACTCTTGATGCTACCGAAACAAACAATGATCACATAAAACAATGAATCTTTTTCTCCTGTCTCCGTAATCTTCCAAACTTAAAATATTTTTGCTTATAAAAGTTAGCTGCCACAGACAATAATCAAATTCAACCTCAACATCCCCTCTGAATTTTATTATTATCTCAAAGTAAAATTTAAAATCATCCTCAGACATAACTTTCAAACATTAATTTCAATACACTCTCTTTAAACAACTTCAATACATAATCTATAATCCCCTCAATACACAAAGAAACCCATAAACTTCAACTCACTATCTATAGCTTCGACAAACTTCCTATCGATAACTTCAACAAACTTCGACAGTCTCCCTGTCTATAAACTTCTACAAACTTCCTATCTATAACTTCAACAAACTTCGACAGTCTCCCTGTCTATAAACTCAATAACAACCCATATAATAATTCCCTACCTATCATTACATTCTACATACTATATATTAAAGCTACCCCTTAAATATAAATTTCAAATTAATATACGAGACACCTTAATATTATAATTAATACCTAAATTTCGAGTTAACAACCAAAACATTTATATCTAATATAACGTCTATCAACTATCTTAATTAAACACTATTCCACTAAGTTCACTTAATGTTCACATATAAGTCATTGATCACTCACAATATGTTTTCTTAAATGTAAAAACTTTGTTCTGTCTAATCCTTTTGTCAAAATATCCGCAATGTTAGAATTGGTTGGACAATAATAAATTTCAATTAAATTTTGATCTATCTTTTCTTTATTAAAGTGATATTTTACATCAATGTGCTTGCTTCTTCTATTTAGAATTCCATTTTTAATTAAAACAATAGCCGATTGATTGTCTATTAATAGTTGTGTTTTTGGTGTATGCCCTGTAATTTCTTTAATCAGACTTTAGACATACGTTAAATCTTTGATACATTCAGCAGCAGAAATATATTCTGCTTCCGTACTGGAGAGAGCAGTGACAGACTGTTTACGAGAGCACCAATGTATAGGACCACCACTGTACATAACTACAAAACCAGTTGTACTTTTCCTAGTATCTGGGTCACCTGCAAAGTCTGCATCACAGTATGCTGTCAACACTGAACTATTTCCACGTAAGTACTGAATACCGGAAGACATAGAGCTTTTAAGATACCTAAATATACTTTTTATATTTGCGAAATCATTTAAATTGGGACACTCTTGATGTCCACTACAATAGCCAACATGAAATGAAACATCTGGTCTAGTTTTATTTACCAAATATAATAAAGACCCTATTAATTGCCTATAACTATGCACATCACTACTATTACTTTTCCCCTCTTGATGTGCATCAATTAAAATGTTTGGAAATGCATTTTCTTTCAATTCGCCGTACCCAAAATTCTTCATTAATTGTTCAGTATAGGATTTCTGATAAATTTTCAAATAATTTTCTCCAACCTTTATATCAATTCCAATAAATTTTTCTATTTTATCAAATCTTCTAATTTCAAATTCCTTTTCAAGTTCCTCAGTTATCTTATTTAATTCTTTTTCACTATTTCCAATTAGAATCCCATCATCAACATATATTGCTAAATAAATTTCTTTTTCTTTACTTAAAAACAAACATGGATCTAATTTTAATTGTTGAAAACCTAGTTTCTTTAAAAATTCAGTTAAACGCTTATTCCACATTAGCGGTGCTTGTTTTAGTCCATAAAGACTTTTCTTTAATTTGCAAACTTTATTTTCACCAAAATTATATCCCAACGGTACTTCCATAAAAATGTCTTCATTTAACTCCCCATACAAAAATGCTGTCTTTATATCAAACTGCATCAACTTTAAACCCTTCTGTGCAGCTATCGAAAGTAACAATCTGACACTCGTAGTATTCACCACAGGACTATAAGTTTCTTTATAATCAATATTATATTTTTGTAGAAATCCTCTAGCCACCAGTCTTGCCTTGTACCTCCCTCCCGGTTTCACAGTAAAAATCCACTTACTAGTTATTAATCTTCTATTTCCGGCTTCAGACTTATCAACTATTTCCCAAGTTTTATTTTTCTCCAAAGAATCCTTCTCTTCTTTGATCGCTTTTTCCCATAAACTTCTCTGGTCACTTTTCAACACTTCATTATAAGTTAAGAATGACGTTTCTAAATCGTAATCTTTCAATCTTACCGGTAGCCTTCTATCTCTCTTCGGCAAAATTCTATGACTAGTTTCTTCAACAGACTCTTCTGCATCAACATACACATCATTTCCATCCAATATATTATTATTATTCAATAATTTTTCTCCCATGCTATCTTCAAAAACCTCATTTTCTTCACCTTCATTTGGTTCTTCAAAAGTAGAAAACTCCTCCCCTCTTGTTTCTTCAGTATCAATATTTTCATTTTCTCTATCTAAACTTCCCCTCTCAAACTCATAATCATTATTTTCTTCAAATAGTTTATAAATATCACTAATTTTTACACTTTTGTTACACACCTTTAAAAATTCAGACACATCTTCGGCACTGTTATTAAATGTCACATCCCTTGAATACATAATTTTCGATTCTACAGGATCCCAAATCTTATATCCATTATTTGTAAAACCAACTAACAAACCCTTATTACATCTGGAATCTAGTTTATTGAGTTTAGTGTTTATTTTAAAATATGCCAACGAACCGAAAATATTTAAGTGTTTTAAATTTGGAATTCTATTGAACCACATTTCTGCTGGCGTTCTCTCATTGATGGTGTTAGAACATCTATTAGTTAGGTATGTAGCTGTTAACACCGCTTCACCCCATAGATATTTTGGTAATTTCATGTCAAATAATAGGGCACGGGTTCTTTCCATAATAGTTCGGTTTAACCGCTCAGCTTTACCATTGTGTTGTGGAGTATAAGGTGTTGTATAATCTATTGCAATTCCTTTATTAATACAATATTTATTAAAATTGTTTGGTGTATATTCACCACCATTATCACATCTGAACGTTTTTACTTCGAGTTAAAATGATTTTCAGACAAGTTAATAAAATTTAATATTTTTGAAAAAGCTTCATTTTTAGACCTAATCAGATAAATTTTTGCAAAATGAGTATAGTCATCTAAAAAGGTGATAAAGTACTTGTAACCATCATATGTCTCAGTATCAATTGGACCACATATGTCACTATGAATTATTTCTAGTGGTCTTGTGGCTCTATGTCTTTCAGTACTAAAAGGTTTTCTACAAAGCTTAGCTCGTATGCAAACCTCACAGGTGTCAATATTATTATCAATATATTTTGAATTTATACCATTTACTATTTTTCTAGTTTTGAACACAGGTGTATGTGCTAGAGCTCTGTGCCAAAAATTCACATTTTTATTGTTATTTCTAGTGTAATTCACTACTTTATTAAACTTTTACTTTTACTTGCTTTTGTTTGGTTAGTCAACAACTCTGCATAATACAGTCCATCACTCCTTAACTCTCCAGTAAGTAAGCAGCTGCCATCTTGTTCATAGATTTTACAACTCTTTCTGAAAAATACAATTTTGTAATTATTATCAGCTATTTTTGAAATTGATATTAAATTTTTCTTTAACTTCGGGACTAGTAATACATCATTGAAGGTGATATTATGAGAACTTGTGTTTGATTTGCATATTACTTTTCCTTTTTAACCGACTTCAAAAAGGAGGAGGTTACTCAATTCGACCGTATATATGCTTTTTTTTTTTTTTATGTTTGTTCGCGCATAACTTCGTCGTTTATGAACCGATTTTGATAATTCTTTTTCTGTTGGAAAGAAGACGTTCCCAAGGTGGTCCCATGTTAAGGATATCAGGGTTTGATGGTGGAAGACCAGAGAAAACAAGAGAAACTTTCAAAAATTGCAGGGGCGACTTGTGCATTTCTTAGCATTTTCATTAAATATTTTAAAGCACTACAATTTAATAAAGGTCTGGAGTAGATCTGATGATGGAGCCAGGAGACAGTCGAAGGAACTCCTCAACAATTCACAGCAGCTACATTGTGTTTGGGCTCGATTAATTTGTATTGATAAGAACTTTACACCTAGATGGGTTGTGACTGTCATAAGAGCTCTGATGATGAAGACAAAGGCCAGTTCAGGGAACTCCTCATCGGTTTACAGTAGCTACTTTGTGGTTAGACTTCATTCATTTATATTGATGAGACCTTTGCACCCATTGGGTTAAAATAATGGTCTGCAGTAAATTTCATTACGAAGACCATAGGCAGTTGAGGGAATACTTACGGGTAAAAATTAAATTAAATAAAATTACTTCGTTTCCCAACTATATTTGCGTCAGCTTCCAGTCTGACCGGATGCAACTGAATACATAGTACTTTTAACAACTAAAAAGTGTAAAATAAAAACTTTTTTACAAAAAAACAACCGACTTCCAAAAACCACTACAAAGTGAAAAATAACTAATTTCGGAAGTCGGTGTCAAAAACGAATATACAAAACCAAAGACACCGACTTCCGAAATTAGTTATTTTTCACTTTGTAGTGGTTTTTGGAAGTCGGTTGTTTTTTTGTAAAAAAGTTTTTATGTATTAATAATATGCGTGTTGCCATCTGCTGTCGAAATTTTATAATCACAACTTTCTTCATTACTCAGAAAGTCCTCAGAGTTAATTATATGACTACTAGCTCCAGAGTCCAATATGAATTCGACTGTTTTGTATTCCTCGTTACAATTACTTACCGAAAATTGTGGTTTTCCTAAACAAAATTTTGAATAGTGTGTATTGATTTTGCAGTACACACAGTTATATTTTTCCGAGCATTCTGTACTTTTGTGTCCTTTTTTTAAACATTTATAGCAGGTTACTGTGTTATTTCCTCCTTTTCCTTGTAATGATCTGCAGAATTTAGCAATATGTCCCTTTCTACCGCAACTGAAGCACGTTTTTATTGTTAAAAATGTTTCACCTTCTGTTTCTATTTTTTCGTTGTATTTTTCGTGGTTTTTTAACTCCAATTGTATTCTTGATGTTAGATTTGTCATATTTCTTTCGTCTGCATTTGTAGACTCCCATGCCGTTCTAAAATTTGACATCTCTTTCGGCAGAGCACACAAAATTTTTGACATAACTGCCATTTAACTTAATTCCAAACCTGTACTTTTGATGTTTGAAACAATATTCATTAAATCGCCAATATCTTCAAGTAAATCATTCTTTTTAAATTTAAAATTATAAAAATCTTGCAATAAGTGACACTGTTGAGTCTCTTTATTTCCTAAAAATATTTGATCGAGAGTTCTTATGACATCTTTTGTTGTTTCACTGTCGATTATTCTTCCTACGTATTTCGCATTGACTGAATTGATAATAATATATTTGGCTTTCGCATCTTTGCAGTTAAAATCTTTATCTTTTCCTTTCTCATCCAAATTTTCCAATACACAATTTAGGCCTTTTGAATATAAGAATAATTTTAGTTTCTTTTTCCAAATTATATAGATATAGTCTGTATTCGTATCTAATTTTGATAACTCGTCCGTCATTTTTGAATAAAATTTTAACACATGATTTCCAGAATGTACATCTTCAGGTCTTTAATACATTTTCAATTACTGTCTTACTGTTGCACCCGTGCTGGGCCCATAACCTGTTGTAGTTAAGAATAAATAGTAATTTGAGTGCAGACAGTACCTTCTGGGATCCTTTACATTTTAAATAACTCCAAAATCAATTAATACACCATTATAAGCACTTCATAATTTTTAATATTTTAAGCCCAACTTTCAAACACTCTATAAAAAAAACCTTACAATATTATATATCAAACATTATCGATTGACTGCAGTCTTGCTACTCTTGATGCTACCGAAACAAACAATGATCACCAATGAATCTTTTTCTCCTGTCTCCGTAATCTTCCAAACTTAAAATATTTTTGCTTATAAAAGTTAGCTGCCAGAGACAATAATCAAATTCAACCTCAACAGACCATGTCTGTAATCAGAATAATGAGTCTTGGAGTAGTAAAATATTATCAGAACAGCGCCTCATAATACTGGAATGCGTATTATGACCTGCAGAAATGAATGATATATGAGTATGAAGAAGTAAGTATATGTAGGTAAAATACATAACACTACACCTACTGGCTGAATGTTAAATACCCCGATGGTATTTAGGGAGGTTGACCTGTTGGTACACTAGTGGGAGTTGTAAATAAAACCACTGCGTAGTGATCTGACTTGATGATAGCTCTCGTTTGCTCTCATTGTTCTCATTATCCTCTTTCGGTCTCTCTTTTGGTCTCTCAATCTCTCGATCTCTGTCTCTACCCATTTGTTCCTGTATGGATCTCTGGATTTGTATGCAGCTAACATAGCCGTTAAGGGACCAACAGTTTGAGCCATTGCGGATCTACGTTCAGGCTTATAGGTTGAACCTTCCAACAGGATATGGTGTGCAGGAGTAAGAACATATTGGGAGATGTCCACATAGTCTGTGCTATTCCCTCTTTTCCCGACTGGTATTCTGGATACTCCAATTCTTATTTCATCGTATCGCATTTTAAAGGCAGATAGTATAATTAAATAAAGGATTTGCTATCCCATACCAATGGGTGTTGTCTGTCCTGTTTGGTTGTATGTACTCCCACCCTACCTTTTCGCTGCATTTTTCATGATGTCTGTGACCTTCTTATATGTCACATTTGATTGACCTTCTCCTAGGGTTAAGGTGGCTGTCAAGTTGAGGTTGGGATGGTAAGCCATCTTTAGGTTGGCCATCTTTCGCAAAATGTTATGTCCACCTTGTGCTCTTGCACCTATGCTCATTACTTGGCTCAGTTATGTTCATCAAGTGACCACATATTTCAAGGTGCCCATACAAACCCAAAGCACTTTCCACTACATTTTATTGACCTTCTCCTAGGGTTAAGGTGGCTGTCAAGTTGAGTTTGGGATGGGAAGCCATCTTTAGGTTGGCCATCTTTCGCAAAATGTTATGTCCACCTTGTGCTCTTGCACCTATGCTCTCATTACTTGGCTCAGTTATGTTCATCAAGTGACCACATATTTCAAGGTGCCCATACAAACACAAAGTACTTTCCACTATGTAATTTAGTATTTTACTTTTAGTTGCATTGTCCAGGTTTATTGGAGGCCTTTTTGAATCTGAGACCTGTGTATCTATGTTATCTGCGTCCACAGTCCTTTTTCTACGTAATGGTTATTCGTTTAATTCCGTAACACCCATCAGTCTACTCTTATTTCTTAGTATTTCTTCCTGTTCCATTTTATCCTTTTTTTCTCTCCAATGAAAATTGGCAGAAATCTCTTACTTTTGCCAACTTTTGGCATGAATAATGGTTCTTCCTCGTCTTTCAGCACTTTTAATTATCATCTAGATGTCTCATCATATTTGATCCGGTGCTATATGTTAAAGATGATTTTTAACAACTCTATTTAGAATTCCTAAATAGATTGTTTCCCTCTTCTATTTCTTTACCTTACATGTCTTTATTGAGACAACTAACGCTTTCTCATTGTCCTTCACACTGGTTCAATGTACGATACTAGCTTGCTAGTGTTACAACGAGGTCTAAGATGGGAGATGAAGCGGGTATAAATAAAAATGTATGTTGAATATTAATAGTAGGTAGTCGTTTAATAATAGAATAGATTTCGTATATATCATAAAACAAAAAAAAAAACACGCCCCTTTGGCATATACGAATAATATCACAAATCCTGTAATGGTCACAATCTGAAAATTTATAATCCATAATATATTATCCGTGTGAAATTTATAGTAAAATTTTAGATATAATTTACCGACTAAGGATTGTAGCTTATGATAACAAATAGTCCGGTACTGTCTCAACAGTTTCTAAAAATAATTCGCGAAATAACCAATATTAATATATAATTTTTGGGACAGTAAATAATAAATTTAATAAATTCAAATGTATTGATTTCTGGTAACCCTTAAAATGTTTGTCGCTTTATGAAGCTGAATGTTAGCTGGTTTGGCGTGGTACGCACTTTATTCATTCTACTACACCCTGCTATCTCCCGCATCAGCTCTAGTCTTGTTCCGGTCCTCGCGATAGTTACAACGATAGCGAGTTATCTGGATCGGCTGCCAAGGTGCGCACTACCAGACTCGTCGTCGGCGCACGATAACACTGTTTTTATTTCGGGAACTAAACATTGACACGGGGTTCCCGCGTGTTGCGTGTTTGATCAGCAGGACGGAAACTGATAGATACTGACTAGTTGTCTTGTTTGGAACACGTGTTAAGATATTAATTTGGGATGATACCAGAAGGCTAATTTTAGTAACAAAAATGTACAAAATATAGCGCAATCTAATCTTAGAAAAAAAAAGACAATTTAAGAGATATATTTGACATAATTATTAAGACCAAGTATTTTTTTTTAATACTTATAATCTAGTGCTTTACTGCAATCCCTCCTGATGGTAAGCAGTGATGCAATCGTTGATTGTAAAACGCACTAGTTTTTAAGCCTAATCACTTAAAAAACTTAGGAATAGGAAGGATGACGGCAGTTGAGCGAGATGATGCAAAGACCAACACGACCAAACGATACTGCGCTAGAGGGAGATTTATATGGAAACTCTCCACGACCAAACTCCCGATACAACAACATTTGGCGCATCGTACCCGCCACACATCGTAACACAATTGCTCAGTCCCGTCCTCCGTACGGCTTCACCAGACATCATGCCGGAACACGACGAATCGCTTAGCGGCAAGACATTGTCTGGTGGTGGTAACTTCTGCCGGCAGCCGATATTATGAAATTTTGTAGATGAACACCATATTTTGTACACACTCGCTGTTCTACAAAGGATTTGTACCTATATTTACCAGTGTTAACAAATAAATGTTTGATTTGAATATTTTTATTATAAATATGATTCATTATGTTTAACCAGCTTAGTATTCAGTGGACTTCTAATTTTCCTAAATTGGATTTTGGACGTTCTTAATTACAGGAAATTCCACCTTAGGTTTACTAGTGTTTCAGTAAGAGTCAGTAAAATATTGAAGTATAATTTTATCGACAATAATGAATAATTAGGTAATTTATAATACGGACTGGCGTCCATAACTCCACAATGCGTGTCTTTTGCGTACGATAATAATGTAAGATCAATTTCAGACTCAAAGATGAAATGAACGGCGGGCGATGATTATCATAGGCTTAGCCATGAGTACTTAAAGTGATGCCTACAAACTAATGTAAAACTGATATAAAAATGAGTGATTTATCATTTGTCGATATTTGCTAATACAGCTGTTGACATAGATTTAACGGAAATATGACCACTTAGTAAATCCATTTAGTAAATCGTGTGCCATCATTTTAGATAAATAAATAATTATCGCGCTGTAGCCGATCGGAGGTCAGTGTACCAATATTTTTAAAGGATGTGCTGCCAAGTGTCACCTGGCCACTTTGGATTCAGTGGAGAGATGTGCAAAGAGGCTGATTGGTGACCCTGATCTAACTCGAGTTGGTCTCCAAAGCCTAGAGCACAGGCGTAGAGTAGCCAGCCTTTCGGTGTTCTATAGGATGCATTTCGGGGAGTGTGCGAGGGAATTGCATGATTTAATTCCCCCATCTCCGTTCCACCAGCGGACGACCCGTCGTACGGCTGGTTTCCACCCTTACGTTGTTAACACCACTACGATCCGGACGAAGCGCTTCGCCTCCTCCTTTATACCGCGTACATCGAGGGACTGGAACAATTTGCCCGCGGCGGTGTTTCCGTCGGACTACAATTTGAGTGTCTTCAAGGCTAGAGTGAATAGGCTCTTAATAAACTAGTGCGCTTTACCATCAACGATTGCGTCACTGCTTACCATCAGGCAGGATTGCGGTCAAGCGCTCGTTTATAATTTGTAAAAAAAAAAAAAAAAATGTTCTATTCCGTTTGCAATTTTATGCGATTTAGTTTGTTTGAAATTTAATTTTTTTGTAAACAGACAAAATAATAGTTTTCAGTAAAGAATATGATGTTATTCTGATAATGTCAGTAAGTCGACCAGTCCTTGCGATTAAACATTTGTTTAATGAGAGTCTTAGTTTTGATTCGTTGCCATTTTGGTCATTGCAAGCATCATCGACCATTCTAATGCCTTGGTCGTCTCTAACGATACCCACAAGAAGAAAAAAGTTAGTAAATCCACATATCCATTGCCATTAGTAAGTAACTCTTTTATGAGATAACATTTTTGTTATTTATAACCATCTTTTCTTTCCCTAATCTTAAAATATCTATTTCCATCTCTCACCCAATCTCCGTTTCTACAATCATAATTCATTCTTGCTCAGTAAGAATCATTCTTGTTGAATATTAACCGGTCTATGGGTAATCCTACCGTTGTGAAATTCTACGCTAGATAGATCTTTTGAAGAAAATTGAATATAATATTCTTTTGAACATAGGACTGTCGTTCAAAATTATGTGTTAGACCAACTTCACTGTGATAAAGTAATGTTGAAAGAGTTTAGAATTTGAATCTGTTGTTTATTAGATACTAGCCTCGCCACACGGTTTCACCCGTTACTTACGATAGTGGGAATATCTAGATAGCAAGTATCCTGTGTGTTAAAATTATTTGTGTGCCAAATTTCAGTCAAATCTTCATATACAATATGTAAAGAAAACCCTGTCCGATCCGTGAAGGTATTGTTAGGTATCGATAACTGATTCTATGAATGTCAACAAAGTCGGGCTAAACTGAAAAAGAATCCTCTTAAAAAAATATCATTTTGCAAAACCAGGTAGGAAATAAATGCGCGGGCGAAGAGGGGCAAGGTACGCGGCACGCGGTCGCATCGCTCATAATAATACCGTCAAAATGGTGATGTCACTTTAAAAAAAATACCAAAAAGTGACCTAGGCATTGTAGAGGTACAATATAAACACGCATTGCTAGATCTAGGGTGGCCTAATCCAATAGTACAGGTACTAGGTCTGTGATTAAGCCCTTGATCTGGTCATCGGACAGATCAGTGCTTGACAACTTGATGATTCATGTTGATTTGCAAATAGATTTAGGATCCTATTGGCATTGGCGAGAATAAAAGCCTCTGGGTGATCCTTCAGTTCCGAATGCACTGTAGTTCAACTAAACTTTTATTACCTCGCAGGTTGTTAAACTTTTATTAGTTAGCTACGTTGAGGCTGCCAGTATTGAGCCTCCCTGCCCATATCTCAGTGCTGCAGTAACATCTTATAATATTCGAGAACCCGCTCCGCATTGAGTGTGTGTGACAATGGGTGCCACGGTTCAACGTATGTCAATAGAGTCTAACAGTAGAGCGTTTGCAACCGTAGCGTTTAGTAGGAGGTCCTTTCCATATAGATGTAACGTGTAGGGGGATAGCATCACCCCCAAGTGGATGGTATAGTCGATGAGAGGTGTAGTTTATTTGACCCAACTCCTACCGCGTATGAAGCGCATGTCTGGGGCCCAGCCTCATGGCGTATGCTGGTTGTGCCAATGCGTATAGCATACCGCGCAGTGGTACAGCTGCTTCCAGATATGATGACTTTAGAGTCGTGCAAATGTGATAGGATTAATGATATTGCCTGGGTATCTCAAAAGTATGGACCTCTCGCGAATTGAACCGGAGATTGTGGTGCGTTTTTGGTGTTTACTGAGTATGTTTCTAACACACATCCAAAGTTGCTAAAAGGTGGTTGTGACATGGTACATAGTTCTGGGCTCACATATCTCAGTGGTGTTTGCCCCACTTTCGCGTGTTGAGCTGGTGGTCGCTCTTTACGGGTCAAGAATTCAAAAGAACTACAGCTTAATGCGGATTTCGGTGATATTGGGGGAGATATTGGTGGGTACTCACGAGTTTAGGCCTTGTTTTGTGGATGACCGCATCCGATGCAATCCAGTGTTTGTCGCCTGTGAATTTTTACGTTGTACTTTGAGCACGTTTTCTAATACCACATCTTGCAGCAGACATGCCCTTTGAGGTGGTGGTGGTCCCCGGTCTCGTTCCTCAGCTTGTCCGGTCCTACCGGGCCTCTTCGACTACTGTCTAAGTAGCCTCTTGTTCCAGGAAGTAAACCTATTTGATGGTCTATCCTATATACTTTTTTTTTTTAAATAATAATAAACTAGTGCTTGACTGCAATTCCGCCTGATGGTAAGCAGTGATGCAAACGTTGTTGGTAAAGCGCACTAGTTTATTAAGCCTGTTCACTTAAAAAACTAAGGAATAGGAAGGATGACGCCAGTTGAGGGAGGTAATGCAATGTTATACCCAAGACCAACACGACCAAACGAGATTGATCTGGAGACTACTCCCGACACAACAACATTTGGCGCATCGTACCCGCCACACATCGCAACACAACTGCTCAGACCCATCCTCCGTACGGCTTCACCAGACATCATGCCGGAACACGACGAATCGCTTGGCGGCAAGACTTTGTCTGGTGGGTGGTAACTTCTGCCGGCACCCGATGTTATGGCCCACCCGATGTTATGGCCTAAAGTTGTTCTAAACCATACGCTGCGTTACCATGTCAGATTATACAGGTAAGAAAAAGGGGAGGAGGGAGACAAACAAAAAATTTATTAGAACAACAAAATAAAAAGTAAAGCTAAAATATAAAAATGAAAATGAATATATGAAGGTGGTATAGGTATATATTATGAGGAGGTGAATATTTGAAAAATGATAAGCAATATGAAATAAATTGGAGTTCGGATAACAAATCCGATAGAAAAATAGCAGGCAGTCAAGAATTTAGAAGAAAAGGTTGTCATAGAGACATAATCAACAGCGTTGTCAAAAATTGTCATAACAATGAAAATATTAATATATAATAGTAGGAAAAATTAATACAGCACAGCCAGGATACAGGATAGGTACAGATTCTTAGGCTAAGTTATCGCTAAGTCGCCGAAACTTAGGCTTAAAGTTGAGGACCGTGTCTGTAACCTGAATAATGAGTCTTAGTGTAGTAAAATGTTATCACAACAGCGTCTCATAATACTGAAATGCGTATTATGACCTGCAGAAATGAATGATATATAAGTATGAATATACATACATAAGTATATGTGTAGGTAAATTACATAACACTACATCCAGTATATGGCAATGGTTCAGATACTACTGCTTTGAGCAATGTCGTTGATGGAGCATCTTTTGGTTCTACATTTAGGTAGGTTGGTGTTGGTAGTTATGGGCAGCAGTAGAATAAAAGTGCGTGTGAATCTAAGGGTTTATTGTCTAATAAAGAATATAAAAACACATAAGAAGAAATAACACATATTTTTCTTAGTAGGAACAAAACAGCAACTCATAGAAAGGTGACAACTTAAAATATTCCATATTAAAACTATGTATAAACGGCCAGTACCTACATTGTAGTGATTACCTATCTATGAAGGTTTTACAACACCCCCACTTAATCCACAATGTTTAGCACAAAACTGATGCTTCAATCTCGTAACACCTTTCGTAAACATGTCCGCAGGCATAAGGGCAGTTTCACAATACTTGACACAAATTACCCTTTGCTCTGCCAAGTCGCGAACAAAATGATACCTAATGTTTATATGCTTAGAACGCTTCCCTATTGCAGGAGTACAGTAACAGTATGCCCTAGGTCAGTCAGTTCAGCATATAATCCATTGACGGACACCACTTCTTTTGCAACCTCACTGATTGCGATAGATATATTCTGCTTCTGCAGTACTCAAAGCAACACTTTGCTGCTTTTTGGACTGCCAAGCTACGGCAGCACCGCCGAGTATCAGGGTGTAACCTGAGAATGATTTCCCATCAGGTCCATTCCCCCAATCAGAGTCAGCGTAGGGGCACAACACTTTGTTACATTTTTTGTAACACAGCGACAGATCCACAGTCCCCTTCAGATACCTTAACACACGCTTCACTGCAGCCATGTGTATCGAATCATTGCAATTGTTGAACTGGCTCAACATAGTAACTGCATATGAAATATCTGGTCGGGTACAACATGCAAGATACATCAGCGATCCTATAATCTCTAGATAACGTGGATTATCATTTTTAGGTCCACGATCAAGACAGAGATTCGTCTCAACAGTTGTGCCCACAGGTTTGCAGTCTTGCATCCCGTAATTTTCGAGGATCTTCTTTATATATGTCTTCTGGGAGAGTCGGATTTCTTGCTTATCATTATCACGCTCAACCCTCATCCCAAGACATTCTCGAGAAAATCCGAGATCCTTTATTTTGAAAGACTTCCGAATAAGCTCCTTCATCTTATTGGCTTCAGAATCACTGTTGGTGAAGATATGTATATCATCCACATAAAGGGTAAGGCCGATAAATAAATTCCCATCCTTCTTAATGTATACGCACTGATCATATTTCGATCGCGTAAAGCCGATTTTCATTGTAAATGCATGAATTTTGTCGTTCCAACATTTCGCAGCTTGTTTGAGGCCATACAAAGCCTTCTTCAGCTTACAAACTTTGCGTTCTTCCCCCACTTGAACGAAAAATTTTGGTTGTTCCATATAAATGTCCTCCTGTAAATCACCGTATAGGAAAGCAGTAGTGACATCAATATGATGTATACTGAAGTTCTTTTCTGCTGCCAGCGCCAGTAAAAGTCGAATCGACGATAATTTTACCACTGGTGCGTAAGTCTCAAAATAGTCCTCACCCGGTCTTTGGGCGCTGCACGCTACCATCCGCTCCAACCTTCAGCTTAAAAACCCATTTCGATTTGACGACGTTAACATTCAATGGCCTATCAACTAGCTCCCAGGTATTATTTGCCATCAGGGAATTATACTCGTCCTTCATGGCCTCTAGCCATAACATTTTGTCTGAGCGCTCCATGTGGCATCTTGAACCGATACAGGATCAGAAACATTCGTTACATGAAAATTATAGACCATGTCCTTGTCCCGCTTAGGACGTCTATCTCTGAGTGGGTAGCGGCGATCAACAGGACCAGCCGCATCATTTCCAGGTTCAGGAGCATTCGTGTCCGAGTCGTAAAAGTTCTCTCCAGAATCCGATTCCATCGTTGGACTAGATGTCACTTCTTCTTGACTATCTACATGAACAACTGGACTCTCCGGGGCATTAGCTGTAACAGCTCCGACCACCCTCGGTACCTCTGGTTCAGCACTAAAATCATTATGTAAATAAATAACTACAGAATTATCTACATGTGAGACTGTTTCTGGTTTCGTCTGTACTGGTACAGTTTCGAAGAATGTTGCGTCTCGAGCGAATATCATTGTTCTGGGATCCTTATCAAAATTAATAATAGGCGTACCGGACGCCTTCTTGTTTAAGGCATAACCTGTCATTACCATCTGAACCGTCTTATTCTCTACGAGAGATTTAAACTCTTTGAATTTAGCGAATACTTCAGTCTTTGTTTTGAGCAGACATGAAAACGTTTTTCTACTATAATTAATCATTGACAAATATTAAATAATACCTATTACCGCCTAAGGATTCCACTTCCATCGGGCCCACTAAATCCGTATGTACAACTTCGAGCAATTCCTTTACTCTCTTACCTTTCCTCTTAGGAAATTTCTTGACGCACTCTTTACTTTTGCAGCAACCTTCACACGGTTCCGTGCTCACTGCTTCATGTGACAGACCATCTGTCAAACCTTTTAACTTATCCATCAAAGGTCGACTCAAGTGTCCTAACCTTCTGTGCCATAAATTGTAAGCGCTAGAAGTACCTGAAGTATCTGGAGGAGACGTAAGAACCATCGCTGCCTCTTTATCTAAAACATATAAACCCTGTTTCAGTGGTGCCGTAAAAAAACGGATTACCTGCTAAAGTGACGTCATTTTTCCTAAAACTTTACAAGAATATTTATCAAAAACAACAACAAAATACACACACACACACACATCTACACATCTTACTCACTGACAGTAAATTAGTCATCAAACCTGGTAGCATCAGAACATCCTTAAATCTTACAGTACGCCCCATGGCAAACACATCACCTTTCAGTTTGGAAACAATTTGATCATTGTTCGCAGTAGTAACCACCTTTGAACTAATATGCTCTTTGTTCTCAAAGATGTGCTTGTCTGACGTCATGTGGGATGTAGCTCCGGAATCTATGACCCACTCGTTGTCGCCGACTTTAGCTGAGAAAACAGTTATCAGCTCGACTTTTCGTTTGCTTTCCTTAACTTGTATTACCACTGTTGTTTCCTTTCTTGTCCTTGCACTGCCACTTGTAGTATCCTTTCTTCTTACACAAACGACATATATTATTGCCACCTTCTTGATGTTATTATTCTTTGACATCAATGCAGAGTTGTCTTCTGTTGTGTTCTTCCTCATACTTTCCTCAAGTAGCGTAGCAGTCACAGTTTCCGTAGAAATCTTGACGTTTGAATGCTTTAGCGTCATCACTAGGGAGTTGTACGCTTCCGTTAAACCAGCCAGCATTATGATCCCGATGAATTCATCATCAAGACTCGCTTTGATACTTATTAACGCTTGACTCGTGGTCTGTATGTCATTGACGTACTCCTCTAGAGTATTAAACGATGTTAATTGCACGTTGAACAGCTTCCGCAACAGATATAGCCGTCGCAGTAACCCACCGTCCGCATATGCTCGCTTGAGCGCTAACCATGTCTCTCGCCGTCTTGACGTGCATCATCATTGGGTATATCTTACTTGTGCACATAAGGCAAATCTTGCTACGAGCTTTGGCATCCCTTTTCTTCGCCTCAGCTGTGTCGGTCTTGAACTCCTCATCTATGCACTCCCACAGATCCATGTCAATCAGGAACATTTCCATAGCGAATGCCCAGGTACCATAGTTTTCCTGGCCCGAAAGTTTCTCAAAATTTAGAACTGTTGCAGGTTGCATTTTCGCTATTTGCACGGCTTGAGGCTGATGAAAGTTGCGAGATTTTCTTCAAATAAATAGGCAACCCAGATTCTCTGGGCCCATAAGCTGTTGGTAGTTATGGGCAGCAGTGGAATAAAAGTGCGTGTGAATCTAAGGGTTTATTTCCTAATAAAGAATATAAAAACACATAAGAAAAATAACACATCATTTTTCTTAGTAGGAACAAAACAGCAACTCATAGAAAGGTGACAACTTAGAATATTCCATATTA
This sequence comes from Sesamia nonagrioides, assembly GCA_017933935.1. Taxonomy (NCBI): domain Eukaryota; kingdom Metazoa; phylum Arthropoda; class Insecta; order Lepidoptera; family Noctuidae; genus Sesamia; species Sesamia nonagrioides. Next base: position 490,045 of record JADWQK010002135.1, on the reverse strand, counting down.
AAACTATGTATAAGCGGCCAGTACCTACATTGTTGTGATTACCTATTTATGAAGGTTTTACAACAGGACACTTGTCCCACTGTCCCGCGTTCCATCAAAGACACAGTTGCTGTTGGTCTGTTTATCTTTTAATTACATATGTTAAAGTGATTATCGCGAAATTGCAGTGACCAGAATAATGATTAGAATTGCGTAGAGTGTGAGTAGAGATGTTTGCCTTTACTTCTCAATTGCCCCAAGAACCGGCCTTCTGTGTTCAAGGAAGCCAGGATTGATAGTCTTCCTTTTCGTGTTTGTGCCTGGTTTTTGGCAGTTGAATCGTATTGTCAATAGTTAGCAAGGCTTAATGAACAAACGGCAGTTTCTCTCTCTAGTGTCCCCTCAACTAACATTAGTAACATTTTAAATCTCATTTTACTTTATAATGTTTGTAGGACCCTTTTCTAGATCACTTGTGGAATTATTATCGGTATGTAAATGGAACAAATTCTCCTATCAAACTGGTTCAGGCCGGCCTCTATCTATCGCAAACCGGTTGTGTTTATACAAATGTAGATGTGAAAAATTGTATGTTAGTGAATAACAATGTATAATTAGTACACACAGGTGCTAATGCAGTCAGTGCAACGCTTAGCTTTATTTGAATAGTTTCTTTATCCTATTTCTATTGTCTGTTGTTTTTCAAACCTCGTGCCGTTTTCCGTTTTGCGTTATAAAAATTGAATTAGTTCAAGATTTTATACCCATCTGCGTTTGTTCAGTTATAATGGAGCCATTTCTAAATTTTTCCTTTATTTTTTTATGGCTTGTTCGATTCAAAGGCAAATATTGTATCTAAGATGTTAGATATAGTACCTAGTTATTATTCAAGATGTTGTAAAAAGTTCTTTACTGGTCAGTAGCGCGCTTTTTTGATGACAATCATATTATTTTCTGCTTAACTATCAACATTCATATTTAAGCCCTAACACGAAATAATAAAATCAAATTGATAATATGGAACCTCTAACACTTAAATACCTTCATGTTTTCAGTTTACACTAAAATATTCTAACTATTGTTTCTTTCTCAACTACATTACGAGGAGAACAATTATGTTCTCTGTCCGTCTTTCTGTACAATCGTGCCGGTTTCCTCAGTCTCAATCTACAGGCTCATCTGTGCAAATTAAATAATTCAATGGTGTTTTGAAATTCGGGTCAGTTAATTGACAAAGTGACCACGTCCAGCGCCTAGAGGGTCGTACCCTCACAATCACTGGACAATAGATTTGTGAAGGAAGGAACACCTGGTTCAGTAAATAAATTGAATGCTGTAACTAGAATTAGTGGCTAAGGGAGATTGGCATCGGATTGTTGGTTTGGGTATTCTAATATATAGAGGAATATTGACTTTATTTATCTGGAATCGCTTTTGTTAAAATATACAAATATGATACTTGTAGTAGGGTAGCGTGTTAAGAATAATTGAAACTTTAATGTTTTTGTTATTGAGTTTTTGAAATGATGATCAGAAATCATTTTTCATAAATCTCAAAATAGGTTATCGAACATTATCCGAAAATACAGTTTTTCTGACTGATGACGTAATTTTTTTATCTTTGTTTCTTATGTTTATAACATTCATTATACAATGGAAAAAAACACCATTCAAGAAAAAATCCAAGGGGATGCTAATAACAACATATCATTCGATACTGTAGTTGTGTAGTTTGTCTCTAGGTTTTTATGCCAGATATTTATACGGTTTGACTAAATAATTTATAGAATACTAGCTTTCCGCCCGCGGCTTCGCCCGCGTGGAGTTCGGTTATATCGCGCTTTTTAGGTTTCCCTCGGGAACATCAAATTTTTCCGGGATAAAAGGTAGCCTATGTTCTTTCTCAGGGTCCAAAGATTGTCTGTGTCAAATTTCATCAAAATCGGTTGAGAGGTTTAAGCGGGAAAGCGTAACAGACAGACAGACAGACAGACAGACAGAGTTACTTTCGCATTTATAATATTAGTATGGATAACAGTTATAGGTTTTGGTTTCACGCGAAATATCCGTTTATTGAATTCAGGTTATTTATTGAAACCATTTTTACGACATAATAAATGAGGTAAAACCGTATGATTACTTCGGTGGTAGGCTATAACATCGGTTGCCGGCAGTAGTTAGCACCCACCAGACAGTCTTGCTACCAATAAAGTAGTGTTACTGCATGATGTCTGGTGAAGCCGTACGGAGGACGGGCCTGAGCAGTTGATGTATGCTGTACGATGCGCTAAATGTTGTTTTGTCGGGAGTTTGGTCGTGGAAGGTCTCCAGTTCAATCTCCCTCTGGCGCAGCATCGTTTATTTTTATCTTTACACCATAGGAAGCTGTCTAAAATTTTTCTCATAGAATTCGTTTAAAAACTCTGTTCTTAACATCAAAGGAATAGCTCATTAGAAACATTGCCTAAGGAAAGATAACATGGACCACTTGTGCACCTCATAAATAACTTTCCTAAAACAATCTACTACAAAGTGACCAGGGACGTTAGTGTATTGGCACAATATTTGTGTAGTTTCGTCTTAATCCCAGGGTCTGACGCGAGCGATAAATATTTATTGCCACTAAACGTGAAAAGGTGGGAGGTATGAGCAGTAGCGATTTGACGGGATTTTAAATCCAAAGGGAAGTGTTTGGGTTTGACCGGCAGGGTAATTGCGTAACACACTGTCAGTAGCAATGGGTTTCATTTTGGAAGTTCAACAATACTAATTGCGTTGTTGAGCAGACATATTTTTCTAATATATGGAGCAATGAATGGACAATATGCTTCAAAATGATTCCGAATGAAAGTAATAGTGTGTTACGTGTTACGCCATTAGGGTAACTCGGGTCCTCTAAATCTAAAAATTAACGTTGATTTCTAATTCTGAAGCTGTCGTGTTGGACAGGGAAGAAAAAAGGGAGGAGGGAGACAAAGAATTTATTAAAACAACAAATAAAAAGAAAATATTAAAATATAAATATGAAAATGAATGCATGAGATGGGTGACGTGAGAGAAGATGAAATAAATAGAAAATCATCAGCAGCGGTCACGGTGAACACAGATACAGAGCAGCAGTTGAAACAGCACAGGTAGGTTGGGATACAGCAGAGCAGTGGTAGACAGCGGTAGAGAGTCTCCCTCGGAAGCTGCAGACGAGTACTATACGCAGTGCCACAGCCTCTTGAAGTCAGCAACCACTCGAAGACAAGGGCAGACGAGTACCACAGCAGGAACGGCTTGACAAAGGCCACAAGCTAGTGAGTACGACCGCAGCGAGGGCCTGACACAGGTTACAGGCAAGTGAGAGCGGCAGCGACAACAGCACAGAAGAGGCCCCAGGCAGTAGTAGCGGTGAGGGCCAGTCACTGAGGTCACAGGAAGAGGTTACCTTCTCCCCGAAGTTGAGGGTGGGTACCCCTGGGAGGGACTCTAAAGGCAAAATATATAACAATTAATATAATGTAGCTAGTATAGAAGCCAGACCGAAACTGTCACTGCTTTTTTTTTTTTTATAAGATAAACAAGCGCTTGACCGCAATCCCGCCTGATGGTAAGCAGTGATGCGATCATTGATGGTAAAGCGCGCTAGTTTATTAAGAACCTATTCACTCTAGCCTTGAAGACACTCAAATTGTAATGTGACGGAAACACCGTCGCTGGCAAATTGTTCCAGTCCCTCGATGTACGCGGTATAAAAGAGGAAGCGAAACGCTTCGTCCGGGTCGCAGTGGTATCAACAACGTAAGGGTGGAAACTCGCCGTACGACGGGTCGTCCGATGGTGGAACGGTGATGGGGGAATTAAATCATGCAATTCCCTTGCACACTCACCAGAATGCAACCTATAGAAGACCGAAAGGCTGGCTACTCTACGCCTGTGCTCCAGGCTTTGGAGACCGTTTCGAGTTAAGTCTGGGTCGCCAATCAGCCTCTTCGCACGCCTCTCCACTGAATCCAAAGTATCCAGGTGACATTTCGCAGCACCAGCCCAAATGTGGCTGCAGTACTCCACACACGAGCGGACCTGTGCTTTGTACAACATTAGAAGCTGCCCCGGTGTGAAGTACCGCCGGACCTTTGCGATAACGCCAAGTTTTCTAGCAGCCACCCTGGCCTTGGACTCAATGAACCGCCCAAAGTTAAGGTTCGAGGAAATCTCTACTCCCAAAAGCTGAAGGCGGTTGGTGCACTCCAAGGATACATTCTGAAAAGTAGGAGCCAAGGTGAACGGGCTCCTTTTGGCGGTGAAAAGACACGCCTGTGTTTTGGCGGCATTGAATGCTACAAGATTGGCTTTGCCCCATTCGGAGACTGCCTGTAGTGCAGCACTCGTACGCTCTACCATAGCCTCTCTTTCGGACCAGATTGCTTCCTTACTAGCCCGAGCTTCCGGCAGATATCTCTCCACAACTGTGCTGTCATCTGCATACCCATAGATACCGGGCATCAGCAGATCATTAATATGCAGCAGGAACAGAGTTGCAGAGAGAACAGACCCCTGAGGAACACCGGCATTGGTCGACATGGGCTCCGATGAGCATCCGTCGACAACAACTCGGAGGGACCGTTCAGTCAGGAAGTCTTTAACCCAGCCAGTCAGGCCAGCGGAAACGCCGTACGCTGGAAGCTTACTCAAAAGGCCAGCGTGCCATACCCGGTCGAAGGCCTTCGAGACATCAAGGGAGACGGCAATCGCTTCCCCATTTTTCTCGAGGGCCTCGCCCCACAAGTGAGTGGCATACACTAGTAGGTCCCCAGTTGACCGATTGCGCCGAAAACCGTACTGTCGGTCACTGAGGAGATCGTTACCTTCCAGGTAAGCCAAGAGGCGCGAATTCAATACACGCTCCATAATCTTGCAGAGTATGGAGGTTACCGAAATCGGCCGATAGTTGGTAGGATCGGCACGACTACCCTTTTTGGGCACGGGCTGCACGTTGGCAAACTTCCAGGACTTGGGCACTATACCAGTCCCAAATGAGAGGCGATACAGGCGCGTCAATACAGGAGACAACTCGGGTGCACATGCCTTAAGAACAATCGCTGGTATACCATCTGGACCACTAGCCTTATTCACGTCCAGACGACACAGTGCTCTCAGGACCTCCTTGTTCCTAATGCGAACCTCCGGCATTGAAGCTCCGCAATGAGGTAAATTAGGTGGAGTAGCACTGCCAGTATCAAGACGCGAACTATGGGCAAAGAGATATGCAAAGAGACCTGCTTTCTCTCTCGCCGTATGGGCCAGTGTTCCATCAGGCCTCACCAGCGGAGGCAGTGTGGTTCGACAGAAGTTCGCCTCGACCGATTTGGCAAGGGACCAAAAAGATCTGCTACCGGATGGCTGCGCGCAGATAGCTTGTTGCCAATATGGGTAATACGGTCGAAGCGAGCCATGGAAGAAGCCAGAATGAAGGAGGTAACCTTGTCCTCTCCTTGTGCTCTCATCTTCCTAGGATACCAAACAATTCTACCACTGTTAGGGTTTACAATGACAAGCTGAGCGTTGTCCTCCATCCCCATGGATTTGTCCCGGAATAAGTTTAATGCGTTATCAACATTATGGGTAACTTTTACCTCAAGGAATAGCTTGTTATCAACATCAATCAAGTCCCAGTTGGAGTGAATTGTTATTCCCCACTCCCTTGCCCAATGATTCTGGAGTTCAGCTTGGTTTGGAGTCCCTTCTACCATTATAAATCTGTATGCTGTCTGGGTCTCTACATTCCTGTCCCCCAATTCATCAGTCACGAACTCCCCCATTTCATCGCTATTTATAGACAATACATCTCCTTCTGTGTCAGAGAGTTCAATGTCTTCTTCCTCTCTAGCTACTCCTGATGTGGAGGTTTCCCCCATCGTTTCAGTGTTAAGAAAAGTACTGGAGGGTTCAAGGTTACATAGGAGGGCGCAACACATGTCGTGTCTTAATGATAATTCTCTCCTTCTCCAGTTTTCTCTAAACCAGTGGGGTCCTGACTTTCCATATACCTCAATGAAGCTTTCACTGTACAGTTCTTTTCGTGTTACCATGGTCTCATATATGTTTGATTCCTCATCCATTTTTCCTAAAGAGTCTGTTAATACAGGTGCGCCATGCTTAGCGAGAACTTCCGAAGAAACCTCGCAGAACAGCTTTTCAAGAAATTTAAATATTTGAAAAATTATAAGCAATATGAAAATAATGAGTTCGGATAACAAATCCGGTAGAAAAATATCAGCCAGAGTTAATATTAAAATTCAACCTGCAGAAATATTTGATATGTAGGTAAATTACATAACACTACAAAGCGTCCGTAGTTTTCCTTTTCCTTTAGGATTTCAAGACAAGTCACACCATCTTAGAAGGTGACGCCAGTTACGATGGATATGTAAGAACCCGAATCATTGAAATGAGAACGTTCATAAAAAGATCCTGTGGAGTCATCGGCACATGACAAAAACCAGTGACGACTTCGCGCCAACTTCTTTTAAACTTCCATATAGTTTGTTCCTGATGCGGGGTCGATGAATCCACTATTCGATTGCATCCTTTTTAAGAAAATAATAATTATTGCTAAAAGTATTGCTTCTCCTTGTCAGCATGAGTCGTATCGTCGATTTAACTGTGGTTATATGCGTAGCACAGTTTGCAAGGACAAGGAACGAAATGGTCCCACTGTAATTCAGTGGGGCCATCGTTATGTATATGAACAGTAACATCTTTATGGGGAAGCTACAATAGTATGATGCTAATATCCAGTTATAAACTTAAACAAAATTGCTGTTTCATGTTAAAATAAGTTCATAATCCAAAAGTGTAACTGAAAGCTCGCAACTTGCACCATACATGAAGATATAAAATCTATTTGTGCGGTACCCGTTGATTTGTCTGTAGATTGTACTGTAATTGTAAGACCCCTTCAACCGATGTTATCAGCATAATGGAGAACATTTGTTGAGCTTTCCAAGATGCCTGATTGACTAAGTTCTATTAATTGTGCTCCGGAATGGAACCACAATTGTTTGAGCCGCAACGTTTCTTGATAATTGAATGTTTAATTTTAAATGGTGGTTTCAAGGCGATTTAGTTGTCTTTAATCTTCAGCGAGGCTTCATTGGGCGTTGATTAAGTGTCTTGATTATATTTTGCATTATAGGAAAGTATCTTTAGAAGTTCATTGCTACTATCATTATCGACATCGTCTACCTTTAGTACTTCCTATATTATCTTCATCAGAAATTCTTAATTAATCTCCTAGTACAGTGGGCTTCAATGTAGCATGTTAAAAATAATGGAATCACATTTTCAGGTTATAATAACATGTTTAAATATTAGCTATCCTCATATTAATGGCCTCATCTAAACTAAATATGCCCCAAGAGTCGGTCACCCCAAGAGTTCAATGGTTCAATGCGATTGAAACTGAACTCACGACCTTTTAGCATTCAATGCCTTAGCCGCTGGGTTATTGTCACTTAAAATTATTGATATACCATAAGCACAAATTATTGCTGTAATATAAACATTAACTGGTCAGTTTTGTTTTAATCTTTATCATACAAGCAGTTCATTTAATCTAACTTTTATGTGGTGCGTGAATGGGAAAATTAGTTTGTCAATGGAAATATTTACCTTTTATTTGATTTTGTATCGTAATCTAAACTGTTTTATCACACCGTGGAATATTTTACTAATGTTAGCCTACCCAGCAGACCAACTTCTCTAAGCCGCAAGCCTGACTGCTGAAATTCAACTCTGCTGCAAGTCCTCTTTTTTCGAAGCTTAACCTCGTCGATCGACTTGTGCTATTATCACTCAGTTGCATCCAAGTTTTTCAGCTCTGGACTTTGTCCGCTTTACTCTGACCTCCACAATCCGAAGGCAATATCGAAACATTGCAGTTAGACCAATACGGCCGCCATTAGATGTTCGCATGGCAACCGGGACTAACGGCTAAACAGCACGTTAAGCCGTTGGTCGGAGGCACGTCCAGACCAGTGCAAATATTCATACTCATGCGTACAAATATATGCACTGCGCGAGGATCGAACCCACGCCTCTTTGCGCAGCGGCCGTGTTCGCTACCGCTACGCCACAAAGGCTGTCCATGGCTAAACTTCTATATTTTCCGTGAAGCAACTGCCGTCTGACCTCCAATCACATGACAATACCTAACTAAAAATACAAATAGGTAATAAACAAACCTATTATTTGTTATCTAATCGAAACAATATCAGCTCGATAGTTATTGTTTGTCTAGTTTACAAGATTAAGTCTGACTTTCATCTGTACCTATACTTATAAGTTCTATAACCCTGACGGTTAATTAATTATATTTGATCGATTGGTCAATATTTGTTCATTTTTGTAGCAATAAATTATAATATTTCATATATTTTATCGTTGCTTGCGTCGTTGGTCTATTGGTTGTAAGGGTTGTATGCTAAGTGAGATTGTGAGGGGTAATTTTAATAACGTCTGATCTCACGTCTTAATCCATCAAAAAATCGTCTTATTTCCTTATATTTTGACATTTCTTTGCTGCTAGATTTTTGGCATTAGTTTCGATTCCAAAGTGGTAGGAATGGCCTGGTGAAGGTCGCGGGAAGCCGGTGGATGCGGGCAGCACAAGACCGGTCGGCGTGGAAAGCCTTGGGGGCCTTTGTCCAGCAGTGGACATCCATAGGCTGAAGAGGAAGAAGAAGGAATGTCCGGGGCTCGGAATTGAACACCACATGAATTGCTAATGAAATGAGGCACACAGATGCTGGTTTAAGCATTAGTTCAAAAAAAAAAATGAGAAGATTTGTGCCCGATTGATTACAATAGTATCCACCCTTGACACTGCTACGATCCGGGCAAAACGTTGTCGTGTTAGACACGAAAGAAAAAGGGAGGAGGGAGACAAACAAAGAATTTATTAGATAACAAATAACAGTAAAGATAAAATACAAGAAAATGATAATGAATGAATGAGATGGTGAGGTGAGGATACAAGTAAAAGGTCAAAAGGTAAACAGTAAAATAAAAAAGGCAGCGTTCAGGAACGGCCCCGGCAGCTGAAGGCCGGCGACAGCAGTTGAGGAGCGGCCCCGGCGGCGGAGGGCCGGCAACAGCAGCGGTGGAGCTCCGGCGGCCGAGAGGGCCGGCAACAGCAGCAAAGAACGGCTCCGGCGGCAGAAGGCCGGCTACAGCAGCGGCGCCGCCATCAGAGGCGGTACCAGGCAGCAGAAACAGCTAGTAGTAGGTTTGGTCGCGTAAAAATGTTTAAAAAAATCGTTTTGCGTTTGATAACCCTATTCTTGAAAAAGTCGATGGTGTCACGATAAGAACCAGGAATCTTAAGAATCAAGCACAGAAGAAAAAAAAAACGTCTAAAATAATGCTAGGCAAAAACCCAGTAATAGCTAGTTTTGTTTAAGGATACAACTACAGATAGCGAGTATAAATAAAACAAAAGAAAATAAATACGAATCCTAAAAAGTAATTTCCTGTCTTGTTTCTGGACCGTTGTTCTTGAAAAAGTCGATGGTGTCACGATAGGAACCTGGAACCTTAGGAATCAAGCACAGAAGAAAAAAAAACGTCTAACATAATGCTAGGCGAAAACCCAGTAATAGCCAGTTTTGTTTATGGATACAACTACAGATAGCGAGTATAAATAAGACAAAAGAAAATAAATACGAATCCTTAAAAGTAATTTCCTGTCTTGTTTCTGGATCGTCGTCTATCAAACACATCAAAACATGCCTCCCGTCACCAACGAATGGAACACAAAAAGTCATAACAAGCTTTTCAGAATCGTTTCTCGGAACAAATATACAAATCTTCTCAAATCACCATTTCATAGAAGAACTGAAAACGGATAATCATAGCGACATTTTGCTTCCTTCAATCAATTCCTATATTGAATTCTCTAAACTTTATTATGAAGCTCAGAAAGTTGATATTTGAATATCCAAACATTGAATTGGATTTAAAAAACTAACGCTTTCCAAGAAACGTGTATGCCAGCACATCAAACTACGACAATCTATCAAATTTCTATAATACATTTTAAACTTTATTGCGAAAGCATTAGGATTCATGTTCGTTAGGAAAATTTTACAGTTTCTGATAAGTGTCCGGCGTCTGAACTTCGATGATGTTTTTAATGATAGATATTATAAGATTATGGTTTCTTGTTAAATCTATTAATGTTTTGTTTCAGTAATTGTATGAAATTAAAGCAGAATTTGGTCGTGTACTTTATCCATGAATAGATCTTTTTTAGTGAAGATGTCGCAATATGGATATTTGATTTTGATACTTGAGTGTGGCGGTAGATAATTTTATTTTTCGATACAAGAGGTTTTCTTGATCTTGTAAGATGACGACTACTTGATCATTCGTCAGGTAATTTACCTTAAGGAATATCTTTTGCAGATTGACAGTTTTTGCATAGAAAATATGTCCAAATATATCAGCCCTACAATATTCATTATTAGGGTTTATTTTATTTTTTTTCACACAAAAAGGGTAAAAAAGCATGTACTTAATGCCTTTCAGGGCATTGTTTAACGGTTTCGTAACCAAAGGGTAAAAACCTCATTACCACTGTCCGTCTATTTGTCACCAGGCTATATATATACCTAAACAGTTACAATTTATTCTTTTACTACTATAGCAACCCACCTCTGTTTTAATTGAGTGCAACTGTTGTGATATAGATAGCTCCTTTATAGTTCTTAACGCTGAAAGGTACTGATCCCTTTCAGCGTTTCTCTCAACGGTATCCTTAATCGAGATCTTTAGCAGAATAAACACCTATCGGCTATATCAATAGCCACCGTCTATAAGAGCTACCTTCGTTGTCCGTAGCCGACCTCCTCTCGCTACTGACTTTCATTTGTTTTTCTTCCCCCGAGTCCATTGTCGCAGGTGGCGATACCCGTGCTCTACAGGGCGTAGGAAAATGGTGCAATAGTTAATTTGTATCATCAATTTTAAAATGTTAATTCCAAATTAAATATTAGCTCTGGAATGTGTTTATTTGGGAGTAGAAGTAGTACGTTCGGTGTTGTTACTGATTGATTTTTCGGAAGAATCTGAATGGTATGCAATATAATTAGAACGTATGACCTATAATTATGGCAAACCTAAATTGGTTGTAGTCAATTGGTAGGTTAGAGATTTGTAAGGAAAAAAGGGTTTGATCTAAATTAATTAAAATGGTCAATAAGTATACACGAAAAAAGAATATCTTCGGCGGTATTTATAGACAAATAGAACCTTCAGACATCTATAGTTTTCAATCCTTTTTCATATAACCTGAGATAAATTAATTATTGATTTATTTGAATTTAAAAACATCAACCTGTACCTACACTAACATTACTAGTGCGGGCACAAAACCAACGCTGGACGTAATTAGCTGGTACATTGAAATCGCATTATTGGACGCCGTGTGAAAAGGATCAGCCTGTAGATGTTTTTTTTTTGTGAAAAAGAAGAATAGGGGTTTTATTTGGAAAAACTTTTGAGTTGCAGTCCGGACACCTGATGGTTCGTCATCTTTACGATTTAGGGACCAATTAGGGATGATTTTTGCTTAGCTGCCAATTTTTTTCGGTTTGGTGATTTATTACTTTTAGGACAGTGTCATCTACTAAGTTGGTTTGTACCATTAGAACAGAGATCATATTTGTACAGATTATAATGATAATGTTTCTGCATACATACGTACCTGTCAATGTACCACAAACTGTAAGTACATGTGTTCAAACCCACATACCTTACAATTCGTAAGACACTGACTGATACAACTGGGCCACCACTATCCATTTTGTTTTCTCTTTTTTTTTAAATGAAGAAGCATTTTCCATAGTCGAGAATCAATTTTGTTTAAGAGCTGATATTGACCTGAAAATTGAAAAAAAAAAAAACGTTTCATTTCGCGGACTACTAAGTACTGCGCATTTACCATAAAACTAGTATCTGTAAGTTGTTTGTCAATGCTATTCCATTTTTCATACAATTGTATACAACGTGTAACAAAAGGGTATATACATACCAAAGGGCATGGCATCTTTAGATGATATGAAACGATATCGGAAGGGTTTCAACTCAAAATAAAATACTCAAAAAATTGGAACCAAATTTTCCGGATTCGTGTGTTTCTTAAAATCAAATCATAACAAACGTGGCAGCACACTACATACGTTAATAACTACTCGTTACCCGTCACGTTACTTGCCAAAATCCGATAAATGTCTTCAATATCTCTGTGCGACTAGTATGATAGTAGCCTATCACAGGCAGTATTTTTCCTCATAACTTCCTAACATAAAGAGATAGGATTAAAAACATTTCCAATATCGTTTGATATCATGTAAAGATGCCATGCTTTTGTTATGTATATACCCTTTATGTTACGTTGTATATTTTTAACTAGCTTTCCGCCCGCGGCTTCGCCCGCGTGGAGTTCGGTCATATCGCGCTTTTTAGATTTCCCTCAGGAATATCAATTTTTCCGGGATAAAGTACCCTATCCCTATCCTATTTAATCTGGACTTTAACTTCACGTCTGCAATATTTCAAAGAATCGGTTCAGTAGTTACGGCGTGTTAACGGAACAAACAAACTCACTTTCCCATTTATAGTTAATAAAAAACAACTAAAAAATACTAAAAAAATACTATACGCCAATCCTTACTAATGTAAGGTTGGCGTATTCTTCACCAATAATGGCAGCGAATTTAAAATGCCTATATTATAAATTTTATTATCTTAATTGTGATAATTATAATATGGAATATTGACATGGTATTGTATATGGAGATGATCAATAATTTTTTAACGTACCTATAAGTGTAAAATTTAAGTCATATATTCTATTGTAATAATTATGTATGGTACCTACCTAAAATATTTGCACGCCATGATAAATGGCAGACATGTCATAAGCCACTTGTACTCAAGATCCTACATGCATGGGTTTTAATTCGGTATGTATATACATATTTCGGCAAATGAAATTTCTTATTCTTACTGAATTGCTTTCTCTCTGTAAGACAGGTGAACCGTAATTCCACCACCAGGCTCCAGGGCCCAGTGCTGGTGGTAGATGTCACACCATCATCGGCCTAGTCTTTTATAACTACTTAGTATCGGTTTCCAGTGTAACTCCAGTATTCTAAATGGAGTGGTTGGCCTATCTGACCTTCACAACCGATCATTGGGTACTACGATACTTGGTAAGACTGGTTTTCAGACTTTCGGGCTTCAATTGTAGCCAAGACCAATGGCTGAACGTGTTTTGTTTCATTATGTAAAGTTGCTTTCCCATCCATAAACGAACTGCGGCAAGCATAGCTTAACCTTATTGATTGACCTTTGCAGCTCTTATTGTCAAGGTCCTTTCAAAAATGACCTTCAATATAACTATCAAAACTTTAATGCTAGTTAATAATTTTATACTGATCACAGTATAAAAATTATTAACTAACGATAAAAAAAAGAAGCCCAAAGTTCAATTAGCTTATACTGAAATTTGATTGCCAAGTTTTATCACGACAAAGTTTCAAGGGGCTTAGCAGCAAGTTCTTGAACAGACTCGCTTAGTATCGATTCAGGTAGAACTCTGCCTAGACTCATTGATTTTAGTGGGTAATAGAATTTTATTGGTTCTTTTATGTCAATCTAGAGAGCACTAAATGGGTAAGTCGTTAGAACGGCTTTTGAGGATTGTGAGTTGGACTTCCAGCCGTTGCATTTATTGATCTGAAACTTACATTGAGTACCAGTATAGTAGGTAGGTAGTAGTACCTTAGTATTGAGTTTGTTACAGTAATAAAAGTGTATTGAAAGCCTCCGTGGCGTAGCGGTAGTGAACGCGGCCGTTGCGCAAGGAGGCGCAGGAATGCGCAGTGCAAATATTTGTGTGAATGAATATGAATATTTTCACTGGTCTGGTCGTGCCTCGGAAAGCACGTTAAGCCGTTGGTCCCGGTTGTCATACGAACATCTAATGGCAGTCGTTACGGGTTGTTGGAGCATTGAAAAGTCCAACAATTGGTCTAGCTGCAATGCTTCGATATTATCGCCTTAGGGTTGTGGAGGTCAGACGGATGTCGCTTCACGCAAATATTGAGTTAGCCAAAATCAGTAGTTAGACTGGTAAAGCGGACCCCAATCTCCAAAGCTGAAAAAGGTGGTGGCTGGTGCTGCCAAGTGTCACCTGGCCACTTTGGATTCAGTGGAGAGACGTGCAAAGAGGCTGATTGGTGACCCTGATCTAACTCGAGTTGGTCTCCAAAGCCTAGAGCACAGGCGTAGAGTAGCCAGCCTTTCGGTGTCCTATAGGATGCATTTCGGGGAGTGTGCGATGGAATTGCATGATTTAATTCCCCATCTCCATTCCACCAGCGGAAGACCCGTCGTACAGCTGGTTTACACCACGTTGTTAACACCACTACGATCCGGACGAAGCGTTTCGCCTCCTCCTTTATACCGCGTACATCGAGGGACTGGAACAATTTGCCAGCGGCGGTGTTTCCGTCGGACTACAATTTGAGTGAATAAGCTCTTAATAAACTAGTGCGCTTTACCATCAACGATTGCGTCACTGCTTACCATCAGGCAGGATTGCGGTCAAGCGCTAGTTTATAATATAAGTATAAAAAAAAAAACCTTCGGATGCGACTGGGATTAACGCTGAGATGATGACGATGACAGTAATAAAAGTGTATTGAGTAGATTCAATTCAGAAGAGTTGACTGAGTTGACTGCTACGCTGCATATCGCCGGTTAGACTCCCGCATGGAACAAATATATTGTATGACCTACAAGTAGTTGTTCTGCATCTGGATGTTTGTGAATGTTGTTTGTAAAAGCACACACGTTTAAACAAATTACTAATACTTTTTTTTTCAAAAATGGAAAAAATGCCTAGTTTGAAAGTAGTTTGTTCAGAATCGTTTTAATATATGTGGGTATTTTTTATCCTTAAATGATTACATCCATGCTAATATTATAAATGCGAAAGTAACTCTGTCTGTCTGTTACGCTTTCCCGCTTAAATCTCTCAACCGATTTTGATGAAATTTGGCACCGACAATCTTTAGACCCTGAGAAAGAACATAGGCTACCCTATTATCCCGGAAAAAAATGATATTCCCGAGGGAAATCTAAAAAGCGCGTTATAACCGAACTCCACACGGGCGAAGCCGCGGGCGAAAAGTTAGTATTAAATAAATAGTACTTTTATGATTAAATTAAAATTTTGGCTATATAAATCTTCCTCGTATTTTTAAATGTTCACAGTAAGAAATAAAAGTAGTCTGTCTGCTTATTATTTGAACGCTACGAAGTCACTGTTACAAGGCTATCGGAAAAGATATTTATAATTTATTATAATTTATAAAAAAAAAAAAAAAAAAAAATATCAAACAAAATGTACCTCTCTAAATCAATTGGAACACAAGCTGCCAATTGAGTGCCTTACAATAAAGAGCTTACTTCTTCCTGACACGTTTAATATTCCACTTCTACCTCAAATTGTCTCGTTTTCAAGATATATTTGTTGTAGACCTACCTATTGTACCCCGAGGACATACAACTGGCCGTGCACATAGGCTATTATTTAGAAATCAACACACAATTGACTCAGAACCTTATTCTGAAGGTATTACACCTCAAAATCCAGGTCTCGTAAAACCCTTTCCGAAGCCTGTCGCACTGCATTCGAAATTCAACTTGGCGTTCATTTTAATAAGGTTTAGGTTTATTATTTTTTAGGCTGTGTTGCACCGTTTCATTTTACCGCGGTTATCGACATTGGATAAAGGGCTGGCCATTAATCGTACTAAGATAATATCAGTTCAGTAATCGCAGATTGCTAAACACTCTGTTAGAAACCCGTGCGGTGTCGATGGACCGTACTATAGGATGATACATTTCGATTTACTGGATTTAGGTTTGGCAACTTGGCACCTTTTAGTTGCTTTTTATTAGCTTCACTTATATGTTTGCTTACTTGCTTGTTTGTTTGTTTGTCCGTCTCTAATTCTTTGGACTACGAGTGAGCGGCTCATTACTGTAAAATGTCCCACCGTTTTTAATAACGAACGTATTAAAAACGGGTTTTTAATACGTTCGTTATTTCGTGTTTTTTTTTTAAGAATTTCGAACTAAAAAGTTAAAAATATAGTTTAAAAAACTAGAAAAACATACTTTTATAGAAAATGAAACTAAAAAGCATGTTCTTTTTAGTTTTTTAAACTATATTTATTATGAAAATGGATGTGAGAAAAATGTTTATAATCAAAGGCATTGGATAGTATTGTACGTCCTTGACCCATTTCCACTGAAGATGAATCAAATTTAACCGCCCTGATCCCCCCCATCACTAGCGTGCGTCCCCCACCCCCTTTATGAGCCCCTGTAACCTGCAGCTGACAGGACACGCAGCACACAATAACAATTAGTGTCCCATCGTTTGGAGAACAGCATCACGTTTACACTCGGTAAGGAGAAGTCATCTCAAACAACCACCTGCTCAGGTTGCCAACCTGGGTCTCGTCTGTTTTAGGACCTCTGACGTATCCAAGGCAACTCAGTCCAGGTGCTCACCTACCTGAACATGAGATCTTCAGCGGGGTAGAACGAATGTTTAACACATAAGGTGCGTTGGGGTAAGATCAGCCTTGGGGCAAGAACGTACAAATCAAATATCCCAGTTATTTCGCTTTATTTTTTAATGCTAGCTACATTTAGCTAGTATTAAAAATAAAGCCAAATAGGTAAATGGGATATTTGATTTGTACGTTCTTATCCCAAGGTCGATCTTACCCCAACGCATTATATTGGTTTGATATAAAGGCATAGCATTTCTGAAAATCTGTCATTAAATTAATCCTGATATAAAACTATCAAATCCTTAATTTATCAGAAGATCTCATTAACTATACAAGTCGTGTCTGGTTTTTTAAGATGACTAAGGCGATCAGGCGAGATTTCCAGCCTTTTTCGTCTCATTTTTTCACCCTATAAGGCCAAACGACATCAGCCAATTAGCTATAAATATACTCATACATAATTAGCATATAACCTTATTTATAACACGTTTATCGACAAGTGGAAACTGTTCAACATCTCAAACAGGTCGTGACTTGTTCGGGACATGCTCCAGCCTGTCTATCTGTATATCCCGCCCAATCTCAGTAACCTTGAATTGTAGAGAACGTTCTATTCTTATGTAACTAGCTCTTGCATCTGGATTTGCGTACCTGGGAGTAGTTTATTTATTTTTGAACAGATTTTCCGTTTTTTTTTTATTAACAAATCTGAGAGATGAGGCACGCGTCCTCATCTCTCAGTGAAAATAATCAGATGAATGTTTCAATTTTTTTTTTTTTTTTATAATACGTTGCCGCACACTAGGAATTTCTCCTGTATCGTGGGTACGTTTACAAACATATAAACTGACATACACAAACATCCAGACCCGGAACAACTAGTTGTAGGCCATACAAATACATATTTGTTCCTGGCGACACGCAGCGCAGCGTTCGATTGCTCAGCTACTGCGCCAATCGTGTCGTCCAAACATATGATATACCGGATATGACTGAAGAGTCACGTGGTTTGTGTAGATTGTATGTCGTTGTCTGTACTCCGGACTATTAAGACAGCGGCGTTTACAGGCTCGCCCGACTGGAGTTATTCTTATCTATGAAACAAACTATAAATAATATAGTCTTACTCAGCTTCACACTAGGCAGACAAGTGGATAGAGAAGCTATTAAGAATTAATTAATTTCATAAATTAATGACTATCTATTTAATTGCAATATTTTTCCTTACAGATTTCGTTGAATAGTTAAATTCCAGGATCACACCATTGGTTTTAATGTACTTTATAACTCAATGGATCACACAATGCGTTTGATGTCACATGCATCATTAATGGTTCTTTCTATAAATATTCGGATAATTTACAAAATCAATGCATGTTGTTAAAGGTTCTGGAACAGAAACCTTCTCTCCCTATTAGATGGCCCTGATAACCACGTGGGCTTTGATACGCCACGTGGGCTTTTGATACGCCACGTGGGCTTTTGATTCGCCACGTGGGCTTTTGATACGCCACGTGGACTTTTGGTGAAATGAAACGAAATGAAATGATCACTTTTACACGTCATTATTTTTTTTAAACTAGATGGAGCCGGCATTTCCTAATGTCGAACAAAACAAAAACCTCTGAGAAGAAATAGCCGAAACAAACTGAAGGATCACCTTCTTTTTTCAAGTCCAGACATTAAAAATGAAAACGTTGACAATAAATTATTGTCTTCTAAATAATCAGTGATTTTATAATAGGTACCCCTTTTTGCAAAGTTTGGCCTTTATATAGCTTTCAAATCGTTTAATGGGTAAGTTTCGAATGTCCATGGGAAGCTTGTTGTAAAAGGTGTATACATTGACCCATGAACGAGTTGCCTACTCTGTGGAGACAAGTTTTATGTACAGCAAGATGGTGTTTGTTTCTGGTATTTATATTATGAACATACGTACGTATTTTCCTAAAGTTCGCACATGGACCCTGATATACACCACGTAGGCCCTGATATGCCACGTGGGCCCTGATGCGCCACGTGGGCCCTGATGCGCCACGTGGGCCCTGAAGCGCCACGTGGGCCCTGATGCGCCACGTGGGCCCTGATGCGCCACGTGGGCCCTGATGCGCCACGTGGGCCCTGATGCGCCACGTGGGCCCTGATGCGCCACGTGGGCCCTGATGCGCCACGTGGGCCCTGATGCGCCACAACGACGCGACGTGGTCGGGGGCGTATGTTTTGTATTGAAAATGAATATTACAATTTACCCGTCCACATTTTGCCGTTTTATCGACCACCTGTGTATAATACGACCACAACGCAACCACACGCGACGGCAACGCTACCACCGGCGGCGGCACCGCGGCCGCATCGCCACGACATGACGTCATCAAAATCGCGAGCCTATAGTCCTAAAAAGAAGAAAGGCAACGCGACCACATCGACATTTTGTCGGTGGGTACCACAACGCAACTGCAAAAAGCCGCAGCGACACTATTCACACCTAGCCACAGCTTGACCACATTTTGTCGCTGCAATGTGGTGTGGTTGTGGTACTTGTGAATTGGCCCTAATACATATTCATATTTGATGATCTTAATATGTACTATTTATTTTTCTCTCGGCTCATAAGGGAGGATAGTTCAATCGTTTGGGTTTTATTTCTAAATATTCACTGAAAATTCTAATATTTTTATTGTATGTTGTTGGAAAAATCGGCCTTAAATAGCAGCATTTTCCTCATTGTTATTTCATGTTTAATAATAAAAATGTGAAACAATGATTTATTACGAATAATTTGATGAACAGTCACTCAAAAAACTCTCCTACTAAGAACGAAACTCCCACGTTTTTGTTCCATTATAATATTAAATAACACGCCTCAACATTATAATTTTCTCTACATCAATGTATTAGCATAAAAATCCTTGCACAAAAATATTTAACACAGCATTATTGTGCATCGAACTAGGTATCCTGCAGGTACACACAACAAGAGCTCTAGATGCGCCATGTATTGACATTTCGTGGTCGTCACAACATTAACTGATTTAAGACAAACAAGACTTGATCTTGCCGAAAAGCGATTCGTCTTGTTCCGGCATGATCTCAGGTGAAGCTGTATAGAGCCGTCCTCTGTACGGTCTCAGTAGTAGTGTTGCGAAGTTTGCCGGGTACGAGTCGCCAAATGTTGTCAGGAAAATTCCCACGACCAAACGGTCCTGGAGAGTCTCCAGAGCCATCTCCCTCTGGCGCAGCATCGTTGGTCGTGTTGTTGGGTTATCACTGCTTACCATCAGGCGGGATTGCGGTCAAATCTTAGTGTAGAAAATTAGAGGTATGTCGGGATTGCGGTCAAATCTTAGTGTAGAAAATTAGAGGTATGTATTTTTGAGACCAGACTGTGAAGTTGTTAAAATTACAAGACTTCCCTTCTTGATTAGAACAAAAGCTTATTTGTGTGACGGTTTATTATCGAAGGGAGCTTATGTTGTTAAGGCTTATTGTTTAAGTCTGTTACGCAAAATTTTTGTTTCTATGGTATCTAAGTAAATAGTTTTAATTTAGATCTATTGGCTGTAGCCAAGCTGTGTGTAAGCTACGTGAAACTTTTAGCCAGATATCTAATATCAACAACATTGATCCTTAATGTTTAGTAAAATTTAGTCTAACCTTGTTATTGTCTTTGTATAGTTTATATCCAGTTAATATTAGTATTTACATTTATCTAGTTTAAGTTATCACTCATGTTGGTGAATGTTGGTTCACCTGTTATTGGCAACTGTATAAGCCTTTTACTCATCATTTGTTAATTTTTATACAGAAGCTGTTGGTGTACCTTTATTAATAAATAATAATAAAAAAAAAAATATTACAGAAATCATATTAATGTTACAGCAAAATATATTAAGTTTCATAAAAAAATATTCGTCTGTACAGACATTTGTTTTCCACGAATCTAAATACACTGAAATATCTTATTTCATATTTGTTACACATTGACACAAAATACAGTATGATATTCCGGTCTAGTTATAGTATTTAATGTATTTATGTTGTCTGTCGAAATATTTATTTATTTATTTATCATTCTTACAACTATCCTTACAGGCCTTAACCTAATGCGACAGTGCAGCTATCCACTTAAAATACACTAAACCATCATCAATACCATTTGTTTACAATTTTCACACAAAAAGGCAGAAAAGCAGACTTTAACACCTTAGCGATTCTCCACCAGTAAACTATGAGTGGTGGAATGGTGTTGACATATGTTATCATCACAAATGACTATAGAATAATGTTGAAAACTGTAGAGTAGAGATACATTTTGCAAAAACCCAAATTTCACAAAAAAATCACCACAAACGACTATAGAATAATGTTGAAAACTGTGGAGTAGACATATTTTGCAAAAACCCAAGTTTCACAAAAAATACTGCATTCCTTGCTAAAAATCTATTATTTTTTTCTTTATTTCTTTTTAAATACTGTGTTGACACACGAATCAACATTTTCTTTAATTTCCATATGGTCGACGAAGCCACGTCTAGCAAATTTAATTCCAGGTGATTCTCGACCACGTAGGCTCGAGCGGCAAAGACCTGAGGCCAAGGACACGAGTTCGATGCTCGGTGAATAACATCATGTTCACTGCACCCAGCGAACGGTGATGCATTGGAAAATCGCTTGGATTGCTTTACAGTACTGAAATGTAGTTTTATTACAATATACTTTAACGTTCTTTTTTTTATTAAAACCTGCTTGGTGGCAATTGGTCACAATTTTTTTTTCAGGATTTGGTTTTACTGGGTATTCTAGTCAGTATTTATTTGTAATACTGCCATTAAACTTTTTTTCAGCTTTTGCTAGTATTTGATAGCACCAGATGTACCAATTTATCTATTGTACTAATTTGATAGGGCTGGTTCAAATCGTTTCTCTCTTGCTATAGGTACAAACTTGCAATCTCACACTCGAAACCTGAAGCTGAGTTGTTGAGCTATACCTGAGAGCCTACTGTAAAATCTCCTACATAGCAAGAGAAAATACAATAGATCCCTTTAATTTTTTAATTTGTCAAAATAATCTTAAAAACTTGTATAGAACTAAATCTATTTGCTCCGATCCCTTCAAGTAAAGTCGTTTATTATGACTGGTACAGATTTCAAAAGGATCGGATTTTGACCTTTCGGTCGGTCAAAGACTTCGGCTTGACGCAAATCAATGCCCCTTACAAAGTTAGTGCATCTATATTAATGAGTTTTATAGTTATTCAAGGCTGTCCATACTTACAGATTCTTGGTAATTCGGGATGAGGATTTGTTTTATTTATTTTTGAGAGTGGTTGGGGTCATAGACTCGATGCCCAAGTCCGACAGAAATGTTGTTTTTTTAATTTAGTAACCTTGGAGGCTGGATTTTGTGCATGCGCCGTGTGTTTCGCCTGCGTTGGTTTCGATCCTGTAGAAATATTGGAATAAAAGTATCCTTCAGGTTATATAAACCGTCTTTATATCAAATTTTATTTAAATCCATTTAGTGGTAACAAACATAGGAATGCAAACACTCACACACTCGCAAACTTTCGCCTAATATAATACTGCAAATAGTGTGACAATTGGTTTAATTGAAATTGTATCATGAATAGAGATTTCGGGGAAATATGGGAGTATTAACTAATCACCACTTCTTTGGGAGAACACACTCGTGATGTTGTATAAGTGGTTTTTTTTCATAACTTTTATGTAAAAATAATACAATAAGTCCCAGAATATGTGTTAGTTACATGAATAAATACAAGTAATTCATATCCAAACTAACCATTAAACCAATTAAGAGCTAATAAGATGCGACATTGTTGTATCTCTACTAATATATAAAGCTGAAGAGTTTGTTTGTTTGAACGCGCTAATCTCAGGAACTACTGGTCCGATTTAAAAATTCTTATTGCGTTGGATAGCTCATTAATCCAGGAAGGCTTTAGGCTATATATAACATCATGCGGCGTCCAATAGGAGCGGAGCATAACTAAACCGCACGAACGAAATCGCTGGCGGCCGCTACTTTTACATAATGGTGTTTTACATTAATACAACTTTCCTATATCCAATTATTTTGTATGATAAGTGACAATACATACACATACATATTTGAAAAGCAATTTAAAGGTTTTGCGTTAAATTTACTTCCAGTTTTCAGCCGATTTAGAGTGTTGAAACTAATTGGAATTAGCTGAGGATGTTTCCATACGTACTCCAGTAAGCTTGTGCACTAATTTACGGGCACACCGGGTCGTCGCACCGCCTACAGAGGGCCATCCCACGCCGTGTCTGGGCTGCACGTCTGCTGCTAAACGAGCGAAATCGAGCGCTCGTTGCAGCTTCGGGTAAGTTCGGTTTTTACCGAAGTTTGTGTTATATCCATAAGGCTTTAAACAACGTATAGAGTTATTACTTACTTAATATTTTTGTTATTGGGTTCAAGGTTAAATCTAGACTTCAAAAGAGACTGTTACCTCTTAGTTTGTTTCGGCATTTCTTTTCAGAATACTTTAATAGGAAAAGCTGATCTCATCTAGTTTAACCTCAATTAGTTTAACCTTTCTATCAAGCTTCTTGACATTGAACAAGCTGATGCTCCCAGGAATTTATTTGTGTAGAATTTCTTCCATATAAAGTCTGTTTGAGATTTCAATTAATATACATGTATTGATGTTTTTCAGGTAATAATTACTCTTTAATATTGAAGCACCTTAGGAACAAACGACGTCGGCATCAAAGGGTTTTCCATTACTGTTTTTTTTTCGTATAAATACAGGTATTATATTTTTTTCTTTATTTTTAAGTACATTTCGACTCTTGAAAATCATAGGACGGCCCGTCGTACGGCGAGTATCCATTGTTGACTCACCACTACGATCCGGACGAAGCGTTTCACTAGGTACGTCTTTTATACCGCGTACATCGAGGGACTGTAACAATTTGCCAGCGGCGGTGTTTCCGCCACACTACAATTTGAGTGTCTTGAAGGCTAGAGTGAATAGGCTCTTAATAAACTAGCGCGTTTTACCATCCACGATTGCATCTCTACTTACCACCAGGCGGGATTGCGGTCAAGAACTTTTTATAATTTATAAAATAGTTGTTTCAAGGAAAAGTGTTTTCAAGATTTATTGTTTCCCATGGTAGTAGTAGTGGGTGTGTGTACCCTTGTTAGCCATATTGCCGGTAATCACAATCATAGCCTTAAACAACACACAGTCTGTCCTAACGATTCTGCAAAGAAAATGATGTGAATGGGCTTAATAAGCTAGTGCGTTTTACCATCCACGATTGCATCACTGCTTACCATCAGGCGGGATTGCAGTCAAGCAGTAGTTTATAACTAATAAAAAAAAAAAAAAAAAGATGTACTTTATTGGTATTAGAAAATATCTCTAAAACAAAATCAAAAGTGTCATTTACGTGTATTATAGTTGTCAATCAGCACTTCTCGATCGCCATAATTACAAAAGACATTTTCCCAGAACGCCCACCCTTCACACCACTTCCAAATGTTTTTGCAAATAACCGAACCCAGAACATAACCCTCTACCATCAAACTTGCTCCCTAATACTACAATATTTTAATAAACACAAATCGCTAATGTGAAAATTACGCCAGAGTGCCACTTATTTCACAATTAACTTTAAACGCTTCCTTATGGTTGTGAGGAACCGACTAGTGATAGGACTACCAACTACTGCCGGATGTTGAACCAGTGGTGATTACGCCATAAGTAATATTAGTGGCAGTTTTATGATGTAAATAGAGATTCTGTCAGGAGTGACGCATTAGGGCTGTATACGCAAAAGTATAGAGTCATATATGCTGTGATGATTTGTTTTGAGTAAATAAATTTAAATTCAATATAATACATAAAACAAAAACATTTAAAAATTGATCCACCGATGTCAGGATCAGGGTCCAAGCTACTGGTGGTTAGGGCTCCAGAGACAGGAACCTCACGACGAGGGCCGTAGCGAGGAGGACCTTTTGAACTAGGCCCCAACTGGCTCTTGGGTATCAGTTCATTAGCAGATACGACAATCGGCACAACGACAGCCGAGTTAACATTCCACATGTCAACAACCTCGTGTGCTAAGTCGACATATTTCATTTGCTTCTCTTTCTCAGCTTTTACGAGATTCTAGTCATGTAGAATGGTAAGATCGACAGTTATTGTGCGACGCGCTAATTGATCTGTGATCACTATACTTATTTGCAATAGTCCTGTCAATAATGATAAGTCGATCCGGGTACAACGTGACATGGTCATTTTCAAGAACTGGTGCGAGCACATACTTATAATACGGTACCTCAGAATACACAAATCACCCGGATGGTGACATGCCCGACACAAGTCAACCGTCCCGTCCTTCATAATATATCTTCGATCGTTATTCGTTAAGACAACGTCCATAATTGCACAGATAAAACCTCCAGAGGTTAATAAAACGTACCCGGGATTCGGACGCTGAAAAGTCTAAATCGGGCTCATGAAAACAAACCCGATAGAGCCCCCGTGAAGCTCCTTGCTCTGCAAAACTTTTTTACTGTCATCAGTAGTAAGTATTTAGGTTTGTGCCAGTTCTTTCGTCATGGATAGCGAGGTGAGCGCCTCTCGTTAACTGCGACCACATTACGGTGCACATCGGTTTAAAAAAAGTATCTCTGAGACTTCAGACCTCTCGGTTATGGAGACTGTTCGCATTTAAAAAGCACCCCGCACTGCCGCGGGATATACAGTCTCATCACCGATAATCGTGGGTACGAGGACCCTTCTATAGGGCGTCGAGTTCAGTCTAAGTCCATTTTTAAGTATGCCGAAAGAGTGCATCAAAACCAGCATGACCCTCCTGTTGAAGCCTCAGTACATAAAAATGGCATGACCCACCCGTTGAAGCCTCAGTACATCAAAAATGGCATGACCCTCCTGTTGAAGCCTTGACTTGCCAAACAAGTGTGTGAACTAATTAGCCATTTTAACCAAAATTTATGCAGCCCGTTCGATCCTTCAACTCGGTAACGGACAGTTTTTGACTACGTCTAATGACGTTATTGAAACAATCCATTGCTGGTACAGTTTCACACACTCGACATCCTGTATCCAGTCACCGTAAGCGTGATAGACGGGTACTGACCAGATGCTGCGCCAGTACGCACTTGTGATGATGGCATCATCCAGGCGGGGTAAAATTTAAGTCCCATTTTGTTCAGGTCACTCTCAAGCTCTTTATCCTTACCTCCAATCGCTCTGGAACATACATCATCTGGAGTAGCTTCGTCGATATCTTGAAAACTTGATATTGGCAAATAAAAAAAGGTAGTTGTGGTAACCGGGGTCTAAGGTCGGTCGGAGTGGATCTATACTCGCGGAACGTATACTCCAGTGCGCTCCTCAATTGGTCGTCGTTTCGCTTCAACACGATTAGAGCGCGGCGGTATAACATCAATAATTTGGCGCTTGTGCCGCGGTTTGTATCAGGCAATTAGGTTGCTCAGTACCTCTGAGCGCGCAGCCTGTCAAGTGCGAGATCGTCGAACCTGTGATTGCATTGAATGGCCCGCACCTCTTCTGACAGCCATTGGGCCGAGACGTTGACGGTTGGGCCGAGACGTTGACGGTTGGGCCGAGACGTTGACGGTTGGGCCGAGACGTTGACGGTTGGGCCGAGACGTTGACGGTTGGGCCGAGACGTTGACCGTTGGTTGCAGTTCCTGAAACAGAGACGGCATCCTTTCACGGTACGCAGTAAATTCACTTCTATGAGGTTCTCGCTCATTGACTGAGTCCATCTCATGCGCTGTACACAACCACCGGTAGCGGGGACCGGCTCGGGGCCGGATGGCCCCTAAGTTCCAAGCTCTTCGGTGACTGACCTTTTCCCTGCCGACGTACAGGTGTTGGTGACGTCGGCGGAGAGAAATGCTTGTCGCTCGAGCTCGACCTAAGTACCGCGGCCGGTGTCATCACAGCGCTTACAGTGGCGCTGGGTTCCGGTGGCGGCGAGGCGGTGCTGAGCAACGAGCCCAGAGGTGTGAACGTGCTCTTCGTACGGACTGATCTCGTCAACATTTCATTATTACGATATTATTCTGAAATTCGATTGTTTCATGATTCATCGGAGGTGACATCTGTCACGTCTCCTGTTCATCATGTTCTTGATTTTAAATATTTTATAAATATGAGTCCATAAAAGGTTCACGACGGTTCACTAAAAAAAATGAGTATAATAAAACTGCTTTTAAATGTTGTTTTAATTTATTCTAAATTGATGCAGTAGGTACCTTTGGAATCTTGTGATAAAACTCTTCAAAAATAAATTATAAAAAACAATTATTAAAGACAATTATTGTAATCAGACGGAAACATCGCCGCAGGCAAATTGTTCCAGTCCCTCGATGAACGTGGTATAAAAGACGAGGCAAATTAGATATCTGATATACCAGAAACTCTTTCGTTACAAAAGGAATTTATCAATGTCCTTCGAAGAATTAGATATTTTTATGTACTTGTTGTATTCCGGTCTCCTCGATGTAACTAGAAATTCAATTCGTTTATTATTCAGAAGTCAATTTTGTTGGTAGATTTATACACAACCTAATCAGCAATATTTTTACATCCATAATAAATTAGTAAGGTCTTAGAATGTTGCAAAAAGCAGTGCAAAAACTTAACTAAAACAATGAGCATAGAGAATACAAAAATATACCATTCCATATATTTTACTTTTCTCTACTAACTACTTAATATTTTACTTTAGATTAGATAATTAAAACTAAAATGAGAAATTTACTAAAGAATTACATTTAAATTAAAAATTATGCTTTATTATAAATTAGAAAATGAATTTAATGAGAATATAATCTTAACAATATGAAAATATAATGTGCACCTATGTGAACAACACCATTTTCATCGGTGGTAGGCCATAATATTGGCTGCCGGCAGTAGTTACCACCCACCAGAAAAAGTGTTGCCGCCAAGCAATTCGACATGTTCCGGCATGATGTCTGACGGAGGACGGGTCTGAGCAGTTATGTTGCGATGTGTGCCGGGTACGATGCGCCAAATGTTATTGTGTTGCTCTGGCACAGCATTGTTGGTCGTGTTGTTAGGTTTTTAACATTGCATCACCTCGTTCAACTGCAGTCATCTTTCCTACCCACTAAGATTTTTAAGTGCTTAATAAACTTGCGCACTTTACCACCAACGATTGCATCACTGCTTACCATCAGGCGAGATAGCAGTTAAGCACTAGTTTATAATTATTAAAAAAAATACTATATATAAATAATAATAATAAAAAATAATAATAAATACTCACGTATTGACAGTCCAAACGGTCACAGAAAGCGCTCAGGATCCTCTCGTAGACACTAAGCAACTCATTCTCTTTATGCACAAGTCCTTACATCGTAAAATCAATTATTTATGCGAATTTAATGAATATGATCAGTCGATTTATTATTACGGGAGGTTGATTTCATCGATTGATTTGATACCTGCGTCAGTATGTAGTTTAATCACGAATAAATTAAATTATGTACGGCAATAAAAAAAGACTCCGAGTCATTGTATGGTATATGTTGGTAATTACCTAGTAGAAGTTAATAATAGTTATGACTACTTGTAATTATCATCAGTATATTTAATTCCTTTAGTTGTAGGAATTGTAGTAATACTGGAAGAGTTGCCAAACAATACAGTGTGGTAGGAACACATCGACATTCAACATGCACGTAAATATCGTGAAAGATAATAACACAATTAATAATAAATTAATTAATCAATCAATCAAAAAATCAAATCAATTAATTTATTAATTTGAACAATTTTGAAGGCTATTGCCATATAATCCATTGCTTAATATGCTTGAAATATACACAACGTAAATAACGCAATTGAATTATCAAAATGAAACCCATTGTGTGGCGGCCACGTGCCTACCACAAAAGATTTTAAAGAGAATTGAAGTGGGCTGTATTTAGGATAGCAATATATTAGAAACCAGGAAGTAAATATGTGATGAAATGATGCCTTCGGAGTGTATCCCTCTGATTAAGGTGCTAAAAGCAGCAACCACTGCAGTTTGTATACCACCAGACCAGATCACGAAAAGGCGCACGTCGACACAGTTCACTGGCAGACTCCCTAACTTTATTAATTTTGAGGCTTGAATCTCCCCGGGGTTTATTTTAAATACGTTTTGGCCATGACTCGCTAGCTTGCCAGTTCGAAAGGAAGTGCGTTCGCCACGCCGTTCGGTGATCGGCTGAAAAAGGCGATCTACTATGGTCGCGTTCCCTTTATTTTCAGCAGCGTTCACCACCGATAAACACAAAAGTCAGAGGAGATATTCAACAAATTGTTATTTCATAGTGTGTAACCCAATTACCCCGCTGATAACACGGATTTAGTTTATGATTACTTTTTTTACTTACATTTTTTTTAGTCGTGCTAATGATATTTGGGTATTTAGTCTCATACGGCTGGACTCTGTGACACCGTTTTTGAAACGCGTGGTCACCTTTTCAGATTACTGGTACTTAATTGTTTTAGTAGGTAGTCAAAATGTTCTAATAAAAAACTTTGTAAGAATGTCCATGAGGTTACCTAAGTCATGGACATTTCATGATAAGTTAGGAATAATTAGGTTATCAACTACAGATCCACAGTTCGCCTAGCTTATATTTTCGAATCAATTGAGTTCCAAACTATATTCCGACTGGACTTTATTGAACCATCTTCAACAAAGTCCAAATAAATGTATTCTATTCAAAGTTCTTAATGTAAAATTAACAACAAAGGCTTTGGACATCGGCGTTCAATGTCAGTTATGCTGAAAAGAACTTTAATTTTGTCAGATTGTAATTCGAAATTAAAAATTACTCGAAAAGTTTAAACCTTGGTCGGAAGATAAACCTTGTTTGCGGCCTATACAGATCATATCATCAAAATTAGTTTTGTTTTCTGTGACCTTTTATATTTCTTTTTACCACCGCAATGTAATCCTCGCCCGTATATGAATGACCTTTGAAATTCTTACAACCAAGTTTTTCTTTATTTCTTTATAAGGATTGCTTGATGAATATACCAGTTTCTGTCGACACCCACGCCCCAAGGAGAGGTTCAATAAGTCACCAATAACTCATTATCAGCGACTCTTAAAACATATTTATAATACACACCCACACTTGGACCAACTTACACATATAATGTTTAGTACAACATAGATATATTTATTTATATATATGTATATTACAATATAAGTTTTAACATTATATTCATAAACGTATTAAAGCTAACAGCAGATAATGATGACTGGATTCACTTGGAGTTAAGTCAGTAATGCACTTGGGTGTAACAAAATGAAAAGTTCGGCATTGCTCATACATGAAACTGACAACGGTGATAGTAACTTATTTTTTTTTTTTTTTACATATTATAAACCAGCGCTTGACCGCAATCCTGCCTGATGGTAAGCAGTGACGCAATCGTTGATGGTAAACGCACTAGTTTATTAAGAGCCTATTCACTCTAGCCTTGAAGACACTCAAATTGTAGTCCGACGGAAACACCGACGCTGGCAAATTGTTCCAGTCCCTCGATGTACGCGGTATAAAG
This sequence comes from Sesamia nonagrioides, assembly GCA_017933935.1. NCBI lineage: Eukaryota > Metazoa > Arthropoda > Insecta > Lepidoptera > Noctuidae > Sesamia > Sesamia nonagrioides. The sequence goes on along the minus strand of JADWQK010002135.1, from coordinate 459,769 downwards.
GAGGAGGTGAAACGCTTCGTCCGGATCGTAGTGGTGTTAACAACGTAAGGGTGGAAACCAGCCGTACGACGGGTCGTCCGCTGGTGGAACGGGGATGGGGGAATTAAATCATGCAATTACCTCGCACACTCCCCGAAATGCATCCCATGGAACACCGAAAGGCTGGCTACTCTACGCCTGTGCTCTAGGCTTTGGAAACCAACTCGAGTTAGATCAGGGTCACCAATCAGCCTCTTTGCACGTCTTTCCACTGAATCCAAAGTGGCCAGGTGACACTTGGCAGCACCAGCCCAAATGTGGCTGCAGTGCTCCACACACGAACGGACCTGTGCTTTGTATAACATTAGAAGCTGCCCAGGTGTGAAGTACTGCCGGACCTTTGCGATGACGCCAAGTTTCCTGGCAGCCACCTTGGCCTTGGACTCAATGAACCGCCCAAAGTTAAGGTTCGAGGAAATTTCAACTCCCAAAAGCTGAAGGCGGTCGGAACACTCCAAGGACACATTCCGAAAAGTAGGGGCCAAGGTGAACGGGCTCTTTTTGGCGGTGAAAAGACACGCCTGTGTTTTGGCGGCATTGAATGCTACAAGATTGGCATTGCCCCATTCGGAGACTGCCTGCAGTGCAACACTCGTTCGCTCAACCATGGCCTCTCTTGCGGACCGGATTGATTCCCTACTAGCCCGAGCATCCGGCAGGTATCTCTCTACAACTGTGCTGTCATCTGCATACCCATAGATACCGGGCATCAGCAGATCGTTACTATGCAGCAGGAACAGAGTTGCAGAGAGAACAGACCCCTGAGGAACACCGGCATTAGTTGTCATGGGCTCAGAAGAGCATCCGTCGACAACAACTCGGAGGGACCGTTCAGTCAGGAAGTCTTTTACCCAGCCAGTCAGGCTAGGGGAAATGCCGTACGCTGGAAGCTTACTCAAAAGGCCAGCATGCCATACCCGGTCGAAGGCCTTCGAGACATCAAGGGAGACAGCAATAGCTTCCCCATTCTTCTCGAGGGCCTCGCCCCACAAGTGAGTGGCATACACTAGTAGGTCCCCAGTTGACCGATTGCGGCAAAACCCGTACTGTCGGTCACTGAGGAGATCGTTACCTTCCAGGTATGCCAAGAGGCGCGAGTTCAATACACGCTCCATAATTTTGCAAAGTATGGAGGGGATCGAAATCGGCCGATAGTTGGCAGGATCGGCACGACTACCCTTCTTGGGCACGGGCTGCACGTTAGCAAGCTTCCAGGACTTGGGCACTATACCAGTCCTAAATGAGAGGCGAAATTTAATATCCAGTTGTCGCATTACGAGACACTAATCGCTCCCAGATGTCATAAGAATTGAGACTTATATTGTGTCTAGTTCGTTTTTAGGCCATGCACCGGAAAATTCAGCGTGGGTAGACCTCCGACAAGGTGAACCGACCACCTGGTGAAGGTCGCGGGAAACCGCTGGATGCGGGAAGCGCAGGACCGGTCGTGGTTTAGATCCTTGGGGAGGCCTATGTTCGGCTGTGGTAGTCTTTCGGCTGAAATGATGATGATAATGACTGTCTAGTTCAGTGCACTTAAAAATATTAATATTCGAATATAGTGAATGCCAATGTATAGGCTCGAGGCTAAATAATAACTTTAATGGTAAGCAGCGCCTTCCAAGGTCGGTCCATGGATGGGTGATAAACTTTACTATACCAAGTCCATTTCATGCCTCGGAAAGCAGCTAGTGCCAGCTGTCATTCATAGGTCGTTTACAATCGCTGCGGGGATAATTAAAAGCCAGTAAGTTTTACCACCAGTCTTGCCAAGGTAAGGTTACTTAGTAACTGACTTTTGGGGGGTACGTAGCTGCATCCGGTTATGCTAGTAGCCTTACATAACATACACACATCAAAAGTGTCTAGGGATCAACATATATTTTTGCAATAACTTTTCTCCTGATTGATATTAATTAAAATTTTCTTTAAGGATTCATCAAATAAAGTGTTTTCGTTTGTCACAGTAACGATAAACCAAGTCACCTTTGCATTAATAAAGAAATTTGCCATTTTCCTAATAAAGACTAACACAAAAGTTCGAAAAAAAGACTGAAATAACAGTTTTCTCTAAAATTTTATTGGGTAACTTAAACAATTAATAATCCGTGTTTCTACCGCGAACACTAACAACACAAGAACATCGGTTTGGCATACTCAAAATGAGTTCATCCAAATCACATCATTATCATGCATTAACTGAATTAAGGGACCGATTTGCACTTGTAGAGGAACGATGACGTCTGATACAATCGTTTCAGCATAAATTTGAGCGTTGAGGTTGCCTCTGATCCAAATCAACTCAGTTCTTCCGCCGATCCAAATACCCGCCCATACCATGATGGTTCCACCACTATAAGGATGGACTTCCTGGCAGGATTTTAATCGCTGTTGGCGTCCAGGGGTTCTCCAGTGTCGTATACGTCTTGTATCCGGTCTCATACCAAAACGAGACTCATCAGAAAAGCACACGAAACGCCATTATTCTTCTGCCCAATTTCTGTGTTCAAGAGCCCATTGATATCGAATCCTACGATTGTGCATTGCTATAGGTGGTACCCGTAGCGGTCTTCGGGAATGAAGGTTCACTTCATGCAAGCGGTTTCTGACTGTTTGGTCGCTAATTAAGTTCCCTGAAGAGTGATGAAGCCTCACGGCTAACATCATGGCGGTTATTGCTGGAGCTCTTCGAGTTAAGATTTGAATGTATCGGTCTTGTCTCCGTGTGGTGCAGCGATACCGTCCTCCATGGCGCTCAGCCACGGTACCAGTGCTTCGGTAACGTGTCCAAAGTCGACTGATAACACTCTGACTTGTATTCAGAGCTAAAGCCACAGTACGTTGCCGGGAACCAGCTTCTATCATTCCCACGGCTCTGAGCATTTCTTCCCTGCTTAAATGACGTCGCTGCTCCATAATAACGTTGGTTTTAATCAGTAGTAGGGAAACAGTAGCACTAATAATGTCTTCAATGCGTTGTATGTTTTTATAGGGAAAATATTGACAGCTGATTTTCATCTTTTACTCGAATTTGATTCACAGTTCCTGATTCAAATTATGAAATGCACCAAAAAGGATCCATATAAATTTATAAAATCATAAATTTATTACAAAGCCACATCTCAAATCTCAAGAAATCCGTATAAAAATGCTGACCTAGACACTTTTTATGTGTGTAGTTGGGAGACACAATTATGTGGCATTGGAGGACAGACAAAAAATAACTTACGAAACTTGTATATATGTAGATGCGAAGAAATAGTGAATTGTTGTGCGAAGAAGTACTACGATGCTTCTTCGTTTTGAAATTGACCCTAGCCACTAGTTTCATAGTAGATTTTTTTGTATAGAAATATTATCAAGAACCCAAATATGCGTTGCGGATTGAGTTCGTGTTCAGACAAATAAAGTGCCACCATAATCTATCAATGTTACGTCCTAGTGGATCAACGGCTTTACCTTCGGCCTACGCTCTTATTATGAATTATTAAAGGTCTACCACTTTGAGCCTGTATTAGGCTGATCGTTACCTCTGCTGATTGCATGAATGCCTCGGATTATTATAACTTGCATAATTATTGTCTCTTCGTTGCCCATAATTACTGTGTGTCTTGAAGATACGTAATTGTTTTCGAGTGACATTAGGACACGAAGTAATTTGTATGGTGCAATAAAGTACTGTTAAAATTCGCTATTAAAACTCCAAAGCGTTTATCCATACTAATATTATAAATGCGAAAGTAACTCTGTCTGTCTGTCTGTCGGTCTGTCTGTCTGTCTGTCTGTTACGCTTTCCCGCTTAAACCTCTCAACCGATTTTGATGAAATTTGGCACAGACAATCTTTAGACCCTGAGAAAGAACATAGGCTACTTTTTATCCCGGAAAAATTTTATGTTCCCGTGGGAAATCTAAAAAGCGCGATATAACCGAACTCCACGCGGGCGAAGCCGCGGGCGGAAAGCTAGTTTTAAATAAACCCAAAGGTACTTTTAAAAGTTAAGGGCAATCCAAAGCGTAGTACGTACAATGGAGAAGAATGGGCAAGAAACGACCTTTTATTTTATACTACCGGCCGCCAGCGACTTCGTTCGCGTGGAGTTAGTTATGCTTCGCTCCTATTGGTCGTAGCGTGATGTTATATAGCCTAAAGGCTTTCTGGATTAATGAGATATCCAACGCAGAATTTTTCAAATCAGACCTCAAGTTGCTGAGATTAGCGCGTTCAAACAAACATACAAACTCTTCAGCTTTATATATTAGTATAGATTTACGTAGATATTATTATTATTATGGATACATATATACATTTGACCTTTAAGCTTATTAATTTAGGCTATATTATTCGTCAGTTGTAAAAGGGTCCTCTTATTCTACCACATGATGATCATGATGTCTGGTGAAGCCGTACGGAGGACGGTTCTGAGCAGTTGTATTACGATGTGTGCTGAGTACGATGCGTCATATGTTGTCGTGTCGAGCGTTTGGTCATAGATCCAGATCAATCTCCCTCTGGCGCAGCATCGTTGGTCGTCATCATCATCATCTCAGCGTTTATCCCGGTTGCATCCGCGGCTTTCGCGTTTGAGTCCGGGGTACGCTTTCCTGCACATTCTCCTCCATTTCGCACGATCTTTAGCGTCCTGTGGTATGAGCTTGTTGGGTGCTTTGGGGTCCCACCTCCATCTCTGGGACCCAAGTCAACCCCACCTGCCAGACGGTGCACCTGCTGACTCACGAACGGGGCTCTGACGCCGGCTTTCCCCTCGGGGTTGGGTGGTCAGACGGCAGTCGCACTCGTAAAAGCCAAACAAGCCATTCAATCATGGAGAGGTTACATCGTTGGTTGTGTTGTTAGGTTTAACATTGCGTCACCACGTTCGACCGCCGTTTTCCTTCCTAATCACTCGGATTTTTTTGAGTGAATAAATAGGCTCTTAATAAACTAGCGCGCTTTACCATCAACGATTGCATCGCTGCTTACCATCAGGTGGGATTGCGGTTAAGCACGAGTAAATGATTATTTAAAAAAATACATGTAGGTTATTTTCCGAATTTAAAGAAACGTAAAAACTACTGCCTATTTAGTATTTATGGAGAAGAACGGGAAAGCGACCCAATGCGGCATATTAATTGTTTTATAGAGATGGGGATTCTACTAATATTATGAACTAGCTGCGCGCCGCGGTTTCACCCGCGTAGTTTTCGTTTTTTTTATTTTCTCCGCTCCTATTGGTCGCAACGCAATGTTATATAGCGTAAAGCCTTTCTGGATTTATTAGGCTATCCAACGCAAAAACCATTTTTCAAATCAGATCAGTAGTTCCTGAGGTTAGCGCGTTCAAACAAACAAACTCTTCAGCTTTATATATTAGTATGGATATGAAAGTTTATACGGATTTGAATAAAAATTCGCACACAAATATTTTATTAACAATAATTACACATTCGATACTTTTTATCCCGTTTTTCTAAGAGATGACGAAACTTACGCAAATGAAGCCGCGGGATGCAACTAGTATTTCATATTTGAACTTTACAATCTCTAGTAATTGATGACTACATTTTGACCTTTAAGTTTATAATTTTGGCGAGTCAGTTAAAAACTTGTACTGTTGTCAACCATTTGTTTTATTTTTCAAATTTAAGGAACAAAAAAAACTACTGTCGATTTACCATCGTCTTTACATAAATATGTTTCCTTATTTGGACAAAAAAGCACAGCAAAATGACCTTTATTTTTAATACTAAAATTTGGAAAGTTCGCCGACAACCGAATAGAATCAGTATGTGAAGTAAAAAACACCGCAGAGAAGAGATTTATGCGACCAATATTCCAGGGGGATGCAGCTCGGGGTGGTTTAAAAATGTATTAGATAACTTGTATGATTTATTGTAATTGCATTAGGTATGTTTTTGAGTTTGTGTCTGTATCATTTGGGGGTTGAAACGTGTGAATTTGTTAAGGGGTTGAATTTAAGCGAAAATGAAGGGTTGTTTACTCTAGACTTAATATTTATTTTTGTGAGATTTAGTTGGTGTATTAAATTAGTTTGTCTTCGGATTTTTTTCGGGTTAGCCTCGTTGGTCCAGTAGGGTAATTGCGTAACACAATATCAGTAGCAATGGGCTTCATTATGACAGAATATTAATTGCGTTGTTTGTTGAGATTAGTTGAGATACATTTCTGAACTCATACAGCAATAGATTAGCAATATGGCTCCACAAATGAATAATAATGATGTGTTATCCAATTAAGGTGCTGGTTGATGACAAAAGTTTCGGTCCGTATAACATTTAACGTAAACTTTAACACGTTGGCAACTTTCAGTAATTGGGAGCTTGAAGTTCTAAAATATGTCAAAATCAAAGCATTTATTTCAAATAAACCAGTTACAGGCACTTTTGAATTGTCAGAAGGTCGATCAGTCAATAAGATGAAGCTAGTTGCCCATTCCAAAGAGTAGGTAAGAGTAGGTTGTACTGTTGTAGTTATGATGAAATAGTAATTTGTATGCAGACAGTACCTTCTGGGATCCTTAACATTTTAAATAACTTCAAAAATAAATTAATAGACCATTATAAACAATTCATTATTTTATTCTTTTAAGCCACACTTTCAAACACCAAACACTGTATAAAAAAAACACATTACAATATTATATCAACGTTTTTCTTTGACTGCAGTCTTGCTACTAAAGATACTCCCGAAAACAATAAAACATTTTTCTCCTGTCTAGTGAATCTTCTAAACTCAAAGATTTAATTTCTTTATAATTGCCATTAGCCAGAGACAATAAAATTCAACCTCAACAGGTACCTATGGAGAAGAACAAGCAAGTAACTCCATGGCTTATATTTTCTAGGCTCAGCACACTAGATCTTCTCCAAATTTTGTCGAAACACATAATTATTAATATGTATCTATAAGAATATAGTTTTTGGAGAGACGAAATATGGGAGGTTGCTTAGGTGCACATCTGCCTAACAACACCTCGAGGCCTATACGCGTGATGTTTTGTTATGATACCTTTAAGACTATTCACCCCACAATCAAGAACTTCCTTATTCGCCATCTCTTGAGTGAAACAACATGAATTAATATTAACAAACCCGTAACCATATAATATAGAAACGCATATTATAATCAAATAGAAAACAATAGAGGTGTTGTGAGGTTTTTATTGCAGGTCGTTAACCCCCAGGTCCTCTGACAGTAACCTCGGTGACGTTAGGCTGTCTGTGGAAAAGTTTTAAATGGCGTTTTATGTGTAGTGTAGATATTTGAGGGGTATTATCGCGATTGAAAAATATCCACAAGTAATCGTAAGTGGCGAACCTAATGTAACATAAAAACATTTTTTATGATGATTTCTGTATATGACAATGTCAAAGTTGAATAGAATTTATTAGAAAGGCACTTTTAAAGTAGAAAGTTTATAAGAAGATTGCTGATAGGTGGGACAGCTCTATGTGGAGCACTGGATCCACGCCCTACATGATACTGTGGCGTAGTAATTAATAATTTGTTTTTTTTTTTTTTTTCTGGCAGATGTATGTATTAACAAAGTCGTGTGTAGAATTACCTAAAATACTAGACTAAAAATAATAATAGCTTTTATTTTCGAGTTTACAGTGCAAATACAATTACAGACATAGTTTTGCATAATTAAAAGATATCTCTAAGCTCGGCGTGCCTCTTGGCATAGGCCTCCTCCAACTCCTTCCATTGGCATCCATATCATCCATATTCAGTCTTGTGGAACTCTATGGCCAATCCAATATGGCCCCAAAGTCAGACAGATGTCATCTCTCCATCGGGTTTTAAAATACTAGACTACACGGGTCCGAAATAAAAGATAAGAGGTATTTATTTGAAATTATTTCTGCTTGTATTGTTTTGCTTAGTTTTTTAATATGGTGTAGGTACATTATAAAGATTAATAATAGTCTTAACATATGCTTAAACATTACATAAAGAACAAATGGCACTTACTTAACTTTCGGACATCTATTACAATATCCATATTTTAAATTCCGACTCCGTTCACGTGAACTCCACTACTAGATCTATCCTATTGATTAGTACTGGGTGTGCCAGTAATCATAAAGATCATAGCAATTAGTAATTACGAAGCAGTATACCTAGAAGTTGGATATCTAGGTATAAATCTGAAGTTTGCTCATATGCTGTGTGGTACAATTGTATTGATAATAAAACTGTTTAATAATAGTTTAGGTTTATTTCTCGAGTAAATAAAAAACGAAAACTAAATAGATCTACTATGCCAGAACAGAAATGTTCGGTAGTTGACATGTCAGGACTTATAAGGCTTCTCATAGTTGACATGTCAGGACTGATAAGAAGGCTTCTAATAGTTGACATGTCAGGACTGATAAGAAGGCTCCTCATAGTTGACATGACAGGACTGATAAGGCTTCTCATAGTTGGAATGACAGGACTGATAAGGCTTCTCATAGTTGACATGTCAGGACAGATAAGAAGGCTTCTCATAGTTGACATGTCAGGACTGATAAGAAGGCTTCTCATAGTTGACATGTCAGGACTGATAAGAAGGCTTCTCATAGTTGATATGTCAGGACTGATAGAAGGCTTCTCATAGTTGACATGTCAGGACTGATAAGAAGGCTTCTCATAGTTGACATGTCACGACTGATAAGAAGGCTTCTCATAGTTGACATGTCAGGACTGATGAGAAGGCTTCTCATAGTTGACATGTCAGGACTGATAAGAAAGCTTCTCAGCATGATGCTCTGCTATGGCTATGACTCCACGTCTCCACATCACTTCCTGATTTTCAGTGGTCACAAAGCCTGTAGTAGCCCAATTGGTTATAAAATTTGTAGTGGCAGAATTACTGCATTACAAAAAATTCATTGAAGACTGTTGACAATAACTCTTTAAAATAAATGTTGGTCAGGCATTGTGGCTTGCCTAACGATGACTGAATAATTTAACTGATTTTAACTAAAATATAAAGAAAAGAGATCCAAACATCAACGCCAATTATTACAAGAATTAGTGATGACACACACTCCAATAAATTATCGTTATCGATACTCTGCACGCTCTGGGACAACGTATCGACAGCCGACAGCAACACGAACACAATTTGTAAGATAAAATAATGTTTTGGGTTGCGAAACGTTGCGTCACGAACCGACCGAGAAGCATGATTAAACTTGCAAAAGCAAAATACAGCCGAGTAAAGGTTAGTCGGCGGTTAGTGGTGGAATACGATGTCGATGAAATTAATGTTGAATTAGTATATACGTCAATAAAGTCCTCATTTATTTTCCTCGAGTTATCTAGCTTTGCAGAGTTTCAATTAGTGCTGTAGTTGAATGTTAGGTATTCTAATTTCAGTAGTATTTTCGTGTTCGATAGTTTGTTTAAAATGGTTGTGTGAAGCTAGGGTACATTATTTTAACGTGAATGATTTTTAACCAGTAACCCTTATTAATAATATGACTGACTACTCGATAATTTTCACTGAATAAGTAGGTATTCATACTTTTTGTTAACTAGAAAATAAAAAAATCCATAGTTTTAAGCATAAAAAATATACTCAAGTATTTTTTTATTTATATACTGGTACTCAGCCTCGTCCGGTTAAACTGGAAATCATCATCATAATCATCTCAGCGTTTATCCCGGTTGCACCCGCGGCTTTCTTGTTGGAGCCCGGGGTCCGCTTAAACTGGAAATCGACCCAAAATATTCGGAAAGTAGACTCAGATAATGGTTTCTATAAGTTTCACACATTTCCCTGTTTCTGAAAAATCTACTGGTTATTATATGGTTTGGTTGGTTAGGTTTAAGATTTTAACACAATCATTATATTTCACGATAAAATGTCAAAATTTTATCGATAAGTTTTGTCGACCTTTCTCATCGCTAAACCGGCACGGTACCGATCATTGTCAATGGGTTCGTGATCAAAATATACGTATCCGCTTATTATCTTAATAATTTTGTATACAATCTCGAGCAACTGACTCATTTTTAGCCAGCCAAGGTTTTATGCCAAACGATCTGTTTTTAACTAGGCACTGGTTGTTTTACGGTGTGTTTTTTTATGGCGTGTCGTAAAATTTAGTATTGATGGTTATGATGGTATGTTTTAAGAGTGCTTTTTAATGTGTGGCTGATTCGTTGTACAGTAAAAGGTACTTAACCAAGCTTCTTTGAACGTGTCATGTGGGGCTTGGTCTGATGAATACTTTATGTGTGCGAGTAGTTTGGTTATTTCACCTGTTGTTAAACGTGCATTCTTAATTTTTTTATCTTATTTGATAAATCCGTACCGTGATAACTTAACACTGAAAGTGCGTTTACAATCTTAATCATTTTAGGTATGTACATAGCTTATCCTTTGGAACCAATGTATAAGAGACATTTTCTAGGAGGAGAATACTCAGTTCAACTATGTTTTTACCATTTTTTTCGGGCATAAGTTCGTCGTTTATGAACCGTTTTTGATCATTCTTTTTGTTGGAAGGAAGATATTTGGAAGATGGTCTTATGATAAGGACTTCAGGGTTTGATGGTGGAAGACCAGATAAATCAAGGGAAACTTTCAATAATTGTAGGGGTGACTAGTGCACTTGTAAGTTTTTTTATTAGTTATTTTAAAGTACTATAATTTAATAAAGGTCCTGCATCCTGATAATGGAGCCGAGATACAGTCGAGGGAACTTTTCAACAATTCACAGCAATTACCTTATTTGTGCTCGATTAATTTATATTGATAACAGCTTTACTTACACCTAAATGGATTCTGATTGTCAGTACCTACCTACCTAGTTCTTATGATGAAAGACAGTTCACGGAAATCCTTACCAGTTTACAGTAGCTATCTTGTTTGGACTTACTTCATTTATATTTTTAAGAAACTTTGCAGACATATGGGTTATAATGAGTCTTTAGTAGATCTGATAATAAAGACTATAAGTCGAGGGAATTCCTCATAAATTTAATTACAGCATTGAAGTATAACGCAGGACAGCGAAATCGATGAATAAAGAGACTGAATTTAAATTGTGAAATCGCGTTATCTCTAACAATTTTCATATATTGAGTAGCCTATTCCCAACTATGTTGGCGGCAGCGTCCAGCCTGACCGGATGTGGCTGAACAGTACTTATCACAAGTCAAAAATGTAAAATATCCTTTTTTTTTTACAAAAAGATTATAATAAAACAAGCTACCTACTTCTAAAAACACAAGTGAAAAATAACTAGTTTGGGAAGTCTGTGGCACAAACGAATATATAAAAACCAAAGACACCATGACTATGACATGTATAACGTATTCAATGTGAAGAATTGTTCATAGCAGCAACAAGTTCTCGAAGTCGTTGCAATCAATATCGACTTGTACCAGATGAGCTCCCTAGGTTAACGAAATATATGTAATAAAAAGCTATCTGGCTGTGTGTGTACGACAAAATTGCCTAATAATAATGTATAAGAAACGATAAAATGCAGGTTATTAAAAATTAAATTGTATGAATGACTGAACAAAAATAATTTCTTTAATAGTAAGGATTTTTTGTATATTCAAAAATTTTGATGTATGCTTTAATTCTTAAGCAAAATATGTATGATCTCATAGCATGCTTCATAACACCTGTGTATTTTTTAAATGTTTTTACGTTTTAAATAAATTAATCTTATCTTATTGCTTCATATGCTTTGAAGATTTTCCTGCTAAACAACGTAAATGACACAATAAATGTTATTGAATAGTCGCAGTGAATGCCATTGCTACTGATAGCTAGGCAGTTAATTGTGCTTGGGAACTGAGGGTCCGTACTGGGAATTCGCGAAATGAAAATCCCAGGATTTAGTAATAGACTTAAAACGATTATAGAACGAATCTGGGAATTTATAAGCAAATGTATTAAAAACTACGACCCATATAGTGTGATCCCTCAGTTCTCACAGATGATCAGACTTTTCTTGGAAAGTATTTTAAAAAAGATAGTTTTCTGAATACAGTCATATCGTATAGAATTTGTACAGGTATTTACTAAATATCTGATCATAAAGCATTAAAGATAAAAAAATAAAAACCTCGCAATTTATAAGTAGGTATCAGTAGGAATGTATTTTAAGTTTTTGTGTAAGGTGTGTGGTTCAGTATGTGAATCTCTTTTTTTTATAACGATTGTCTCCATTTAGTAGGGAAGTTATAATTCTAGCTTTCTAGAGATATTTCTTTATATTAATTTCTTTTTGATCGTTGATAGGTAAACGAGGTCATGTTTATTGAAGTTCTCTGTAGTCAATGGATTTAATAAGAAAAACTGCTTTATAAATTAATAACATCTCTTTATATTAACCCATTTTCAATAAACAAACCACACATTATAACACAAACACTCGGGGTTAAAGTTACATGATCAAGTTTATAATAATTTTATCAAAACGAAAACATGCCTCTACAACAAAAACTCAAAATGTAGTTTGCCATGAAATTTTCTACAGTCAAAATAACAAAAGCCCCGATTCCTATTTCAAACAATCCCCATTACTTTCATAGACAACAATAAAACCTACATATAAAATTCCATTCTACAACAATCTTGGCCGGGAAGAAAGTGGAAATATTTGACACCTTTTGGAAATCGTATTGTCTAAAGTTCTCCCTGTTCATAAGTAAAGATACTAACTACCATGAACACATTAAACCACCCTCAGAAGATTTCGCACATATGATTTCTTGAGATTTCGCACAGATTATTTCTTGAGATTTCGCTCAGATTATTTCTTGAGATTTCGCACAGATGATTTCTGGAGATATTTGCACCTGGAAGTAAAAAAGTAGAAGTTTACCATTTGATTAATTTTACCTGATGCTTGTAGCGTCAAATCATATGTATACAGGTGGTTCAAGCACCTGACGCAGGGAAAGGATCCGAAAACAGTACGCGGTCGAATTATTTTCTCTTGTTCATATTTGCACCTGGAAGTAAAAAAGTAGAAGTTTACCATTTGATTAATTTTACCTGATGCTTGTAGCGTCAAATCATATGTATACAGGTGGTTCAAGCACCTGACGCAGGGAAAGGATCCGAAAACAGTACGCGGTCGAATTATTTTCTCTTGTTCTTTTTTTAGTCCCTTATATCCATCTCGTGCTCTGCACACTTTGCACACTTCCACCGGAAGCTGTGTCTTATCGACATTTAGATGTTGAGGTTATGGAGAAATAAACACTCCTCGTTTGCTCGATGCAGTACCTGATCCCGCCATCTACCTATCACTTGCAGACCATCATTTACTCTTGGTAAATTTCCCGACCATTAGTACTCATAGCTTCTCCGCATTTCCCATGGCCAAAGTATGGAACTCAACTCTCTGCCAACGTGTTCCCTTCCATTTTTATATACCCGTCAGAATTCTAAACGAGAGTGATATGGAGCAGCTTCTTAGATGTTAGCAATCTCGAGTTCGATGTCAAGAATCCATTATATAACAACACACTGAATGTTAAACTTGAGGTAAAGTAATTACGTTTAGTCGACCTATTATTATCAACACAACATTGTTATCGTTTTTCTTTCGAAGTGAGGGGCCAGTTATTTTTCCATTATATGTATTATTAATATTTTAAACTCTAATGGTCATTAAGATGATCCACATCTGTATGGCTAGGTATTGATTTGATATTTTACTATAGTCGTATGTAATTTGCAACAGTTCACATTTAGCAGGACTGGAATAGACTCGTCAATTTATTCCTCACAGAAAAATTGGTTCGATTTATAATTACATAATTGTTATTTAACCAATATTCTGTTTTGTTATTAAAAGTCAAATTAGGATGAGATTATAGACAGTGGAACTTTATTCGTCTTAGAAAGATTTTTAATATTATCAAATTTTTGAGCTAGTGGGCCGCTCCATGCTGCGTGCCCTTGGAACGCATGACTACGTTCGCCTATAGTGTATTTCGAATCACGTCATGCGAGCCGTCTCTAGAAAAGTGCTGTAATTTTATTTATAAAAGTATTTTTTTTTTCAATGTCAGAAAGAAGACGGCCTACATATTATTATTACTAATTGTGTATTTATTTATGTGAAATAGCATCTAATAGTTGTGCAATTTGAATTTATTGACACGTAAATCTACACTGATAACGACTACATTTTATATCACAAGGATCTTAATCCTTTTCCTATTGAACATTACACCTTTGAATAAACAATAGGTAATTCAATGTACTTCAATAATTAAATTGTACTCCAAAATACAAGTAATTAGGATACAAAATGTCAGTATTGTAGACTAGTATTGCAACAGCAATACTGGTGCGTAATACATAGGTACCTGTCCAGACATGTCGAGCCGAGACAACTCACGCATGACCAATGACCTCGAATACTAAGAGGTGTGTCCACTTTAATGTTTTAAAACACGTTAAGTGTGAATCACTGTTATGCTAATTTTATTTCCACATTAATTTACGATTTGCCCGCAAAATACATATTCTGCTGTAAGTACTACCTACAGTGCGTAATTAAATTCAAGTTGAAGAAATCCGAATGATAAGTGATTTATCAGTCCATTATGCTGTTAATTTTTGTGTCTTTAAATATACTTTCGTTTAATGGTGTTTTTTTCTATATATTTCATAATTTAACTGTTCATTTCTGTTCTTGTTCCTCTTCATGGCTTCTTCTCATTTCTTTGGATTCTCGTAAAAAATGTTTTAATGGTCATGGGTTGTCGTGTTAGACAGGAAAGAATTTATTAGAACAATAATAAGCAAATAAAAGTAAAGATAAAATATAAAAAATGATAATGAATGAATGAGGTGGGTGAGGTGAGGATACAAGTAAAAGGTCAAAAGGTAAACAGTAAAATAAAAAAAGGTAGCGTTCAGACGGGTAGCAGTAAGAGCGACGCCTTCAGAGGCGGCAACAGGCAGCAGAAGCGGCGCCGGCAGTCGAGACAGCGCACGACAACAGGAGCGGCGCCGCCATCAGAGGTGGTGGTACCAGGCAGCAGAAACAGCTAGTAGTAGGAGCGGCCCCGGCGACGGAGAGCCGGCAGCAGCAAAGCGGCCGAGAGGGCCGGCAGCAGCAGCGGAGGAGCGGCTCCGGCATAGTATGAGTCAGAGGAGGTCAGAGGAGGGTACCCCTAGGAGGGCTCTGGAGGAAAATATCACACTATAAATATACTGCAACTAATATAGAAGCTAGACCGAAACTAAAGCTGAACTGTAGTGACAGTTCAGCTTTAGTTTCGGTCTAGCTTTAACGGCTTTTACGGCTTCCGAAAGAACCTCGAAAAACAGCTTATCAACGAAATTTTAATAGTTGAAAAATTATAAGCAATATAAAATAACTTGTCGGGTAACAAATCCAAAAGAAAAATAGCAGGCAGTCTTAGAAGAAAAAGGTTGTCATAGAGACATAATCAACAGCGTTGTCAAAAACTGTGATATTAAAGTAAATATTAAATCATAGCTTTGTGTTGAGTAGTAAAAATTAATACAGCACAGCATAGGTACAGCTTCTTATGCTAAGTTATCGCTAAGAAGCCGAAACTTAATAAAATAATGAGTCTTGGTGTAGTAAAATGATATCAGAACAGCGCCTCATCATAATACTGGAATACGTTATGACCTGCAGAAATTAATGATATATAAAATGTCAGGTATTCTAATTTCAGTAGTATTTTCGTGTTCGTTAGTTTATTGTTTAAAATGGTTGTTTGAAGCTAGGGTAAATTAATTTAACGTGAATGATTTTTAACCAGTAACCCTTATTAATAATATGACTGACTACTCGATAATTTTCACTGAATAAGTAGGTATTCATACTTTTTGTTAACTAGAAAATAAAAAAATCCATAGTTTTATTACTCAAGTATTTTTTTATTTATATACTGGTACTCAGCCTCGTCCGGTTAAACTGGAAATCATCATCTTCATCATCTCAGCGTTTATCCCGGTTGCACCCGCGGCTTTCGTGTTGGAGCCCGGGGTCCGCTTAAACTGGAAATCGACCCAAAATATTCGGAAAGCAGACTCAGATAATGGTTTCTATAAGTTTCACACATTTCCCTGTTTTTGAAAAATCTACTGGTTATTATATGGTTTGGTTGGTTAGGTTTAAGATTTTAACACAATCGTTATATTTCACGATAAAATGTCTAAATTTTATCGATAAGTTTTGTCGACCTTTCTCATCGCTAAACCGGCACGGTACCGATCATTGTCAATGGGTTCGTGATCAAAATATACGTATCCGCTTATTATCTTAATAATTTTGTATACAATCTCGAGCAACTGACTCATTTTTAGCCAGCCAAGGTTTTATGCCAAACGATCTGTTTTTAAATAGGCACTGGTTGTTTTACGGTGTGTTTTTTTATGGCGTGTCATAAAATTTAGTATTGATGGTTATGATGGTATGTTTTAAGAGTGCTTTTTAATGTGTGGCTGATTCGTTGTACAGTAAAAGGTACTTAACCTAGCTTCTTTGAACGTGTCATGTGGGGCTTGGTCTGATGAATACTTTATGTGTGCGAGTAGTTTGGTTATTTCACCTGTTGTTAAACGTGCATTCTTAATTTTTTTTGTCTTATTTGATAAATCCGTACCGTGATAACTTAACACTGAAAGTGCGTTTACAATCTTAATCATTTTAGGTATGTACATAGCTTATCCTTTGGAACCAATGTATAAAAGACATTTTCTAGGAGGAGAATACTCAGTTCAACTATGTTTTTACCATTTTTTTCGGGCATAACTTCGTCGTTTATGAACCGTTTTTGATAATTCTTTTTGTTGGAAGGAAGATATTTGGAAGATGGTCTTATGATAAGGACTTCAGGGTTTGATGGTGGAAGACCAGATAAATCAAGGGGAACTTTCAATAATTGTAGGGGTGACCAGTGCACTTGTAAGTTTTTTTATTAGTTATTTTATAGTACTATAATTTAATAAAGGACCTGCATCCTGATGATGGAGCCGAGATACAGTCGAGGAAACTTTTCAACAATTCACAGCAATTACCTTATTTGTGCTCGATTAATTTATATTGATAACAGCTTTACTTACACCTAAATGGATTCTGATTGTCAGTACCTACCTACCTAGTTCTTATGATGAAAGACAGTTCACGGAAATCCTTACCAGTTTACAGTAGCTATCTTGTTTGGACTTACTTCATTTATATTTTTAAGACATATGGGTTATAATGAGTCTTTAGTAGATCTGATAATAAAGACTATAAGTCGAGGGAATTCCTCATAAATTTAATTACAGCATTGAAGTATAACGCAGGACAGCGAAATCGATGAATAAAGAGACTGAATTTAAATTGTGAAATCGCGTTATCTCTAACAATTTTCATATATTGAGTAGCCTATTCCCAACTATGTTGGCGGCAGCGTCCAGCCTGACCGGATGTGGCTGAACAGTACTTATCACAACTCAAAAATGTAAAATATCCTTTTTTTTTTACAAAAAGATTATAATAAAACAAGCTACCTACTTCTAAAAACACAAGTGAAAAATAACTAGTTTGGGAAGTCTGTGGCACAAACGAATATATAAAAACCAAAGACACCATGACTATGACATGTATAACGTATTCAATGTGAAGAATTGTTCATAGCAGCAACAAGTTCTCGAAGTCGTTGCAATCAATATCGACTTGTACCAGATGAGCTCCCTAGGTTAACGAAATATATGTAATAAAAAGCTATCTGGCTGTGTGTGTACGACAAAATTGCCTAATAATAATGTATAAGAAACGATAAAATGCAGGTTATTAAAAATTAAATTGTATGAATGACTGAACAAAAATAATTTCTTTAATAGTAAGGATTTTTTGTATATTCAAAAATTTTGATGTATGCTTTAATTCTTAAGCAAAATATGTATGATCTCATAGCATGCTTCATAACACCTGTGTATTTTTTAAATGTTTTTACGTTTTAAATAAATTAATCTTATCTTATTGCTTCATATGCTTTGAAGATTTTCCTGCTAAACAACGTAAATGACACAATAAATGTTATTGAATAGTCGCAGTGAATGCCATTGCTACTGATAGCTAGGCAGTTAATTGTGCTTGGGAACTGAGGGTCCGTACTGGGAATTCGCGAAATGAAAATCCCAGGATTTAGTAATAGACTTAAAACGATTATAGAACGAATCTGGGAATTTATAAGCAAATGTATTAAAAACTACGACCCATATAGTGTGATCCCTCAGTTCTCACAGATGATCAGACTTTTCTTGGAAAGTATTTTAAAAAAGATAGTTTTCTGAATACAGTCATATCGTATAGAATTTGTACAGGTATTTACTAAATATCTGATCATAAAGCATTAAAGATAAAAAAATAAAAACCTCGCAATTTATAAGTAGGTATCAGTAGGAATGTATTTTAAGTTTTTGTGTAAGGTGTGTGGTTCAGTATGTGAATCTCTTTTTTTTATAACGATTGTCTCCATTTAGTAGGGAAGTTATAATTCTAGCTTTCTAGAGATATTTCTTTATATTAATTTCTTTTTGATCGTTGATAGGTAAACGAGGTCATGTTTATTGAAGTTCTCTGTAGTCAATGGATTTAATAAGAAAAACTGCTTTATAAATTAATAACATCTCTTTATATTAACCCATTTTCAATAAACAAACCACACATTATAACACAAACACTCGGGGTTAAAGTTACATGATCAAGTTTATAATAATTTTATCAAAACGAAAACATGCCTCTACAACAAAAACTCAAAATGTAGTTTGCCATGAAATTTTCTACAGTCAAAATAACAAAAGCCCCGATTCCTATTTCAAACAATCCCCATTACTTTCATAGACAACAATAAAACCTACATATAAAATTCCATTCTACAACAATCTTGGCCGGGAAGAAAGTGGAAATATTTGACACCTTTTGGAAATCGTATTGTCTAAAGTTCTCCCTGTTCATAAGTAAAGATACTAACTACCATGAACACATTAAACCACCCTCAGAAGATTTCGCACATATGATTTCTTGAGATTTCGCACAGATTATTTCTTGAGATTTCGCTCAGATTATTTCTTGAGATTTCGCACAGATGATTTCTGGAGATATTTGCACCTGGAAGTAAAAAAGTAGAAGTTTACCATTTGATTAATTTTACCTGATGCTTGTAGCGTCAAATCATATGTATACAGGTGGTTCAAGCACCTGACGCAGGGAAAGGATCCGAAAACAGTACGCGGTCGAATTATTTTCTCTTGTTCATATTTGCACCTGGAAGTAAAAAAGTAGAAGTTTACCATTTGATTAATTTTACCTGATGCTTGTAGCGTCAAATCATATGTATACAGGTGGTTCAAGCACCTGACGCAGGGAAAGGATCCGAAAACAGTACGCGGTCGAATTATTTTCTCTTGTTCTTTTTTTAGTCCCTTATATCCATCTCGTGCTCTGCACACTTTGCACACTTCCACCGGAAGCTGTGTCTTATCGACATTTAGATGTTGAGGTTATGGAGAAATAAACACTCCTCGTTTGCTCGATGCAGTACCTGATCCCGCCATCTACCTATCACTTGCAGACCATCATTTACTCTTGGTAAATTTCCCGACCATTAGTACTCATAGCTTCTCCGCATTTCCCATGGCCAAAGTATGGAACTCAACTCTCTGCCAACGTGTTCCCTTCCATTTTTATATACCCGTCAGAATTCTAAACGAGAGTGATATGGAGCAGCTTCTTAGATGTTAGCAATCTCGAGTTCGATGTCAAGAATCCATTATATAACAACACACTGAATGTTAAACTTGAGGTAAAGTAATTACGTTTAGTCGACCTATTATTATCAACACAACATTGTTATCGTTTTTCTTTCGAAGTGAGGGGCCAGTTATTTTTCCATTATATGTATTATTAATATTTTAAACTCTAATGGTCATTAAGATGATCCACATCTGTATGGCTAGGTATTGATTTGATATTTTACTATAGTCGTATGTAATTTGCAACAGTTCACATTTAGCAGGACTGGAATAGACTCGTCAATTTATTCCTCACAGAAAAATTGGTTCGATTTATAATTACATAATTGTTATTTAACCAATATTCTGTTTTGTTATTAAAAGTCAAATTAGGATGAGATTATAGACAGTGGAACTTTATTCGTCTTAGAAAGATTTTTAATATTATCAAATTTTTGAGCTAGTGGGCCGCTCCATGCTGCGTGCCCTTGGAACGCATGACTACGTTCGCCTATAGTGTATTTCGAATCACGTCATGCGAGCCGTCTCTAGAAAAGTGCTGTAATTTTATTTATAAAAGTATTTTTTTTTTCAATGTCAGAAAGAAGACGGCCTACATATTATTATTACTAATTGTGTATTTATTTATGTGAAATAGCATCTAATAGTTGTGCAATTTGAATTTATTGACACGTAAATCTACACTGATAACGACTACATTTTATATCACAAGGATCTTAATCCTTTTCCTATTGAACATTACACCTTTGAATAAACAATAGGTAATTCAATGTACTTCAATAATTAAATTGTACTCCAAAATACAAGTAATTAGGATACAAAATGTCAGTATTGTAGACTAGTATTGCAACAGCAATACTGGTGCGTAATACATAGGTACCTGTCCAGACATGTCGAGCCGAGACAACTCACGCATGACCAATGACCTCGAATACTAAGAGGTGTGTCCACTTTAATGTTTTAAAACACGTTAAGTGTGAATCACTGTTATGCTAATTTTATTTCCACATTAATTTACGATTTGCCCGCAAAATACATATTCTGCTGTAAGTACTACCTACAGTGCGTAATTAAATTCAAGTTGAAGAAATCCGAATGATAAGTGATTTATCAGTCCATTATGCTGTTAATTTTTGTGTCTTTAAATATACTTTCGTTTAATGGTATTTTTTTCTATATATTTCATAATTTAACTGTTCATTTCTGTTCTTGTTCCTCTTCATGGCTTCTTCTCATTTCTTTGGATTCTCGTAAAAAATGTTTTAATGGTCATGGGTTGTCGTGTTAGACAGGAAAGAATTTATTAGAACAATAATAAGCAAATAAAAGTAAAGATAAAATATAAAAAATGATAATGAATGAATGAGGTGGGTGAGGTGAGGATACAAGTAAAAGGTCAAAAGGTAAACAGTAAAATAAAAAAAGGTAGCGTTCAGACGGGTAGCAGTAAGAGCGACGCCTTCAGAGGCGGCAACAGGCAGCAGAAGCGGCGCCGGCAGTCGAGACAGCGCACGACAACAGGAGCGGCGCCGCCATCAGAGGTGGTGGTACCAGGCAGCAGAAACAGCTAGTAGTAGGAGCGGCCCCGGCGACGGAGAGCCGGCAGCAGCAAAGCGGCCGAGAGGGCCGGCAGCAGCAGCGGAGGAGCGGCTCCGGCATAGTATGAGTCAGAGGAGGTCAGAGGAGGGTACCCCTAGGAGGGCTCTGGAGGAAAATATCACACTATAAATATACTGCAACTAATATAGAAGCTAGACCGAAACTAAAGCTGAACTGTAGTGACAGTTCAGCTTTAGTTTCGGTCTAGCTTTAACGGCTTTTACGGCTTCCGAAAGAACCTCGAAAAACAGCTTATCAACGAAATTTTAATAGTTGAAAAATTATAAGCAATATAAAATAACTTGTCGGGTAACAAATCCAAAAGAAAAATAGCAGGCAGTCTTAGAAGAAAAAGGTTGTCATAGAGACATAATCAACAGCGTTGTCAAAAACTGTGATATTAAAGTAAATATTAAATCATAGCTTTGTGTTGAGTAGTAAAAATTAATACAGCACAGCATAGGTACAGCTTCTTATGCTAAGTTATCGCTAAGAAGCCGAAACTTAATAAAATAATGAGTCTTGGTGTAGTAAAATGATATCAGAACAGCGCCTCATCATAATACTGGAATACGTTATGACCTGCAGAAATTAATGATATATAAGAATGAATATAAATACAATAAGTATAAGTATATGTAGATAAATTACGTAACACTACAGGGTTTTTATGGGATCTGATGGTCAATTCTCGCAACTAGTTTAGAGGTGAAACGTAAACTTTTTATAAATTTTCGGAAATAAGAGGATTTTTGACAGATAAGAATATACTTATACCTACGTATGGTATGGAAAATACAGGTTTTATTTTCCTTTTCTGCAATGTCAAAACTAGTCTTAATTACTTAAAACTTTTACGTCCTGTTTTTTAACTTTATAAAGTAGTGTTTGACCGCATTCCTGCCTAAGCAGTGTTTCAATAATTGCTGGTAAAAGCGCACTAGTTTTGAGCCTATTCACTCTAGTCTTGAAGACATTTGAATTGTAATTAGATGGGAAGGCCTAAGAGACTAATGCTATCGGTCGCGACAACGTAGGTTCGAACCTCGTCAGGCACTGCACTTTGTGTAAATTATTTTATCACCACTGCGCTCAAAACGGTGAAACAAAATATCGTGAGGAAACCGCCATGCCCTACGAGGCAAAATATTTCGAAGGTACCAGATATCTACCAACACGCACTGGGTCCACGTGGTAGATTACGGTCCGGTTCCTCTTACCGAGAGGAGGCCTGTGTCCTGAGTGGGACCATTATAGGCTGATTATGTGGAAAGGCCGTCGAAGGCAAATTGTTCCAGTCCCTTGATGTACGTGGTATAAACGACAAGGCGAAACGCCTCGTCAGCATCGTAGTAGTGTCAACAACGGAAGAATGGATACTTGCCGTACGACGGGTCGTCCGATAATGGAACGATGATGGCGGAATTTATATTAAATACTAGCTGTGCCAAGCGGTTTCACCTGCGTAGGTTTCGATATGCTTCGCTCCTATTGGTTGCAGCGGGATGTTATATACCCTAAAGCCTTCCTGAATTAAGGGGCTATCCAATGCAAAAAGAATTTTTCAAATCGGTCCCGGTCTTCAGCTTTATATATTAGTATAGATAATGTATTTAATTTTTAAGCGATAAAATTTATTAAAAACTCCGTCATAAAGTAAAAGTCACAAAATTTAAACGCGGAGCGCTTAGCATAACACTACATATTTATATATAAAACAAGCCCTTAGTCAATTCAGTTTAATGTTATTTTAATTGGCATAATATGCACATTGTTTTTTTAATGAGTTCGTTGCAATATATTATCCTTTTCTGAGCACCCGCCATTAAGTTTGTCATGTTAGATGTCACTGCTTGCGATAGCGTCCGGATTCGGGTTGTCTCCTTCATCAAATATGGTGAGAAGGGTAATGGCTGATCTTTGCGTTATGCTCATGAACGGCTGCTGTTTGTGGTGACTGGTCATATTGGTGACCATGGTTTTATTGATATTATTAGTAATTTACTTCGGTGGTTCTAGCATTTGTGACAGCTAGGTGAACAGAACTCGGCAATGCATAGAAATATGTTGCAAACTGTCACGCTCTTTATGCCTGGAGGTTTTAAATTCTTCTTCTTCTTCAGCCTATAGAGGTCCACTGCTGGACAAACCCAAGGCTTCCACGCTGACCGGTCTTATGCTGCCCGCATCCATCGGCTTCCCGCGACCTTCACCAGGTCAAGTTACATTAATTTTACTGTTATTTGAATTAATTTTCCTTTTTTTGGCTTTGCTTATGGTGTATTGGCGTGGTGTTAAATACCCCGATGGTATTTAGGGAGGTTGACCTGTTGGTACACTAGTGAGGGTTGTAAATAAAACCACTGTGTAATGATCTGATTGCTCTCGATAGCTCGATCTCTTTCACTCGATCTCTCGATTTCAGTTTCTGTCTCTCATTTCTTAAAAAAAAAAAAATCGACGCCAACCCTAGATGGGGTTGGCGTCGATTTTTTTTTTTTCGAGCACGCCGACAATTTTACAAGAAATTATGTCTTGGAACACGTGGCATCTAATGTTCTGTGTCATGTAATGATAACTACTTAAAAAAAAAAAAAAAACAAGCCGCTGTACTGCTGGGCAGTTTATTCCGCCACTTGTTTCTTTACCATCAACGATTGCATCACTGCTTACCATCTGGCGGGATTATGGTCAAGCGCTAGTTTATAACTTATAAAAAAATTCACTAAAAAGTGATGAAAGGGCCCCATCTTAGGAAGGTTTGACGCTCGGAAAACCTTTTTTTTTTACAAAAAACTACCGACTTCCAAAAAAGCTCTAAAGTATAAGATAACTGGTTACGACCACAGACTTCCGAAGTTAGTTATTTCGTATTACATATTTCATTGTCATATAAATTGAGGTATGGATAATATTGGATCTCTTGGTCTCTATATACTATAACCACTACTAATTGGTTTCTAAGGGCCACAAGATGTTTTATTCACCTATGTTTTAATATATAAACAAACGGGTGCAGTGCGAGTTTAATATTTAAATGGCATGTAAATCACTGACGTCATTATAACTGTAAAGATAATTTATACTTATGATCAGGCACTATTTGTAATTTAAGTACCATTATTGCGGAAATGACAACTAATGACAACATACAGAAGTAATAAATCGACCTTTTGTCCTAATACCATATACCCTTCGACATCACTGGCTCACTGACTCAGCGATGCCGTTACCAATGACTAAGAAGTAAGGATTAATTAAATCTGCAGGAACCGATAATGAAACATAAACCAAAGGAAAATCAACCATAAAAATTAAACAAAAAGATTCAAAATTAATTGACTACAGATCTACCGTTAACATCTCACGAAAGATCGGAGAAAATCACGCCAATTTAGGATTTTGTTTTAGTTGTAACTGTGGTTTTCAATTATTTTGATGAGGTCCCGGGTTCGATAGCCGGGCCTAAAACCCGTGTTTATGTAAAGGAAATTAATTTTAAAAGGTTTTTTGTCAAAGGTAATTTTGGTATGGACACGTTTTTAAGATAACGATTTTGCATATTGCCTCTTAGTGATTTGTTGAGTTGGTCGCAGTATACTTACGTTATTAGCATGTTTTTGTACCAATCAAATAACACTGATCAGCGGATATCCGAATCCTGGTTTTCTTTTCACCCTTTATCAAAAACAGATTATGATAGGTGCTTTATTATAACAGGCTTCTAACTTTTAAGTTTGTCCGCGTACACCACTCTGTAGCATCGCATCGCATCACGTACCAGTGCTATAGAATAGAATACTCTTCATTATGTACTCCATATAGATTACAGAACATAAATAAAAAGAGTTAATAGGCTCTTAATAAACTAGCACGCCTTACCATCAACGATCGTATCGCTGCTTACCATCAGGCGGGATTGCGGTCAAGCGCGCTGGTTTATAAGTAATAAAAAAAATATATATATATATATATATACAAAGGGTGACACAATGGCGGTCTTATCGCTAAGAGCAGTCGGGTCGTTTACAGACAACATTTGGTTGGAATACTTAAGGGAAGGAAAGAGAAATAATGTACATAGACTACAGTGTACTATACAGCGTGTAACAAAAAGGGTATATATATCAAGAACCCCTGAAGATTATAGGTGGTATAGAAACTCTACACAAAGTTTCAGCTCAAAATAAATTACTCGAAGAATTGATACCAAATTCTTGGTATCCTTGGTATCGCATGATTCTTGAATTCAAATATTAACAAACGTGTAACAACACTACGGAGGGTCAACAACATTCCAAGTCACTTGCTAATATTACAAAACATTTCTTCTGTAAATCTGATCGCCTAGTAACTATCTGCCTACCTATTGTTGAAACGCGCGGCTGCGACGCGCGCGTCCATGAGATGCTGACAGTGGCGCGCCCGGTACTTTGTACCTACCTACCTGCCTACTTAAATTTTGCCACAAAACATAGCTTAACATAGTCCGAACAATCAGCAAAATAAATATGAAAATTAAAAATAATAATTTAATTAACTTACATTTTTTAGAGATGTGGTTCGATGTGACGCCCTTGGTACTGGACACACAAGGTCGCTCGTTTGTGTATCGACACCTAGACATTCCGTAGCATGTCTGGTCTCACTGTCCTGAAAGCGGCTTCGATTCGCTCTCTCATTTGCTCTGCTGTGTCACACGGCATTGCGTACACTATGTTTTTAATATACCCCCGCAAAAAGAAGTCTAATGGAGTTAGGTCTGGAGATCGCGGTGGCCAAGGTACATGTCTGCTACCGCGCCCAATCCACTGACGAAAACGCATATCTAAATGCTCCCGAACATCACGTGCATAGTGTGCTGGAGCGCCATCGTGTTGGAAGATTAAATTGTTGCCCATCACGAGATTAGCGTAACCTAAAATTGATAGGCTTTCTGTGAGAGCATCGTCCAATTCGTTGGTTAAAAAAATTAAATAATTTTGACCGTTTAGGCTGTGCGGCAAAAAAATTGGTTCTACGACAATTTCTCCCGCAATACCAGCCCACACGTTTAGTCGCCATTGGTGTTGAAACGACGATTCCGTAGAAGCATGCGGGTTGGCGTGAGACCAAACATGGCCATTGTGTATGTTGCTTATCCCTGCTCTCGTGAATGACGCTTCATCTGTCCACAGTACTCTTGAGCCAAAATCTGGCGAAGCTGCTACCTGACCGCAGTACCACTCGCAGAAGGTCACGCGAGGCAAAAAATCTGCAGGTGTCAGTTCCTGGGTGCGACGGAAGTGGTATGGGTGCTGACCGTCATTGTTCAACACTCGCCATACTTGCATATGGTTAGACGCACCCAGCGATAATGCAGCTCGCCGAGTACTAGTACATGGGTTATTTTGGAAATGTTCGAGTACGGCTTCCTCTAAATCTGGATCGGTAGTGTTCGGGCGACCCCCTAATCTAGGAGCGTGAAAAGAACCAGTTTGGTGCAGACGATGTACCATTCTATGGAAACACGCCACCGAAGGGAGCTGTCGACGCTCACCTTCTGCCCTACCATCGATAAATCGCTGACGATATAGTTCCCGAGCTGCTCGCACATTACCATCCTGTCTTCCGATACACAAGATCATCTCAAAGTATTCAGTATTGCTTAGGGCCATGATTGTACACACGTCACAAATTCACAACACAAAAATCGCAAAGCGCGCACGCGACTGCCAAGTTCGATTCTTAGTAGTGTACTGAATTAATAGGAATTATGAAAAATTGAACTTTATTTATTTAGGTACTTAATTTCACTTTCGGCGTTTTCAAATATTTCGCCAAAGATAGTAGACAAATGGAACAAAACATTGTCATCTCTCTTAAAATATTCACGCAGACGGTGCGCGCGACCGAGACACAATATTTTATCATGTTCAACATTTCTTTCGGCGCGTTCAAAAGTCATTCACACAACAACAATATACATATGTGTGGAACAACGGACAAAAACAACGGAAACATTGTCATCTCTCTCACAAAATGCACGCCGTCGGCGCACGCCACTGAGAGATAATATTTTATCGTATTCAATTTCATATGTTTGAGCTAGGACATTCAATTAGGGTTCTGTGATTGCGGAACCGCTGTTTAATTCAGCGATAACAATCCTCGTATCTGTTGAACTCCTAGTACATTTGCGTATTTTTTATTTATTTTGAAAAGGTAAATTAAGACTAAACTGTACTCTATCTCTATCTACTGCTGAGTTTTAAGCTATAATATTTTTGCAAAAGGCAAAAACTTTTGTGTCGCAGAAGTAAATACACAAAGACTAACTAAAATTTAATTTATCTACGGAACTCATGGGGACCTTTTTTGTACTAGGACACACATAAGTTGTTTAGAAATGATATTTTGGGTTCATTTGAACAGATATGAAATCCTTTTTCGTAGTCTTTTTCGCACGTTTATCTAAGTAATTAATTTTTCATAAACTAAGTACCTACCTATGTATGGCAAATGGCAACCGACATGAAAATAATTAGTTACGTAAGAAAATTTATAGGAATGTAGTTAATAGATTGGGTATTATTTAGTGTGTTGTAGTTACCAACTCGATTCTCAAAAACTACTGTACTCTATCTATCTACTGCTGAGTTTTAAGCTATAATATTTTTGCAAAAGGCAAATACTTTTATGTCGCAGAAGTAAATACGCAAAGACTAACTAAAATCTTATAAGTTAATCTTATCTTATAAGTTAAATGCTTATGGTATCACTGGTGGCCTGCTTGAATGGGTGATTTCATACTTAAGAGGTAGATCATTTTTTGTTGTGGTAAACGGTTATCAATCTAGCGTGTTTAATATCTCATCTGGAGTTCCGCAGGGCTCTCATCTGGGCCCAATATTTTTCAACTAATTTATTAATGATATTCCCAATTGTCTACGGAACTCTAAAATTTTTATGTATGCTGACGATCTGAAGTTTGTTAGAATTGTCAAATCTAACAGAGACGCCTCGCTTTTACAGATGGACCTTGATAGTCTTGTTCAATGGTGTAAAAGAAATGAAATGCATTTAAACTCGAAGAAATGTTACCATATGAAATACACAAGAAAGAATAATCCAATTAAAACAGTGTATTACATAAATCAGAGCAAAATTGATGAAATAGACACCATAAGGGACCTTGGAGTTATATTTGATCAAAAGCTGACTTTTACACCACACTTAGATCACATATCTAAAAAAGCATCCAGAATGTTGGGTTTTGTTATAAGACAATGTAAAGGTTTTCGTCAAATTAAAACTAAAATCTTGCTCTATCAAAGTTTAGTGCGTAGTGTATTAGAATATTGTAGTGTGGTATGGCGACCACACTACGCCACACATAGTTTACGCCTAGAACGTATCCAAAAGCGCTTCGTTTGGCATTTGGCCTTCTCTTTGGGAATAACCAAAAAAATTCTCTCTTACAAAAAGAGAATAAAATTCTTCAACATGCACACCTTGGAAGAGAGAAGATGGTTGAATGACGCAATGTTTGCAAGTAAAATTTTGAAGGGAGGTATCGACTCGCCGCAGCTGCTCGCACTTTTTAACTTTCGTGCTCCGTCGAGGATTCCACGCAAACCTATTGTTCCACTTAGTGCTCCAATGAGGCGAACGGTGTTGGGCTCTAACTCTCCATGCGCTAGGTTTTGTAGTGTTTTAAATAGCTGTAGTGATAATATTGATTTACACTTTGATTCCCTGAATAGGCTAAAATATAAATTTCTAAACTGTCTGAAAAGCAATGATGACTAGATGTATAGTATATTGCTGAGATTGAGCTTTTATTTTATTGTACTTATTATTGCTCATGTGGTGTCTACCTATAAGTGATTGTTGCACAATGTATAGTTTAAGCACAAGTGGTTTTAGTGTGTAAGCATTTTTGTGTAAACAATTGTTGGCAGACCTAATAAATAAATAAATAAATAAATAAATAAATAAAATTTAATTTATCTACGGAACTCATGGGGACCTTTTTTGTACTAGGACACACATAAGTTGTTTAGAAATGATGTTTTGGGTTCATTTGAACAGATATGAAATCCTTTTTCGTAGTCTCTTGCGCACGTTTAACTAAGTAATTAATTTTTCATAAACTAAGTACCTAACCTATGTATGGCAAATTTCAACCGACATGAAAAGAATTAGTTACGTAAGGAAATTTATAGGAATGTAGTTAATAGATTGGGTATTATTTAGTGTGTTGTAGTTACTAACTCGATTCTCAAAAACTACTGAACTGATTTGGATAAAATTTGGCAAAGATATGGTTTATAACCAGGATTAACATAAAGGACACTTTTTATCTCGATATTCCCAGGGGATCGAAACTTACGCGGGTGAATCCGCAGGGAGCAGCTAGTATTTAAATGCGAAAATTTGTAAGAATGTATGTATGGATACATTCATCCAAACATTTTTACAAACTTTCGCATTTTATTAGTAGGAAGTAGGATTGAGTAGCTACTGAGTGAATTGCAGGTAGTTGACTGCACGATTGACGTAGTGGTTAAGCGATTGACTGTTGCACAGCGTGTCGCGGGTTCGATTCCCGCGCGGAACAAATATTTGTATGACCTACAAGTAGTTGTTCCCGCTTTGGGTGTTTGTGTGTGTATTCTCCGTGCTTCGGAAAACACGTTAGTTAAGCCGTTGGTCCCGGCTGTCATTCGTAGATCTGTGAGACAACCAAGTCTTACCAAGGGATATCGTATTACCCAGTAACTGGATTGTGGAGGTTAGATGTTCACTGTTAACCCCAAAACTGAAAGCCGCTTGGAGGTTTTTAGACTTGATCTCATCAATAAATTGCCATTCTTATCCAGTGCTGTTAATGCTGACCCTAATCATCTCTATGACAATTTTTTTAATATATACTGTAAGCTATTTGATTCCACCTTTGTTCCCAAGACTATCTCTGTTAATAGTAAAGCATCTTTCTCTGATTGGACTACCATCGGTATTCATAAAAGTAGAACTCGGCTTTATGAACTGTACAATGAGAGGATTTATACTAACACTGTTGAATTCAATTTGTATGTTAGAAAATATTCAAAATTATTCAAACAAGTTTGTTATATGGCCAAGTCACGTTACTTGAGTTCAAAGATAAAGAACAGTGGCAATGTAATTAAAACGACTTGGAAAATTATTAATAGTGAAACGGGAAGGTCCAGTGATAGAAATACTGACTATAGCCTGTCTATTAATGACAACATAATTAAATCAGACTCGCAAGTCTCTGAGGCATTTGAAAATTTCTTTTCGGATATTCCTGTTTCAACTACTAAATCCCTAAACTCATCACCTTCTGTTGCCGAGTCTTTGCTTAAAGAAAATGTTAATGTTTGTGATTCGGAGTTTCATTTTGAACATGTTATCAGTAGAGATATAATTAAAATCTTTCACACTCTAAATGTAAAAAAGACTGCTGACCTATGGGGTCATTCGGTGGAAGTTGCTAAGTCTATTATTGATATTGTGGCACCCACTCTAGCTGTTATCTTTAATGCTTGTATTGACTGTGGAGAGTTTCCTGATCTCATGAAAAATAGTAAAATAATACCTTTGTTTAAATCTGGTAGTACATCAGATCCCACAAATTATAGACCTATTTCTGTACTACCTACCTTTAGTAAAATTTTTGAGAAATTAATTTTAAACCAAATGCTAAATTTTTTTAATAAACATAAATTATTACATAGCAAACAGTTCGGTTTTACAAGGGGTCGTTCAACTACTGATGTATGCCGGTGTTGAACTTCTAGGTCATATATATAATGCATGGGAGGATAAATGCGATGCTTTGGGCATCTTTTGTGATTTGTCCAAGGCATTCGATTGCGTTCTTCATGATACGTTAATCAGGAAACTCCGCCACTACGGGATCCGGAACTCTGCACTGGATCTTATTACATCTTACTTGAGTGGTAGGATTCAGAGCGTTGACGTTAATGGAAAAAGATCTTCCGGATCTTTAGTAACAATGGGAGTCCCACAGGGGTCAATTCTTGGTCCTTTTTTGTTTCTTATTTACATCAATGACCTGCCGTACCTAATAAAGGATAACCACGATATAGTGTTGTTTGCAGATGACACTTCACTTTTATTTAAACTGAAACGTCAGCAGCAGGTTACTGATGATGTAAATAGCGCGATCTCCAAAGTAGTCCATTGGTTTAATGTTAATAATTTACTCTTAAACGAGAAAAAAACCAAATGCATTAGCTTTACTCTACCTCACGTGAGGCAGGTGGAAACTAAAGTGTTGATAAGGGGCGAAGAATTGAAATCTGACGACAGCACAGTGTTCTTGGGTATAACTCTGGATGCCAAGCTTCAATGGGGTTCACATATAGAAAAATTTGTCGAAAAAGCTAAGTTCTGCTGCATACGCAGTTAGAACAATTCGTAATTTGACTGATGTTGAGACGGCCCGTTTAGTGTACTTTGGCTATTTCCACAGCGTAATGTTGTACGGCATTCTGTTGTGGGGAAATGCCGCCGATATTCAAACAATATTTGTTTTGCAGAAACGAGCTGTTCGTGCAATTTATAAATTAAGTCCGAGACACTCTCTCAGAGAAAAATTTAAAGAGATTAATGTACTGACCGTGCCGTCTCAATATATTTATGAAAATCTTTTGTATGCTCATAAAAATATAAAATTGTTTAAAAAATACAGTGATGTCCATGATATAAATACTAGGAACAGGCACAAATTTATTGTACCTACAACAAGGCTCAAGAAAATAGGTGGCTCTTTCAGATGCCAATGTATACATTTTTACAATGGACTTCCAGGGGTGGTTCAAGATCTGAGCCTGAATAAATTCAAATCCTTCATTAAACGTAAGTTGTGTCAGAAAGCATTTTATAGTGTGAAGGATTATATTGAGGACAAAAAGGCTTGTTCTTGAGCTGCGTCCGATTTCTATACAATAATTGTTCTTGATTTTTCCTCTTGTAGTTTTAATATGTAGTTGTTTATGTTATTTATTCAAAGCCTGTATTACACATATGTAGCCAAGCATATTGTACGTTACGGAATTGTATCGCTGACAGAGGTGTTCGGCACTTGTACAGCTGCACAGGAGCTAAACTTTCCACAGATTCGGGAACACTGTTGGAGCTGCTGAACCTTGGACAAAACTATCTTAGCATTGTGTAGATTCAATTTCTTAGTATTGTATAATTGCATGGCAAACGTGTGAGCACAATGTACGTATGTGCTGTAAGGCATTTATTTGTTGGGTTAGTCTTTTTTATTGACTTAATTGTGCTCTGGCTGTTGAGAGTATGTCATGCTCACTCAAATGTCTCGCTGATGGTGGCGTGTGTTTTGGGTCATTGGGTTCCCTTCGATATGGTTGAGCTGAGTGATGCTGATCCATACGTCATGTTCGTGAACGGACGCCGTCGGAGGGGACTGGTCATCTCTTAGCTGCCACGGCGTATTTTAATTTCTGAATTGATTTTAGTATGTTTTCCATAATGGACGCTCTCAGCGTACAATATATTTCTGCATCGTTCTCACGCGGTTGATTTCAACATGAATGATGTAATCAAATATTTATAACAATAGCTTAAAAATTTAAAAGAGTGTCCATGGAGTTTCTTGCCCGTTCTTCTCCATAGGTACCTACTCTTTGGAATGGGCGACTAGCTTCATCTTATTGACTGACCGACCTTTTGACAATTCAAAAGTACCTGTAACTGGTTTATTTGAAATAAATGATTTGATTTGATTTGATTTGATGGCCTCTTTGGAATGGGCGACTAGCTTCATCTTATTGACTGACCGACCTTTTGACAATTCAAAAGTACCTGTAACTGGTTTATTTGAAATAAATGATTTGATTTGATTTGATTTGATGGCACTCGCTTCCCTACTCTTTGGAATGGGCGACTAGCTTCATCTTATTGACTGACCGACCTTTTGACAATTCAAAAGTGCCTGTAACTGGTTTATTTGAAATAAATGATTTGATTTGATTTGATTTGATGGCACTCGCTCCATGTAAAATACTGGTATTCAGCTGAACCCGCTTGGACTGGAGGCGGATCCCGGGCTCCAAAGCGAAAGCCGCGGATACAACCGGGAAATGCGCTTTAGATGAGAGAGAGTTACCAACTCGGTTCTATCGAGTTGTTAGATAAGTTTACTCATTTATAAAATAAATTGCGTTTTTTTATTGTTTTACGTAGGTGACTAAAGCCGCTAGACGTTTTTCGATTTCCAGCGCACGCACTCGCTCCATTTTATGACTTGGTTTGTTGTTCACAAACATAAAGTTAGCTTTTGTAGAAAAAACTTATATGTGCGTAAAATTATTTTTCCGAAAAAAAAATGTTAAGAAAAATAAACATCCGGAACCCTTTATCCTTTATCCTTTATCCTGTTTGAAGAAATACCAGGAGTAAGAGGTTTGTTTTTATTGATGAACTGTTCAATGACCCCGATCAGCTGGCTTTTTGCTAGTGTTGTATTGATTTCAGTTTGAAACTGCGGTTTCTGGTATCATATGTATTGGAATAATTCATAACTTCCTACCATGTAAACATAAGGTTAGAGAACCCTTCCCGTATCGTTTCTTATCTTATCAAGAGGCCGTCCACTTGGTATGTATATACCCTTTTTGTTACACGTTGTATACATAGATTATACAGTATGTTAACTAACAGAGGGCGTTCCCGTTAACCCGAAATAGTATAGCATACATACATGCTAAAAAAAATATTTCCATTCGAAAACAAAATGTTTTAAAATTTTTTCCAATATGAAAATATTCAATAAAAATTTTAAATTGACATGTAAAAGAAACACACTGTACACGCGAACATGAAAGACAGCAACGTCGCAATTTATTTATACATGACGACTACTATTTTGATTTAAAACAGGAGGTTTCAAATTTATTTCCAATTAGAATTTTTTTTTATTCGGATTTTTTTATGCTTATTTTTCTATGCTGATATTTTTATTTTAATCTATTAATGATATATATTAACGAGTTTAAGGGAACGCCCTCTGTTATTTAACATACTGTATTATAAATCTGTACGTAACTAGTCTGATCAAATAAAAAATAGACAGGTTTAAACTGAGAGGAAGTGCTTTTCATCATGGTTTTAAAAGTGGACATAGTTTAAGCACGCCTGACGGACACAGGCAAGTCATTCCATAGCCGAACTGCTTGTACAGTAAATGATTTATCATAGAAGTGGAATGCATCGGCATCTCTAATATCAGGTTTTCCTATGACCTCAGGTATCTATTATGTGTGTCATGAAAAATTTTAAATGAGAGGGGGTTTTAGGTTTAAACAAAATGCTGTAGAGCTGAAAAAGATATGAGAATTCCGGCAAAGACGTATGGGAAGCCACTTAAGCTTTGTACGAAATTCAGATATGTGATCATATTTGCGCAGGCCAAATATAACTCTTATGCAAAAGTTCTGAAGTCGCTCAATTTTATCTAGTTGTGCCTCAGTAAGATCCGGATAACTGACATCTGTGTAGACAAGGATGGGAAGTAAAAGCGATTGCGCAAGCGCAGTTTTAGTGGCAGTAGGTGGTGCTATTATTTCATTTTATCTTAACATTTGTTGGATTGACTTTTGACCATGCGCTATTAAAAAGTTATTATGGAAACTGTATTATGGAAGAACTAAAAGTTGTTTTTTGTTGAGGAGACCTGTGCCTAGCAGTGCGACGATAAAAAAGGTTGTTGATGATGATGATGAAAAATTGTTATTTCCAGAAACTAATATATGTATATATTTTTGCGAATATGAAGCAATATTACTTTTTGACGTCCTCCGTGGCGCAGCGGTCAACACGCCTGCCTGCGACGTGGACGCCCCGGGTTCGATCCCCGGCCAGGTCATGATGGAAAACGATCTTTTCTTGATTGGCCTGGGTCTTGGATGTTTATCTATATATGTATCTATTATAAATATAGTATCGTTGAGTTAGTATCCCATAACGCAAGTCTTGAACTTACTTTGGGGCTAGCTCAATCTGTGTGATCTGTGCGTATATATTTATTTATTTATTAATTATTATTTTAGATTTATTTATATTAATAATATAAATGTAAGAAATAAAAATAACAGACGTTAACGCTGAACTCATTAGCAGCTCGCACAGAATTTCTTACAATACCAAAAAATTCCACTCGATTTCATTTATCTAATAAGTGAAATAGGGATGTATCCAAGGTATAAATATTAAAAAAATAATTAGTCCGTCTTATAGATAATAAAAAAAATTAAAACCCGTATTTATTTTGCCGAAATTACGAAAAGCTACTGAGATATAGCGTATTAAAGTTACAGAGTGGGGGCTAATTACGTCACGCCGTGGTATATTTTGAACCACGGCGTAACGTCATGGGACATTTCAAATCAATATATCTTCCTAAGTATTTGAATGAAAGAAAAAAATAAAAAATACGTGTTCAATATTTTTTTTAAATCTATCTGATGGACATTAAAATATTTTTTAGGATACAACCCAATTATTGCATCACTGATCACATTCACAAAAAAAAACTAAAGTCATGAAATTTTCTACGCCAAATGTCAGGCAGCTAAGTACCAATGTTCAACTGAATGGAGTAGAGTTGATCCCTGTCGAGTCGACAGTTTTTCTTGGATTAACTATTGACGCCAAGTTACAATGGGGTCCTCACATTGAGAAGCTGTCGGGTAGACTCAGTTCTGCCGCCTTTGCTGTTAAGAAAATTAGACAGATAACTGATGTGGATACAGCCAAAATTGTTTATTTTAGTTATTTTCATAGTTTTATGACTTATGGGATTCTTTTCTAGGGAACTTGTACGGACATCAATACCATCTTTGTTTTACAGAAGAGGGCTGTTCGAGCCATTTACAACCTTGGTCCTAGAGATTCTCTTAGAGAAAAGTTCAAAGAGGTGAACATTCTGACTGTAGCTTCACAATATATATTTGAAAATCTTACGTATGTTCATAAAAATATCTCGAATTTTAAGAAAATAAGCGATATGTACATCACACTCGTCTCCACAGAGTAGGCAACTCGTTCATGGGTCCAATGTATACACTTTTACAACAAGCTTACCATGGACATTCGAAACTTACCCATTAAACGATTTAAGAAAGGCCAAACTTTGTAAAAAGGGGTATTATAAAATCACAGATTATTTATTTTGAAGACAAAAAAGCTTGGGACTCATCTGCTCGCTCTGTTAAGCATTGTTATTAAGCAATATGCGTAATTATAAGGTAATCTATTGTAAACATGTTCATTTTTAATGTCTGGACTTGAAAAAAGACGATGATCCCTGAGTTTGTTTCGGCTATTTCTTCTCAGAGTTAGTCAGTTAGGAAATGCCGGCTTCATCTAGTTAAAAAAATAATAAAATAAAAAATAAACATGACGTGTAAAAGTGATCAGTGATCCTACTTGGTTATTAAACGATTTCATTTCATTTCATTCCAAAAACAACGAGGACATGATTTCAATCGATTAAAACGTATTACTTCCTCAAGGAGACATTCCAATTCTGACTAATTACCTAACCACGCGCTCGATAAGATTACAAGTAAATTGCTGATCAACAGTAGTACCTAATGATGCAGAAATGGACACAAAGACGTCATTCGATATGTTTTATCTTATCTCGGGGCAATTGTAAGTAGGATTGGCAGACATTATGGCGATGGTTTAATCAGTACAAATATTAAGGCGTAGAATCGTGTTAGTAAAGAAATTCTCATATCAAAGTGAAGACAATTGGGACGTTTTATATGAATTGAATCACCATCATCATCATCATTATTAGCCTACTTCCCATTGCTGGTACACAAACTTTCGCTTCGTGAGATGGAGGGTGCCGTAAACTACCACGCGGGCCCAGTGTTGGTTGATGTACGACTGTACGTGTACATGTTTGAATTTTTTGGTTTTAGTTCATGCTGATTTCCCAATTGTTTTTTCCTATTGTTTTTAGAGCAGCGGTGATGAAATTATTTAGGTACACGAATGGCTGGGTTTAACAATTTCGATGGACTTTCATGTATAGTATGCATATGCATGAACGCGTGTAATTTTGTCGTTTGATTGTGCTAATTTTCAGTATAATAATATTATTTTAAACCTGCTTTTTTATGATTCTTATGGCAATGGTATTTTACTGCAGACCGCGTGGGTCGCTAGCATAAGAATCCATCTAATCTATTCTGTTTCTTCGCGACGCTTATATGAAGCAGCTGTCACTCCTTAGCCCGGGGTGGAACCACAGCACAGTAGATGAATAGGTTCTGTTGTAATAATAAAATGAATTAGATGCTCTACCTACTGGGATCCTTCTCCTGGTAAAAGCTTCAAAATTAAAAATCGATCAAAATTCACTTGAATAAACTTTATTTTTCAGTATCAATTGGACCACATATGTCACTATGAATTATTTCTAGTGGTCTTGTGGCTCTGTCTTTCAGTACTAAAAAGTATTCTGCAAAGCTTAGTTCGGATGCAAACCTTGCAGGTGTCAATATTATTATCCCTATATTTAGAATTTGTACCATTTACTATTTTTCTAGTTAGAGTATATGTTAAGAGCTCTGTGCCAAAAATTCACATTTTTATTGTCATTTCTAGTGTAATTCACTACCTTTATTGAGCTTTTATTTATACTACTTTTACTTGCTTTCCGTCCTACGTCACTCGCTCTCCAGCAAGTAAGCAGCTGCCATCTTGTTCATAGATTTTACAACTCTTTCTGAAAAATGCAATTTTGTAATTATTATCAGCTATTAGATTATTTTTGAAATTGATATTAAATTTTTCTTCAACTTCGGGACTAGTAACACATCATTGAAGGTGATGTTATGAGAACTTGTTTGATTTGCATATTACTTTTCCTTTTGTATTGATATTAATCGTGTTGCCATCTGCTGTCGAAATTTTATAATTACAACTTTCTTTATTATTCAGAAAGTCCTCACGAGTATATGACTACTTGCTCCAGAGTCCAATATGAATTCTATTGTTTTATTTTCTTTATTACAATTACTTACCGAGAATTGTGGTTTTTCTAAACAAAATTTTGAATAATGTGTATTGATTTTGCAGAACACACAGTTATATTTTTCCGTCCATTCTATTTATTTATTTATCAGTTTACAACTGTCCTTACAGGCCTTACCCTAATGCGACAGTGTAGTTATCCACTAATACTTTAATATATTCTTAAATATAACTAACAATATTTAATAAAACTCTTGCGAGTTCACTCAAAGAACACGAAAATATGTCCAGTCTATCATGGACTTCGTACACTATACGGATTGCATGGGTGACGGGTGCTTTCACCAGTAGGTTGGTTCTGGCCACAGGCACGTTTAGCAGTTGCGGGCGTCGCCGCCTCCACACGTACCGGTCCGGCACTTGAAGCTCTACGCACCACGCCACGTCACGCAATAACTGTACTATTCTGTACTTTTGTGTCCATTTTTCGAACATTTAAAGCAGGTTACTGTATTATTTCCTCCTTTTCCTTGTAAAGATCTGCAGAATTTAGCGATATGTTCCTTTTTATCGCAACTAAAGCACGTTTTAATTGCTAGAAATGTTTCACCTTCTGTTTGTATATTTTTATTGTATTTTTCTTTGATTTTCAATTCTAATTGTATTCTCGATGTCAAATTTGTCATATTCCTCTCGTCTGCATTTGTGGACTCCCATGTCGTTCTAAAGTTTGACATCTCCGCAGAGAACACAAAATTTTTGACATAACTGCCATTTCACTTAATTTCAAACCTGTACTTTTGATGGATGGACAGCCTCCGTGGCGTAGCGGTAGCGGACGCGGCCGCTGCGCAAGGTGGCGCGGGTTCGATCCCCGCACAGTTCAAGTATTTATATGCATGAATATGAATATTTGGACTGGTCTGGTCGTGCCTCGGAAAGCACGTTAAGCCGTTGGTCCCGGTTGCCATACGAACATCTAGTGGCAGTCGTTACGGGTTGTTGGAGCCCTCAAAAGTCCAACAATTGGTCTAACTGCAATGCTTCGATGTCGCCTTCGGGTTGTAGAGGTCAGACGGCAGTCGCTTCACGGAAAATGTCGAAGTTTAGCCATATCAGCAGTTGGACTGGTAAAGCGGACCCCAGACTCCAAAGCTGAAAAAAAAAGGCTTCGGATGCGACTGGGATTAACGCTGGGATGATGATGACTTTTGATGGATGAAACAATGTTCATTAAATCGCCAATATATTCAAGTATGTCATTCTTTTTAAATTTATAATTATAAAAATCTTGTAATAAGTGACACTGTTGTATTTCTGTATGTCCTAGAAATATTTGATCGAGAGTTCTTATAACATCTTTTGTTGTTTCACTGTCGATTATTCTTCCTATGTATTTCGCATTGACTGAATTGATAACGATATATTTGGCTTTTCATCTTTGCAGTTAAAATCCCTTTTATCGTTTTCTTTCTCATCCAAATTTTATAATACACAATTTAGGCCTTTTGAATATAAGAATGTTTCTTTTTTCAAATTATATAGCCTGTATTTGTATCTAATTTTGTTATCTCGCACTGTTGCGTCTCTGTATGTCCTAGAAATATTTGATCGAGAGTTCTTATAACATCTTTTGTTGTTTCACTGTCGATTATTCTTCCTATGTATTTTGCATTGACTGAAATGACAACGATATATTTGGCTTTTGCATCTTTGCAGTTAAAATTCCTTTTATATTTTTCTTTCTCATCCAAATTTTGTAATACACAATTTAGGCCTTTTTAATGTAAGAATAATTTTAGTTTCTTTTTCAAATTATATAGCCTGTATTTGTATCTAATTTTGATATTTTTTCCGCCATTTTTTTTATTAAAATTTTAACGCACGATTTTCTGAATGTAAATCTTCAGGGCTCTAAAACATTTTCTTCTAACATTTTTCAATTGCTAGCTTACTGCTGCACCCATTTTGGGCCCATAACCTATTGTAAAAAGAAAATGAATTCGATGCAGTACCTTCTAGGATCCTTCTCCTGGTAAAAGCTTCAAAATTAGAAAAATCTATCAAAATTCACTTGAATAAACTTTATTTTTCATTTCATGATTTAAAAACCAAAACTCTATAAAAACATCATATCACATCATAGGATCCTATCTATAAATTTTTAATCATTTCCTTTTGACCGCATTTTTACAAGTAACATTAAAAACATTTTTCACATATCAATCGAAGCCGACTTCTTCTAAACTTACTAAAACTAAAAATTTACTATAATTAGTTACATTCAATAGTTTTGTAAAAGTAACTTTTTTGAACTCCTCCTAAACGGCTTGACCGATTTAAATGAATTTTTCTGTATGCATTTGAGTGGCGCCCTGGATTCACAAATCAGCCCGGCAGATGGCGCTGATTGCTTGAAAAAGCATGTGATCTCGGAAACGGCCCTAACGATTTCGCTGAAATTTGATATGTGGGGGTTTTTGGGAACGAGAAATCGCTCTAGCTCAGTCTTATGTCTGGGCAAGCGCACGAGTTTTCTCTTTCGCAATATTTCACGCATATTATGGGCGCTAATTTCGCGCGGCTTGACACAGCGGCTGTGGCGTAGTCTATAGGGATATGGTCTACTCGCGATGCCTAGTGTTCCTCGGTTCAAACCCAGGCAGACGCAAGTTTTTTTTTTTGTTTTTAAACAAGTTTATAGCTCTTTTTTAGTTTTTGGAGTCACTTAAAAAGAAAATTGTACATAAGAACTAAAAGAGAAAAAAAAAATAGAAATAAATAAATATTTTAATTTTTTTATTTAACTTTAAGAGAGAAGAGCTCTATGGGTAGAGAGAGGTGTGATATCTTTGTTACAAATGTAGATGACAATGCTTTCTGTGAGTATATTCCTTAATCTGCTACACGTGTTTACATCACTGAATTCCTCCTAAAGTGCTGGTCCGATTTGAATGAATTTTTATATGCGTTTAGCTGACGCCCTGGATTGTTTAGATTTACAAATCAAACCGGCAGATGGCGCTGCAGTCGCTGTCTATGTTAGCGGCTGAACTGATTTGAATGAATTTTTGTTTATACATTCAAGTGGGGTCCTGGAAAATTAACATTCACAAATCAGCCCGGCAGATAGCGCTGCAGTCGGTGTCTAGGTTATCTATCCTAAACGGCTGAACTGATTTAAATGAATTTTTGTTTATACGTTCAAGTGGGGGTCTGGAAAATTTACGTTTACAAATCAGCTGATGGCGCTGCAGTCGGTATCTAGGTTATTTATCCCTTACGGCTGGTTCTATTTGAGTGAATTTTTGTTTATGCATTTAAATGGGGGCCTGGAAAATTTACATTCACAAAAAAACAATGGCGTCCTCCGTGGCGCAGCGGTCAACACGCCTGCCTGCGATGTGGAGGCCCCGGATTTGATCCCCGGCCAGGTCATGATGGAAAACGATCATTTCCTGATTGGCCTGGGTCTTGGATGTTTATCTATATGTGTCTATTATAAGATATATAGTATCGTTGAGTTAGTATCCCATAACCCAAGTCTCGAACTTACTTTGAGGCTAGCTCAATCTGTGTGATTTGTCCGTATATATTTATTTATTTATTTAATTCAGCACATTTCGCTGTAGTCAGTATTTAGGTTACTTATCTATACTGCAACTAAACGGGTGGACCAATTTGAATGAAATTTTTGTATGCGTTTGGGCGGCAATAAATAAAAAAAAAGTAATTAAAATAAATTTGATACAATTCATTTTTTTATTATTATAGACTATATTAATCACTCTGGCAACATATATTAATTAATTAAACATCACAGGCGAAC
Organism: Sesamia nonagrioides; assembly: GCA_017933935.1. NCBI lineage: Eukaryota > Metazoa > Arthropoda > Insecta > Lepidoptera > Noctuidae > Sesamia > Sesamia nonagrioides. Next base: position 417,473 of record JADWQK010002135.1, on the reverse strand, counting down.
CCGGCTTGCTGATGATGTCTTGACTTGGCTCGCCAGGACTTGACGGCGTGGCGGGAGGCCTTGGTGACTCAGACAAGTCTGGTTGAACCAGAATATTGCGATGGTGGCATTGTTGTGATGTATTTCGGTTTTGCCAACAGTAGTTGCTTCAATCGATTTTTTTGTTCCTTAGCCCTACTAATTCGTATTATTCGGCTCAAATTGTGACCGCATTTGATGCAAAACTTGAAGGTTTCAGCGGTTATTGTAAAACATTCGTCGCATCTTAACAACATTTTTGTGCAATTAGGACAGGTGCTTCTGTTGTCATATATAAAAATCAATGCCTCTTTCTTTTTAATTTTATAATCCACCAAAGTTGTGTAATGGCACCTGATTGGCAGTGAAAATTGAAGCTACGATTTTAACTGGTAAATCAAAAGGAGAAGTTTGATATCGCGTATCCCTATGATCCCAACTCATATGACATTTGAGTTCAAACGATTACAATATCCTGTGCGTTTATCATTTGCTATGTCCATCAATAAAGCCCAAGGGCAAATATTTCACGTTTGTGGTATGAATTTAGAGGAATCATGTTTTTCACATGGCCAACTTTATGTTGCCTGTTCGATAGTCGGTGCCCCCAGTCATTTGTTTATGCATGCTACAAATGGAAAAACAAAGAATATTGTTTAACAGTTTTAGAAAAAAAAAATATTGCCCGTAATTTTAAAACTTATTTAAAATTACTGGCAATATTTTTTTTTATGTTTGAATAAGTAATTTTGATGATCCAATAAATTTGTTTTTACTATTTCATTTTATATGTAGCGAAGCACGTATCGGGCCGGCTAGTATCTTTATAAAAATCATCAGCCAGAGCCAATATTAAAATTCAACCTCAACAGATTCATATGCTTTACGTATCGCTCATTTTAGGAATGGCAGCGTCAAAGAGCGGTCTGTGATTTTATTACTATTATTTTTATTCGACAACAATCTTTAGCAAGGTCTATATCTGTGTTTACCGTGGAAATGATAATGGACCCCAATTCCCCTGTTCACAAACTAAACAAATTTAAAATTCGGTATATCTTTTTCGTTCCATTTCAATAAGAAAAGTTGTAAAGTTATGTATATACATCCCTGCATATTATACTCACACTTATTACTTATACATGTATCATTCATTGCTGCAGATGCTGTCTCTATGACAACTTTTTCCTTCAAAACGACCTCCCACAGTAATAGCGGCCGCTTTCTCTAATACTCACATTGCTTATTGGGCATTGAGATGTTCTTGTAAGTCCCGCTATTTCCCGCCGTTCCATGGTTCCATGTACCGGATGCTCATCTTACATTGTCATGAGCTCGAACTTTAAGCTTCTATAGAAAGCAGCAAGAGCATGGAGTGTTAAACCTCCTTGTGTTGCCTGAGGAGTTTTAGCGTTCATATATTTGTAGAATGTGTAGTTAACAGTCCATTTTCCAGCAAATACCTGCTTACAACGTATTTGGAATGCAGACTCCGTGAGCAATCCTGTCATATTTGCCCGAGTCTGTATAGGTAGTTGGATGCTCTTGATTAATTTCCCTATACTCCTCAATTTCCATGGTGTTTTCATGTCGGTTATAGACTGCAATATTCCCCGATCTTCGTTTTGGGTGCCGAAGATTGCATGGTATATATCTTGAGAGGCCTCAGCCATATCGGTCGGTCGATCATATCTCAATATCATCCTTAGCAGTCGCCTTATTCCTTTGCCCGAAAAATCAATATCCATTGGAGGTTGAGATTTGTTATGTTACACTCTTCGAGTTGCTCTACTGCTCCCATGGAGTATATTATGAAACAAAGCGGGAAGAAAGCCCTCTGAGCATTTCTGGCCTCTGCTATTAAATCCACATCCGCAAAGGTGCTCAATGCAGGAGCTACTTCTCTGCCCTCTTGATCTGTATCGCATTGCACAAATTTACAGAATTAGGTATATGAACAAGATCCCTCTTTATAGCTTCCATCCACTTGTTCCTATAAGAGTCCTTTTATTCATATGCTGTTAACATCGCTGTAAGTGTAGTGTCCCTAGGGTGTGTGCTATAGCCGCTCTCCTCTCTGACTTATATGTGTGCCCTTTTAGCAGAACGTGATGGGCAGGCGTCAAACCATATTGAGATACGTCTAGGTACATAATCCGTTACATTTCCTCGCTTCCCGTATTAAAAGTGACTGTTGCATTCAAACCAAGGTTAGAATGGCGGGACATTTTGAAATTTGCCGACTTTCGGAGTATATTGTGTCCTCCCTGCAAAATGCTCAGTTTTTGGTGACTTGCTGTTATGTTCTGTAGTTGATTAAAATTATTAGGTTTTGCTCATATAGACAATCACAACGTCTTTATCATCGTGATGTTGAGTGAACATGGCACCAGTACCGTAGTTAGATGCATCACAATGTACTGAAAAAGGAAGATCGAAGTTTTGACAGGCCAGAAGAGGAGTATTTGTATATAGTGCAATAGTGCTAAAGTTTGAAACAAATCTTCGAAAGCAGCTGCAGGTGCAAATGAATCTTCACATTTCTTTTCTGTAGGTAGGTGTTGGGTAGTCCACAAAAGCCTTGATTTTATCAGGATCAGCTCGTAAGCCATGTTCGTCCACTACAAAGCCAAGGTATTTTAATACTTTTCTGAAGAATTGACTTTTGTCAAAGTTAATGGTTAAATTAGCGAAAGAAAGTGTTCATGTACTTTCATGAGCAGCGATATAATTATGTTCATCAAAAGTTTCACTAGTTACGACAACATCGTCTAAGTAGCAGAACAGCAGAACACTGTTTTCTAATTCTGAAGTGATGAACAACATGTCCAGTAGTCTTTGTTCGAGTAGCTGGTGAATTTGTGAGTCCGAAGGACATTAATTTGAATCTGAACATGCCTCTTCCGCGTAGATAAAAGGCAGTCTTGTCTTTATTAGCAGGGTTCAGAGAAATTTACCAGAAGGCTTTCGCAATGTCTATACTTGATAGGTATTTAGCATTTCTGAGGAAGTCTAAAATTTCACTTATTAGTGGTAAATTACAAGCATCACGTTTCGTAACTGCGTTTAGCTTCCTGCTATCTACGCAAAAACTCTATTCACCGTTCTTCTTTGGAGTAATTATTACTCTTGGAGATCTTTCACATTATACAATAACATTCCATTTCAACTTTTTATCAATTACAGTAATTAATGCTTATTGTTTTTCAGGAGAGACAGTCTGTAACATCTTTGTTTGATGGGTAGCAAATCTCCGATGTCAATCTTGTGCGTGATGAGATGAGTGGTCCCCAGCACCCCTTATGAGATAGTCTTGAAACTTTGGATAATATCATCCGCAATATTCTTCTGATTTGATGTTTATATGTTCATAAGTAATACTTTGACATTCTTTTTCGATAGTTCAGCCATAGTATAAAGAGGGACAGAGTAGGCTATCTTCATACAAACGGACCGCGCGCGGCTTGTATGTGTGCGCCTTAGTATCTATGGGTCGCCGCACGCGAACACCTAAACACAATATTAGAGTGCTATCAGTGCGCTAGTCGCGGCTAGCATCGGACGAGGTTCGCGCGTCAAGTGTTCTTGTTAAAAAAATTCATGGATCGTCACGAGGATTGCGAACAACTTAAATCGTATTTAAATGCTAATCAGCAAGTTTGCAATTTAATTGCAGAATCTAGGTATCTCCACTACAAAAATTATTCTAGTAACCAAATTTTATTAGTGGTTCCACCTGACGACTTTGTAAAAAATATTATTAAGAGGATGGAGCAGATGATCCCAAAAGCATTTAAAAATGATCACATAAACTGCAAAGTTGGTATGTCTATTTATGAACAAACTAGCTTCCCGCCCGCGGGTTCGCCCGCGTGGAGTTCGTTCATATCGGGCTTTTTAATTTTCCATCAGGAACATCATTTTTTTCCGGGATAAAAGGTAGCCTATGTTCTTTCTCGGGGCCTAAAAATTGTCTGTGCCAAATTTCATAAAAATTGGTTGAGAGGTTTAAGCGGGAAAGCGTAATAGACAGACAGACAGACAGTTACTTTCGCATTTATAATATTAGTATGGATAAAAGATTTATATTTTTCAAATTATATTTCAAAAAGTTATTTGCAAGAATACGGATATATTACACACTAGCTTTCCGCCAGCGGCTTCGCCCGCGTGGAGTTCGGTTATATCGCGCTTTTTAGATTTCCCTCGGGAACAACAATTTTTTCCGGGATAAAAGGTAGCCTATGTTCTTTCTCGGGGTCTAAAGATTGTCTGTACCAAATTTCATCAAAATCGGTGGAGACGTTCAAGCGGGAAAGCGTAACAGACAGACAGACAGACAGACAGTTACTTTCGCGTTTACAATATTAGTATGGATTTAAAACTTTAATAACAACGCGTTTCGTAATAGTCGAAACCGAAGAAATTTTTCTGTCGCTAATTTCTAATTTTATATTAAATGTGTGATTCAATAGATATTATGTTTGTATTATTTATATTTGTATTAATTAAAAATAAAAATAAATATGGTTCTTTATGTATACAAAACTAAAAATAAAAATGACTAAAAAAAAACTGACTAGTATATGTAAACTAAATACTAAGCAAATAATTTAAACATGAGCTCTTAGTCTATAAATATTTGTTAGCGGTTTGGGCGACAACCGTAACCGACGAAGCGCGGACAGTCGTCAACCCTAAGACAGTAGGCAATTAAATCACGGATTGGGTCGGAGATAACCTACTTCCCCTCTTTATTCTATGGTTGAGCGCTCCAATTCTGAAAGGCCAGTAGATGAGAGAATATTAGGTAAAAGATTTTTTTTTTTCCAAAAGTCTATTCCTAATATTAAAGAAGGCGAAATATCAGGAAAAATTTGAGCTTTAATCAAGTGGGTCCGTTTGTTAAAGAAAATTGGAAGGTCAAAATAACCTTGTCGTGTTAGACAGGTAAGGAAAGAGGGAGGAGGGACACAAACAAAGAATTTATTAAATAAAATAAAAGCAAATAAAAATAAGTATAAAAATGATGAATGAAGGAATGAATGAGGTGAGGAGGTGAGGTAACAAGTAAAAAAATATAAAAAAAGTTAAAATATAAAAAGGAGCTTCAGTAACGGCTCAGGCGGCGGAGGGCTGCGCAGAGGGCCCGGCGGCTGAAGGTTGGCAACAGCACCGGAGGTGCGGTCCCGGCAGCGGAGGACCGGCGACAGCACGGTGGACCGGCCCAGGTGGACCGGCGGCAGCTACAGTGGAGCGGCCCGGGCGGGCGCAGAGGCCCGGAGACTGAAAGCCGGCCCGGCTGAGGGCCGGCGACTGCTGTAGAGGAGCGCGGGGAAAATCGCGTATGTTTCGTCTCAAAACTCCGTATCTCAGTTATTTCAAAACTAAATGATCTGTAATTTTGCATACATATACGTGAATGTATAAGGTTTAAAAGAAAAAATAATAATTTTGAAAATTATGTTTATTAATTTATTTAAAAAATAAAAAATAAAAAAATACATGCATTTATAAGAAAATATACTTTTTTTTAAATTTACTTACATAAAATAGAATTAAATATCATTGTATAAACAGTGTCTAACGAGAAAAAAATAATGTACAAAATTCAACAATCTCCTACAGATTTTCGTTGACAGCAAGAAGGGACTTGGCTTCATCGAAAAGTTCTTTCGATATTGTTTCTGAGGTATTTCTCAAACTTGATATATATGGATCAGAAGTGTACAATAAGGTATGGAACACGTCTGTATTGGTAGCCGCTCTTGAACATTTTCTAGAACTTTTTGTAATCCTTGTTGCGGGATTCTTGAGCGTCTTCGGACAATTGTCCGATAGGTAATATAGCATAGTACTCAATGATTTTTTCTCCGTGAATAAGTATTTTATGTACGGAGGAAGGCATATAATACCAATTATAATTATTTACGTACAGTTGGGCGGTACTATATGCGTATTCACCGAACTTTTTTGAATCAATAGCCATTCCAGATGACATAGTTTGTAGTATAATGTACATTCGTTTTATAAGTTCTACGTCTACACCTGTAATGTCTGCAGAGCAAGAGTAATTCTGAAAAAATCTCCGAGCTGTGTTGCCGTCATTACTATTTCCAGTGCCTTGTCGAGGTTTATCGATATGCAGTCCCATTTCCTCCCTAAACCGCTTTTGTACCAGTTTTTTCTTTTCGTCTTTGTTTTTTTTATTTTCTGGTGTAGTGGCTGACCACTTTTGGAAAGACAAGTTATAGGAAATGTGTAAAATCATCTCCATACTTCTAATCCAAGCGTGTAGTGTTGACAGTCCATATTGAAATGAACTTTCATTCACATCTCGTGTCCTAACTGCCTCTAAGTTATTCATTTGCCGAGGAGTAGCACCACAAATTGTACAAGAAGCGCTCGAAGGAGTTTCAGTTAAAACTTGTGCTACTTTACCATCAATCATGGTTAAAAATAGGTTATGAGTAATTTCAATTCCTTCACCATTCTTATTTATCATGGAAGGAGACAGGTTTTCAATTTGATTTTTGATATCAGCCACAACAGAAGCGGATTTTTCAGGAGTTTCTTTGGCAAATTCTATCAATATAGGTCTGCAATATCTTACGGATGAGCAAGTTTCATTTTTCCAAATAACAATATTAGTTGTCTCATCTATGAGTTTAATGGGTACAAGTGAAGCAATAAAAAGGTTCGCATCTGATGTGAAATCCTTTCTTCGGGCAAAACTTGCTTGTATTCACTTTGCCCTGATGACCCGTCACAACCCCATTTGCAGAATAGTTTCAACTGTCTTAAACCGTTTTTGTAAACTGAACCAATTAGTAATATACGTGCCACAGTATGATCCAATAAGTTTTGCAGATTGACTTTTGCACTTATGTTAGTAATGGTTATGCTCGAATCTGGTGGGTAACACATCTTCTTCGCTTCGGCTAAAGTTGGATAAGAAGGAAACACTGAGCAGTTTTTGTCCGCCAAACAAATACGAAGTTTCCCATACTGTTCTTTGTTAAGGTCTAAGTCAATAAATATCCACAGTGCTTCTTCCTTTGTAAAAGGTATAACATCTTCAGGGTTCTCAGTTATGAATTTAAGAAACTTTTTCTTATCATTTTTTGACGCAGTTCGTATAATATTAACAATTGTGGCCTCCTCCGTCTCACCCATAGACCGCAACTCCTGAGTATATGCATTGAGCACACAGTCCAGTCCGTACTCTTGTATTAATTGCATGTGTTTTCGTTTCTTTGTTTTTTCTGAAGATGCTTCGTATGGTTTCGATGGTCTGCCACCTGCACTGCTTCCAGACGTATTAGGGTCATTAACTGTGACTCGACACTCCAGTGGAACACGAAATTCACCATTTAACCAGTCGACGTTATTACTTTCAAAGCGTTCTCTTTTTCGGGATGCATTTCTCCAGCGTTCGTTACATTTAGATACCAAGTTTCTTTGAATGTAGGAGACCACAGTATTCATATCCTCTGGTGACAAATTGAAATTTTCTTGCAAGTAGTTTTCTATATTATTCCCATTTATCAACAAATTGCACAACTCTCGTTTACTACAAACAAATTCACCCATTATTTTCAAATCAGATAACTTCTGTGAATATTTGAAAATAGGTATTAACTGCTTTTTTAAGGCAACTGAATTTCTGATGAACAACTGTGGATGTTTCAGGGTTCGCCTTTCTTTTATAGGCCAATGAATTAGTGCTATGTGCAAAAAGATAAGAAACTAATATTTGCACTCTTCCCATAACCAACCTGTTTTTAATTTGACCCTAATTGATATAGTGACCATATTTTATCAAATATGGTGGTCAAAACTATATCAAAACCACAAATAACTATAAATAATAATGACCATTTTATCAATTTGACCTTAATAGATAACAGATGATTATGTGAGCAGTAAAAAGATATTGGAAAAAATTATCTCGCGATATGTTTTGGTACCGTGTCAGAAAAGGCGCAAGTATGCGCAACTTTTTTTTTTCTCCTTGTGTAAACTAATGTATAAAGATCGTAATACAACAAATATCTCGACAGCGGCAAACAGCGGTAAACGGGTAAGTCTCGTTAAAAAAAAGTAACCTGAAAATTATACCATCTTAAACTACATTGGTTAATTTTAATTTATTTATTTATTATATATAATATTATTTAAGAAACGTTATGAGGAGATTATAAACATTTCAAAAATGTATAATACTTATACATTTATAAGAAAAACTTTCGAGTAATGTCTCGTTGAATTGTAGTAATGTATTGTGCCAAAATCACATCATTGAACATGAGTTAGCTTTGATGCCTTTTTATATACATTATGGTTAGCAAAAAATAATTAAAAAATATAGAAAAGAAAGCTTATTTATAAGACTAAATTAATTAATTAGTTCTACTCCATAACAACGACTTTCACGTGAAACGGTTTTGAGACGGCCTTGTATGGGGCTTTCCCATAGTGGAGCGGGGCGGCCGAGAAGGCCGACAACAGCGGCAGAGATCCAGCAGAGCGGCAAAAAAGCGGCTCCCGCTGCAGAGGTCCGGCTACAGCAGCGGCGCCGCCATCAGAGGCGGTGGCGCCGCCAACAGAGACAGTACCAGGCAGCAGAATTGTAGCAGGACCGGCCCCTGCAACGGAGAGCCGGCAGCAGCACGATGGAGCGGCTCCGACATAAGCTTGACGGAGGAGGGTCCCCTCTCCGCGAGGGAGAGGGTAACCCTAGGAGTGCTCTGCAGGGATAAAACACTCGATAAATAAACTATTAACACCGTAAGCACCAGGCGGAAACTCAAGCTGAACTGTCAACGTTCTGCGAGGGCTACCGAAGAAACCTCGCAGAACAGCTTTCCACAAAATTTTGAATATTTGAATTATTAAAAGTAATATAAAATAACGTAAAGAAGTTCGGCTTAACAAATCCGATAGAAAGATAGCGGGCAGTTAAGAATTTAGAAGAAAAAAGGTTGTCATAGAGACATAATCAACAGCGTTGTCAAAAACTGTCATAACAATGAAAATATTATTGTAATAAGTAAATATAACTACATATTAAATTATAGCGTTGTGTTGTGTAGGAAAAATGAATACGGCACAGCACCGGTACAACTTCTTACGCCTAGTTATCGCCAAGTCGCCTGAACTCTTAGGCTTGAAGTTGAGGACCGTGTCTGTAAGCAGAATAATGAGTCTTGGTGTAGTAAAATATTATCAGATCAGCGCCTCATAATACTAGAATGCGTATTATGACCTGCAGAAATGAATGATATATGAGTATGAAGAAGTAAGTATATGTAGGTAAAATACACACTACAATCTATAGAATTTATTTTATAATTATTGGCTGTGAAATTAGTGATATTATATGACTTAAAAAAGTTTAAAGCCTAGTTTAAGAAATTCTAAGTGGGAGTTATTATCAAGAATAGTAATTGAACTATCAGAGTCAAATAATCCAGTTAAGGATACATTTTAATGTTAACAAAGGTCGTTTAAAATCCTTTTTATTTGACATAATCCAATTGTTCCAATCGTTGGCATCAAAGTTTGTTTTACTTGTCAGTCATTAGTTTTTTGAACCAGAATTAGGTTTAGGTGAGCATTTAGAACTACCGACATAGCCCGAAGAATTGCAACACAAGTGGTAGCGGGCCTGGCATATTGCCTGGCCAACCTATATTATTAAAAAAATTCGGAGCAATAATGCTTCAATGAATGCACTATTTCCAGAAACTAATATTTATTTATATACACACCACACCATAAAGAACACCACACACACCACACCAGCACACCATATAGATTACAGAACATAAAGATTTTTTTGCGAATATGAAGCAATATTAGTTTAGGTTTATTTATAGTAATAATGAATGTAAGAAATAAAAACAGGAGATGTTTAACACTGAACTCATTAGCAGCTCGCACAGAATTTCTTACAATACCAAAATATTCCACTCTATTTCATTTATTTATTAAGTGAAATTATTGCATCACTAATCACATTCCAAAAACAACAAGGACATGATTTCAATCGATTAAAACGTATTACTTCCTCAAGGAGACATTCCAATTCTGACTAATTACCTAACCACGCGCTCGATAAGATTACAAGTAAATTGCTGATCAACAGTCGTACCTAATGATGCAGAAATGGACACAAAGACGTCATTCGATATGTTTTATCTTATCTCGGGGCAATTGTAAGTAGGATTGGCAGACATTATGGCGATGGTTTAATCAGTACAAATATTAAGGCGTAGAATTGTGTTGAGTAAAGAAATTTTCATATCTAAGTGAAGACAATTAGGACGTTTTATATCAATTGAATCACCATCATCATTATCATCATCATTATTAGCCTACTTCCCATTGCTGGGACACAAGTTTTCGCTTCGTGATAGGGAGTGTGCCGTAAACTACCACGCGGGCCCAGTATTGGTTGACGTGTTTGATTTTTTTGGTTTTAGCTCATTCTGATTTCCCTATCGTTTTTAGAGCAGCGGTGATGAAATTATTTACAAGAAGTCAAGTTGGCTGGGTCCCACAATGTATAATGGATTGATTGATTCTCTTTTTCAATTTCGATGGACTTTCATGTATAGTGTGCATATGCATATGCATGAACGCGTGTAATTTTGTCGTTTGACTTCTGCTAATTTTCAGTATAATAATATTATTTTCAACCTACTTTTTTCTGATTCTTATGGCAATGGTATTTTATTGCCGACCGCGTGGGTCGTCCTCTAGCATAAGAATCCATCTAATCTATTCTGAACAAGTTTCTTCGCGACACTTAGATGAAGTAGCTGTCAATCCTTAGCCCGAGGTGGAATCACAGCACAATAGATGGGTAGGTTCATATGGTTTACGTATCGCTCATTTTAGGAAAGGCAACGTCAAAGTGCGGTCTGTGATTTTATTACTATTATTTTTTATTAGACAACAAACTTGAGCAAGGTCTCTCTCTGTGTTTATCGTGTAAATGATGATGGCCCCAAGTCCCCTGTTCACAAACTAAACAAATTTAAAGTTTAGTGCATCCTCCTCGTTCCATTTCAATAAGAAAAGGTGTAATACATCCCTGCATATTATATTCACACTTATTACTTATACATATATCATTCATTCCTGCAGATCAAAATGCGTATTCCAGTATATTTTTAATTTAATATTACTTATATTTACATTGTCAGAAAGCATTTTCATTATTATGACAGTTTTTGAGAACGCTGTTGATTACGTCTCTATGACAACTTTTTTCTTCTAAACGACCTCCCACAGAAATAGCGGCTGCTCTCTCTAATACTCACTTATTGGGCCATGAGAAAGTCCCGCTATTTCCCGCCATTCTACGGTTCCATGTACTGGATGCTCATCTTACATTGTCATGAGCTGCACACGCGCGTGCTGCGCGTGCTGCGTTGTCATTGTCACTGCTTACCATCAGGCGGGATTGCGGTCAAGCGCTAGTTTATAACTTATATAAAAAAACACCAACTCTAAGCTCCTATAGAAAGCAGCAAGAGCATGGAGTATTAAGCTTCCTTGTATTGCTTGAGGAGTTTTTGAGATCATGTGTTTGTAGAATGCCTCAATGTAGTTAACAGTCCATTTTCCTGCAAATACCTGCTTACAACGTATTTGGAATGCAGACTCAGTAAGCAATCCTGTCATATTTGCCTGAGTCTGTTTAGGTAGATTGATTTCCCTGTACTCCTCAATTTCCATGGGGTTTTCATGTCGGTTATAGACTGCAATATTCCCAGATCTTCGTTTTGGGTGCCGAAGATTGCATGGTATGTTTTGAGAGGCTAAGATATCATCCTTAGCAGATCGGCTTATCCCTTTGCCTGAAAAATCAATTTCAGACGTATCCATTGGAGGTTGAGATTTGTTATGTTACACTCTTCGAGTTGCTCTACTGCTCCCTTGGAGTACATTATGAAACAAAGCGGGAAGAAAGCCCTCTGAGCATTTCTGGCCCCTGCTATTAAATCCACATCCGCAAAGGCGCTCAATGCAGGAGCTATTTCTCTGCCCTCTTTATCTGTATCGCATTGCACAAATTTTACAGAATTAGGTATATTAACAAGATCCCTCTTTACAGCTTCCATCCAATTGTTCCTATACGAGTCCTTTTATTCATATGCTGTTAACATCGCTGTGAGTGTAGTGTCCTTAGGGTGTGTGCTATAGCCGCTCTCCTCTCTGGCTTGTAAGCGGGCCCCTCTAGCAGAACGTGATATGCAGGCGTCAAACCATATTGAGATACATCTAGGTACATCATCCGTTACATTTCCTCGTTTCCCGATAGGGATCCTCAAAACTCCAATTTTGGTTTCATCATAGCTCATCATAAAGGCTGATAAGATGTTGAACAACGGGTTTATAATGCCACACCAGTGGCTATTATTTTTGATTGGGTGTACTCAAGCATCATCGTTCATTATTTCTGTAACATCCCTAGATGTTATGTTGTGGTTTTGATTGTTATAAGTGACTTGCAGTCAAACCAAGGTAAGGATAGCTGGCCATTTTGGAATTTGCCGTCTTTCGGAGTATATTGTGTCCTCCCTGCAAAATGACTTAATGTTATGTTCTGTAGTTGATTAAAATTTTTAGGTTTTGCTCATATAGCCAATCACAACTTCTTTACCATCATGATGCTGAGTGAGCATGGCACCAGTACCGTAGTTAGATGCATCAAAATGTACTGAAAAAGGAAGATCGAAGTTTTGACAGGCCAGAACAGGAGTGTTTATAGTATAGTACAATAAATAGTGCTGAAGTTTGGAACCAATCTTTGAAACCAGCTGCAGAGGTGCCAATGAATCTTCGTACTTCTTTTCTGTAGGTAGGTATTGGGTAGTCCACAATAGCCTTGATTTTATCAGGATCAGCTCGTAAGCCATGTTCCTCCACTACTAAGCTAAGGTATTTTAATTCTTTTTTGAAGAATTGACTTTTATCGAATTTAATGCTTAAATTAGCGAAAGAAAGTTTTCATGGACTTTTATGAGCAGCGACATAATATGTTCATCAAAAGTTTCCTTAGTTACGACAACATCGTCTAAGTAGCAAAACAGCAGAACACTGTTTTCAAATTCTGGAGTGAACAGCATGCCCATTAGTCTTTGTACGAGTAGCTGGTGAATTTGTGAGTCCGAAGGACATTACTTTGAATCTGAACATGCCTCTTCCGCGTAGATAAAAGGCAGTCTTGTCCTTATTAGCAGGGTTCAGAGAAATTTCCCAGAAGGCTTTGGCAATGTCTATACTTGATAGGTATTTAGCATTTCTGAGGATGTCTAAAATTTCACTTATTAGTGGTAAATTACAAGCATCACGTTTCGTAACTGCATTTGGCTTCCTGCTATTTACGCAAAAACTCCATTCACCGTTCTTCTTTGGAGTAATTATTACTCTTGGAGATCTTTCACATAGTACAATAACATTCCATTTCAACATTTTATCAATTTCAGTAATTAATGCTTATTGTTTTTCAGGAGACAGTCTGTAACATCTTTGTTTGATGGGTAGCGAATCTCCGATGTCAATCTTGTGAGTGATGAGACGAGTGTTGCCCATCACCCCCTTATGAGATAGTCTTGAAACGTTGCATAATATCATCCGAAATACTCTTCTGATTTGCTGTTTAAATGTTCCGACATTTTTTCTCGATAGTTGAGCGCTCCAATTCTGAAAGGCCAGTAGATGAGAGAATGTTAGGTAAAAGATCTTTTTTTCCAAAAGTCTATGCCTAATATTAAAGAAGGTGAAATATCAGGAAAAATTTTAAGCCTTAATCAAGTGGGTATGTTTGTTAAAGAAAATTGGAAGGTCAAAATAACCTGTAGAATTTATTTTCTAATTATTGGCTGTGAAATTAGTGATATAAAAAGTTTACAAGCCTAGCTTAAGAAATTCTAAGTGGGAGTTAAGTCCCACTTAGAATTTTACTTTAGTAATTGAACCAGAGTCAAGTAATACAAAAAAGAAAACAAAGGTCGTTTAAAATTCTTTTCATTTGACATAATTCAATCGTTCCAATAGTTGGCATCAAAGTTTGTTTTACTTGTCATTTGTTTCTTGAACCAGAGCTAAGTTTAGGTGAGCATTTAGAACTGGTACTCTGAAGTAACCGACATAGCCCAAAGAATTGCAACACTAAAGTGGCAGTGGGTCGGGCATATTGCCCGTAGGACCGATACCCGATGGGGCCGACGGGTTTTCGAGTGGTGACCACGCACCGGAAGACGGAGCGTGGGTAGGCCCCCGACAAGGTGGACCGACGACCTAGTGAAAGTCGCGGGAAACCGCTGGATGCGGGAGCCGCAGGACTGGTCATCGTGGAGATCCTTGGGGGAAGCCTATGTCCAGCAATGGACGTCTTTCGGCTGAACTGATGATGATGATACGTCAATTTATGTCAGGCGCTGTCTAAATTGACAGGACTGAACAAATATTTATCTTCTGTCCTTTTCCCAATTCAGAAATGTATGGAGCCTGGGCCAGTACATTGTACACTTAATGCTAGGTATAGTTATCTGTTTTTTTTATGTTAATTTCCTATATTTTAGCTTAGTTTTTATTATACAGATTCAATTTAATTCGGCCAAGGAGTGCAACACAACTACTAATATGGTGGACAGCAATAAACGAAATAAGATTTTGACAGTGACATTTGATTGATGTCATGTATCTAAGGCTATCGTATCTATATTATCTACCACATGACTGCGAAAAAAACAAAACATGAATTCTGAACATACGGCCCATTAAATAAACACAATCAACTCAAATCAACACTAGACACGAACACAACGGGAAAATAGAACTGTCAAAGTCGCCAATCAAACATCATAAAAAGTGTCATGGCTACCTTAAAGGGTTATCTCACTAAAAAACGTTTCAAATAAATACTTAATTATATATACTTTTATTTTTATTCAAATTAATTTAGTAGTATTTTTATGATAATCTTCTATTTTTATTCTTTTTATCTATATAGCGTAGGTACATAGTAGTGAGTAGTGGCCTAAAATGAAACATCTTTAGTTTAGTTTATGAACAAGAGAATCGATACCAGTAACTAGTTATTAACCAGTATTAATGTTATTAAAGAGATGAAGAAAATTTATAAACATCAATTAATTTATCTGTACAAAGTTCAATTACTATATACTTAGATTAGCGAGAAAAAAAGCCTACGTGATGATGATACACGCATTACATGTCTCAGTTTTGATTGATCTTTTGAACCTAACTCTCGTGTGATGAGTAAAGTAATTAGTCACCCAATTGTACTATCTTGTTCTTTTAGTAGATTAGTTCGTTAAGTAGATTTCGCTAAAGTATAAAATACTTTGCGACACTCACACAGAAAAATTTCTTTCAGAAAAATTTCATTAATTTCCTTGTGAGAATTTACTTTTAATTCATGAGCTTAGTATTAGGTATTAATGTTTAGGTAGTAATTATTTTCATGTCAGTTTTATTTAAAAACGTCCCAATTTAATTGAAAAGTGAAGTGAGTGGTGACTTCAAAAACAGGTTTGAATTAATCTAGTACTGGCGGGTCACCCTACGACCAATACATAAACCTGTAATACAAAATGCTGCAAATTTATAGTAAATAGTAATATACTTTTTTTTATAATAATTATATAAATATTCAAAAGAAATTTGACTATCGTTGCAACTACCCTCATATATCTTACGAGACATCGTTAAAACGTTATAGATTATCTTTGCTCTCCGACCGAAGAAAATTTTTTGATCAAACGTTTCTTTTCAAAATCATCAATAGTCACATTGATTCACCCTCGCTATTAGAAAAAATATGTCTAAGAGTACCCCGATGTAATTCTCGCTTACGAACATTGTTTTCCGTGCCCTCTTATAGAACCATATACACTAGTAACAATTTTTTTAAGCGCAGTGTTAGCACTTATAATGAGGAATTTAATGAATTGGACATTTTTAACACTAGTTTGTGTCTATAAATCTAAAATTAAGAACAAATATCAAATATTGTAAACTTTAGCAGTAAATTACCCATATCGGATACATTTTGAACCCTCATTTGCGCATTACCATGTTGTTATAAAGGTCTTCTGTTGTTTCTTTTTCTTTTATTACTATTAATATTTTTAACTTTACTTGCAATTACAGAATAGGCTACTTAAAATTGGTGCCTGCATCCTGTTATAATATTAATGTTATGGAACTCGTAAGTCCATATGTATCTAATTGAATTGTAATCATTGATTTGTAAGAGACTGTTTGTTTCCTAAATAAAAATTAAAAAAAAGTATATATACTTTTACTTGACCAAACACTAGTTTATAATTATTTTAAACTAGTGCTTGACTGCAATCCCGCCTGATATTAAGCAATCGTTGATGGTAAAGTGTGCTAGTTCAATAAAAGCTATTCATTCCTCTAGCCTTGCATTCAAATTGTAGTCAGACGGAAACGTCGTCGCTGGCAATTTGTTCCAGTCCCTCGATGTACGCGGTATAAAAGAGGAGGGGAAACGCTTCGTCCGGATCGTAGCGGGGTCAACAACGTAAGGCCGTATCGTTATACGGCGAGCATTCGTATGCACACTATTCGTGTGTACACTCTCCAAAGTGCACCCTATAGAACACAGACAGGTTGGCTACTCAGGCTTACAGGCTTTGAAGCCAGTTTTGTTTTTTTTTAGTATAATTATAAAAACAACCGTGCTTATATAATAGCTCTACCGTCTCTATTTTATTCTCTAAATCGTTTTAATAGACTTCAAAAAAAGAAAGGAGTTCTCTATTCGACTGTATTTATTTCAGTTTTAACGTCTTCATTCCTTTTTCCAATATTTACACTTTCCCTTTCGATAAAGTTAGCTTTGTAAACATCTTGCTAGCTTTTTTCTTCATATTGTAGATTGGGCTCTGTGTACTGGGCAATGTCTAGTTGGTTATCTACTCATTGATACGTAATTTTTTTTTAAAGGTATATGTGCAAACATAAGGATACACATCCAGAAATGCACGCTTTTTCCCCGGGGAAAAGCCACCTGCTTCGATCCTTACATACTCTCCTTATTAATTTAAATTATACATAATCAGCCTTAATGTGCCTTAATACTCCTGGGACACTGGCCTCCTCTCAGTGAGAAGGTGTGAGCCGTAATCTACCACACTGGCCCAATGCGGGCAGTAATCTACCACGCTGGCCCAGTGCGGATTGGTAATTGTCACATGTCTTCTAAGTTTTGTCTCGACGTGCCGGTTTCCTTACAATATTTTCCTTTTCAGTTATGAGAGCAGTGGTGATGAAATAATTTACACAAAGTATAGCGCCTGACTGGGTCGAACGTAAGACCTACAAGTTTTAAGTCGCGACGGATACCACTAGACCATCGCTACTCTCCATTTAATTTATATTGCCCTCAAAATGATAATCTTCAATATCGTACACTTAAATACGAGTGTTTTATCAAGGACGGAGAATATTGAATCTGACATACATACATACCTAATATATCTTTACACGCGTTGTTTTTTTATAGAGATAAATAGGGACTGCGTACGTGACGCTACCGGCATTGCACTTTGTTTACATTATGTATTATTTTATTAAACTTTTGATTCGTTATGTTACTGTACAGTAATTACACGCATTCTTGGCTAATACCAGACGTACAGGTTAACCAAAGGTAAAGTTTGAGGTTGGTCTGCGGATGACCCTTCTGTACTTCGGAAAGCAAGTTAAGCCTTTGATACCGGCTGTCTTTTGTAAATTTTTAACCGTCGCCGGATATTAAAAAGCCTGAAAATGTGACAACCAGTTTAAGACAGGGCATAACAATACCCCCCCCCCCCCGGTTATGCCCGATATTAAATACGATTAAAAATGTAGTCTCACTCGAAACTTAGGTATAAAAAAATATCAAAAACTTGCCGAAAATATAGGAAAATTACGATTTATATTTTAAATTAAGACCGAGATCAGAGAACGATTCTCGTAAGTTTAAGAGCGTTCAGGCTGATCTGTACGTTTTCAATTAAGTACAGGAATTGGCCAGCAGACTGCTAACGTTTATATAGATAGCAGTCGATTTTTGTAAAATATTAGTATTGAACTGTTATGTTTTTAGGTCATTGGGGTCTACGGAGCAACATTAAAAGAACAGACTACTGTATTGAATAATTTATATTACACTAGCTTTCCGCCCGCGGCTTCGCCCGCATGGAGTTCGGTTTTATCGCGCTTTTTAGATTTCTCAGTGTTTCTCTACTATATTATGTATTTATTATACATACAAACCTTCCTTAAGAATCACTCTATCTATTAAAAAAAACCGCGTCAAAATCCGTTGCGTAGTTACGGACATACAGCGAAAGCGACTTTGTTTTATACTATGTATGTATTGATTAGGTTTAGCTTGAAAAACCGTTACGTCAATATTTTATTTTTTTAAAACATTTGACAGAGTGTGTCATTTGCCTTTATCTACATATGCAAGTAAAAAAATATTCTGTTTTGGGTATTGTCTAGCAATCACGGTCAGCTTAGCTTGTATTTTTAGCATAAGCATACTCGGCCTTTAATTGCAACAACTGGGACGCGAGCCCACTGCGCCTTGGTGGATGTAACAAATTACTTTTATTTCTAAATTTTGATTAGAATCAAAATTAAATTTCAAGGAAAGTATTGTGTATATTTTCCTTCACCGTTTCGATAGCAGTGGTGGGGAAATAATTTTGAGAGTTACAAGTGTTATCTAGTATTCTTATAATTTTAGCCTTTTAGTTGGTAGGTACCTAGGTCACAGTCTTGTAAGCGGATTAACGTATTATTTACTACATGTCATGCACATAATATCAACGATATCTTGATTAATTTTAAAAAGATCTTAAAAATCGCAAATATGGATAAGTGTCGAATACAATACGCAAAAGTATTTTATATTATCTCCTGACACAAATACGACACATACCTATCATGACTTGTGCTGTGAATATATACAAAGTAGGTATATATACCTACTGCAGAAGCGCTTACTAACATTAATTTGTATTAAAAATATCTGTAGTATAAAAATCTATTTTATCACCTAAGTACAGTCACGCTATAGATGTTGTAGTAATTCGACGTACTACAGTCATAGTACTAGGTGTTAGTCGTATGTGAACGACGCAATTCATTGTCGCTGACGATTGGATCTCTAACTCTATTTAGATAAATAGGTACACACGAGGGGTCAAATTAACAATTTTGCGTCATTTGAATCCCGATGTCTACGTGACTTAGGTACATCTTTTAGCCATAATTTACATCATGTATGTAGTCATATTACTTTTATGTTTTCTTTTCCATCCCCTTGCGCAGTTATGCTGGCAGATATTTCTTAAGAAATATGCAGTGTCTTTATTTAGTTTGTCGTCCTCTCTGTAATAATTTTACTGTGTATGCATAAATAGTAAAACAAATAAATACAAATCTGCGGTTATGTAAAGTAAGTATCTTTGTTATATGGGTGTTTTAAAGTAACTTATATATTTTTTTTTTATTTATTCATGTTAATACGGCTTCCAAAAGCCAATTACATTAACATACATACAAAATTAAATAACACAAATAGGTACATAATGAAATTCAAATAATAATATAAATCAAAATATAAACAGAAAAAAAAAGACAAATCAGAGGAACAATAAAAACGGGAATAAAATAAAATCTAAAAATTAAACCAATAAACGAACTAATTATTTTCTTTTTCGCAGAACGCTAAGCAAGCGCGCATTAAAATTTTAAATTCATCCGCGAATATATCACAGTTCGGGTTAGCTTCCACGAGGCTATTCAGCGCGGAAAGAACGCGAGGTATAGGGGATGACGCATTCCTCATTGAGGAGATCACTGGCATCTGTTGTCCCTCTACATATTTTTAACATTGTTTTCATTTGGTCATACGCTCTCCTCGTTTCTAACATATTATACCCTAAGCATCCTGAGATAAATTTAGTTGGGTATAAAAATGGATAATATCCAAAACTGATTTTATATAAGAATCGCAAAAATGCCTTTTGAACTTTTTCAAGTAATAGTGCGTAAGTAGGCTCATGTGGATTCCAGACGCAGGAGCTCGCCTCCAACTTGCTTCTGACAAGAGTGCTGTACAAGAGTCGTACGACATGTCCGTTCCGAAAATCGCGCGAGTTTCTGAGGACAAATCCAAGTCTTTTAAAGGACTCTTTGGCAACGGTGACAATATGATCGTGAAATGTCATCCTCTGGTCAAATACGACACCCAGGTCTTTTATAGTTGTTGCCCTTGTTACAATAGTGCCATTTATTTTATATTCAAAGTTAATTGGATGTCGAATTCGGCCAAAAGTCATGACATAACACTTAGAAGAATTGTATGCCATCTTATTAGATACTCCCCAATCGTAAACTGCATCTATGTCTCTCTGTATAGCCTCACAATCCGATATAGTGTTGACAGACGCATACAATTTAAGGTCATCTGCATACAGAAGACATTTGGCATGTTTGGGAATAGTCGGCAAATCATTAACCATCAGAAGAAACAATAACGGCCCGAGGATTGATCCCTGACTTACTCCTGAACGAGTGTGGTAGGCACTGGACTCATAAATTCCTAACCTAACAAACTGCTGGCGATCGCGAAGATAATCAGCCAGCAGGTGCAGAAGGCCAGGACAAAATCCTATGGTGCTGAGCTTTGCAAGCAAGATGTCATTATTTACTCGGTCAAACGCTTTTTGAAAATCAAAGTACAACACATCCACTTGGCGTCGCTCGTCAAGCTGCACAGTAATATATTCAGTTAAAGTCAGCAAGTTAGTCTCTACAGATCTCCCGCGTCTAAACCCATGTTGAGCTTCACTTAGATGTTTTTCTACTTGAGCGTATATTAATTTGTGGAGGACATTTTCAAATACTTTTGCTGGTGAGGATAATATTGCAATGGGCCGATATTCTTCAACTTTTACTTTATTGGAAGTTTTAGGTATCGGCGTTACCCGTGAGATTTTCCATTGATGTGGATATAAACCTGTTTTTAACGATAAGTTAAATATATAACATAAAGGAGAAGCGAACGATAATTTCAGATGTTTTAAAACTACTGGAGGTATACTGTCCGGACCTATCGAAGTACTAGATTTTAATTTATTTATTCCATATACAACGTCCTCAGAAGTAAAGTGAAAAATGTTTATGTAATTGCTATTATAACCGCTGTCACTACTGTAAGAATTTGCGGCATTCAACTGTGGTGGATCCGTCAGAAACACACTCGCGAAAAACTCAGTAAAAGCCTCAGCCGCTGCAGTCCCCTTGTAACTTTCACCACGGTAGTTCACACACGACTCAAACCCTCCCTTAGACAGAATATTACACCTGCTTAATCATGAATCCAATAAATAGTTTAAGCATTAGGTGTAGTTTGAACGTATGATGTACTTGATTCAGTTAGATGATTCAGCTGATGAATACTGTTACAAAAAAAATCTTACTTAGTCTTCGTAATTTAATAGCTTACTATTTTGTCACTCGACTACAATAAAAAAAGGAAATTTACGATAACATATGATTACAATTCAGATAATATTTTATGTGCTTACAAAGCCTATGCCCTGTGATGAGAATTGTCTATGCATCCATTGTTTAATAATAAGTTGATTGATTGATAGCCAATCTCCTTTGATGCTCCGTCGAACCCAACCTAAAAAGCTAAAAGACGTGAAGATACGCAAACTGTGATTATTCGCAAAAACGTTGTAACTCATAACACACAATACATGGGATGGTTAGGTTTCAGGACAATCAGATCTCTATTGAAATATGTGGTATCTTAGGATCAGTCGTGCCCTGTTCATTGAACCTAGGAAAGTAGGACAAAAGGACTTTATGTAATTGCATAAAATATAATGAGAGATGACCTATAGGCAACATTGATAGAATAAGGTTTTTAAAATGCTTTCCTTAAATCTATCAAATTGATTTATTTTGTGAATAGTTTTAGTAAAATTTGGATAAAATTTTGTTATTTTAGTGTTATCTTATAAATTTTAATTGTTGTCTTTGTGAACAAAAGTTGTATAAATACCAATAAAAAATAGAAAGAATCTGTGTTGCCTAAATACAGATGATTTATTGGTGATCTCTAGACCTAGAGAACACCAATAAATTTATTTATATTATTACATTATTAAAATTCCTGTTTACGATAACTACATTAAAGCAATCCTAATTTTCTACCTGTCAGAATTAAGATCTAAGTTGTGTCCGTGTGTTTTTTTGTGACTGAAAACATGTTGCTTTCTATACACCGTTACATTTTGGTAGTCTTACAGCGACAGCCCAATGACTACCAAATATTAGTACCATGAAATAAAAATAATTTTCAATAATTGAAATAATGAAAACATCATGCATTTTATGACACATTTTGACGTATGACGTAGTTTGAAACACCTTATATGGGAGCGCAGTCTAACGTGTTCCAACGGTCACGCGGTACGGAGAGGCGACGTCGTTAGAGTCCATTTACAAACAATTTTTTTTTAAATTATTTTAAATTTTTTCGACAATTAATAAAAACTTTTATATTTTTCAAAAATTATGTTTTATTTATTATTTAGTAGTCATTTAATAGATGAAGTGGGCTGGCAAATTAAGTGGCAATTAAGTCTATAAGCTATATATTTTTACATTATGGTTAAGTGATAATTAAATTGCGTACCTATATTAGAATGTGACTGGTGACGAATTAAAGGAAAACGTTAAAAAAAGTCATTTACAGTTTAACTGAGAATATCTAGAAAAAACTGTGCATAATTTGTACGATAAGTAATAAAATTTCGTAGAAGTTACATGAAGTCATTGTTAATTTAAATACGGGATTTACATTTTGTACATATTTGAAAAATTTAATGTTTCCGAGAAATATGTGAAATAGTCTCACTTACATACAATGTATATGATCAATTGCTGGTTTTTACCCCTTTTTTCTTCTCCTGTGACCAATTCGACTACACGTGATTGATTACAGTTCCAACCTAAACTATGTAAATACAACATCGTTTAGCTTAAAGACTGGGCGGGTTAACTAAATTAACTGATTAAATCACTTGTCTGCTACATATGTATATATATTGTCATCTTTTTCCTATCTACCGATACAATAAACACTACGCAATTACCTAACAACAACGTAATTTGTAGCACCGCAAATATTAACGTCAACCCGTTTATATGTCAAGGGTAGATAAGATAGAATCAGAGGCAAACAATAAGACTGCAATTAGGACGAGGCACGCCTCTACGTATTGCCGGATAATGATTTGTATTATCTGTGGTTACTGGATACCAATTACATAGTTAGTCATTTATTACTTTAGTACAATCATTTATTACTTTAGTACAAGTCCCCAATGGAGTAAGTAATAGTAATTTAATATATGCAAACACACTGGAAGCATAAATATCCGTCTCTAAAAACTGATTTACACGGTGCAATTTGATTGCCTATGACTTCAATTAAGTTGAAGCAACAATAAAAACATTCTCTAAACACCATTTAGACGATGCAAATCTGTTGCACCAATTTTATTGTATCCCATAGGCAATTAAATTCACCATGTAAATCAGTCTTTATGATTCAAGTTCATTCAAATATCCCGTCTTATATTTATTAAGGTAAGCAACAGCGATACATAATATTTTTTACAAATTATAAGTATTGCATTTTTATGGCCAATTTTAGGTTTTCCTGTGTACCTGGAATGTACCTATATTCTATGCATGCGAACAGACTAATGCCAAATGGTCCAATAAACGTAATAAAAACAATACATAAGATATTATACAATAAAATAAACTTAAAATAAATAAGGTTTCATTTATTGTTATTGAATATAGAACAAAAAGAAGAAGAGGATCAACTGCTTGTCACGACTGCGTTTATAGTTTCAACTGTTCGTTTCCAGGCATTCATTGATTATGTCATAGAGCAAGCATCACCTTTCTTCGAGTGTTAACAGATTATAGGATCCACAGCAGCCATCGGAGGTTAACGAAGACGATACTTAGGATCGTAAATTTTAGAAATCATCTTGAATTTTTCGGATACTTATAAAACAACAACATGCTTGTTGTCTCACAATCATTAATATATATCGAAATCATCATCATCTCAGCGTTAATCCCAGTCGCATCCGAAGCTTTTTCAGCTTTGGAATCTGGGATCCGCTTTACCAGTCTAACTGCTGATTTTGGCTTAACTTCGATATTTTCCGTGAAGCGACTGCCATCTGACCACCACAACTCGACGGCGATATCGAAGCATTGCAGATAAACCAATTGTTGTACTTTTGAGGGCTCCAACTACCCGTAACAACTGCCACTAGATGTTGGTATGGCAACCGGGACCAACGGCTTAACGTTCTTTCTGAGGTACGATCAGACCAGTGCAAATATTAATATTCATGCATACAAATATTTGCACTGCACGGGGATTGAACCCGCGCCTCCATGCGCAGCGGCCGTGTTCACTACCGCTACGCCACGGAGGCTGTTATATATATCTAAGTCGGTTGTTGTAATATTCTAATCTACCAATCTCAATTTATCGTATTTGACAGCAAATCAGAAACTTAACCGTTCTTCTAGCAAACGAGGGTCGAATCCTGCAATTTAGCATCGGTTTCGATTTGACAGTTTAACAGAATTGAATGAATGGATCAAAACAATTAACATCTTTGAACTGACAGAGACAAGCAGTCTTGTCGGATTTGAGAACTAGAAACAAATAGTTACATTATTATATTTATGTAAATTTTCGTTCATGATCCTTGATCATAAATTGGAAAGTGAGTTTGTTTCTTTGTTTGTTCCGCTTTTATGCCGTAACTACTGAAGCGATTGCTTTGAAATTTTGCAAACGTAAAGTAAGTCCGGATTAAATAATAGGGTACTTTTATTAACGGAAAAATTTGATGTTCCCGCAGTTCGGTGATAGATGGCGCTGTGTGTATAATATGTGGCAAACGAATATGCATATGTAAACTTACAAGCTAAATAATGGCACAATTAATCCTCGAGAATGAGGAAGCTAAAAAGCGCGATATAACCGAATCCCACGCGGGCGAAACCGCGGGGGAAAGCAAGTTTTAAATACAGCCTGTAATTATAGCTATTGGCGCCTATCCCTTTCAACTAATCTAAAATATAAGTAACATAGAAAAGATGCACTGAATCTTTTTCTTTTTTTATCTTAAGTAAGAAGACAGTTTAGATAAATACTAATTTAGTCAGCACCTGACGTAAATTGACATATTTTTAGTCGGCTATATTGTTAATCGCATCTAAACTGTCAATGGCTGTATTTTAAATTGATAGAACTAAACTAATGTCGTATCTTCTGTCCTTGTCTGATGAAATAGAAACAAAAATATGCAGTGTACATCGTACGGCTATTAATCTTGATGTAGTTGGCTATATGAAACTACATCTTGATGTAGTTTGCTATATGAAATCAGCACCAGCTGACTTCTGATTGTACGAGAACGATATATAATGGCTAAATCAGCTAAAACTGGAAATGTTTCACTTGATGTGTAGCCACTTTTCGGACATTTTCTATTTTAACTTCTGGCACACTATTTTAACTTTTGGCACACAATAAGGTACAAAGATCTTGGGTATTATCTACCAGTAAACCAACAATGGTAAAGATATGAACGAAAGGCTAGTGACAGGAGATAATGACATTAACATTGATTATAAATAGCCTGTATTACTAATAATGTACAAGCAATTACGTTTCCATTTATGAAATACAAATTTTGATTTCACTAATATTATTACAAAGTTTAAACAATTTTTTTACTTTTCTAATTTTCGTATTTGTTAATTTTGTTATGATCTACATTATAATATTATGTATACATATATTGATTGACGTCATCTGCCGACTCTACCGTCAATCGCCCAAAGCACTGCTTTGAAATGTTCGCTCTCGTTTGCAATTTTAATCAAATATGAGATGAGATTATCGTATTTGAAGTACGAGAAAAGATCATTCAGTTAGCAGGACCCCTGACGCTCACTGGCTTCACAATTCACATTTTTTCCAAAACAAGCGTAAAGCTCTCCATATTTCACTACATTAACTCATTAACCCTACAATGACAGCATCTGCACATCTTTGCTCACAACTACACACCCTCTCAGTTCTACATCCCAGAAACTACATCTTTGCTCCATTTAGATCTGAGCGGCGCAATTATCTGGCGTTCAAACTGAACTAGGAACGTACGTTAAAGTTTAACTGCATGTCTCATAAACTGCTCCAACAGAACTGGAGATACGATTGTTTAAGTAATTGCTTAGCTATAGGTTTATCGATGCTTTTCGAGCTGCTGTTTTGAATTAGCTGCTATTAGCGTTTTTGGAAGAATTTAAAAATGCTAGCGGGATGTTAATAGAATTTGTTTACTTTGGCCTTCTAGATACACGTGGGGTTAGCCGATGGAGTAAAACTGTAGTTGACTGGTGATCAAGATTAGATCAAAGATACTGGGGCCGATCAAAAAGGTTTTGAGTTGATGATGAATCACTTGGTTGAGAAACGTATGACGGCTTCGCAGGCCAATTGAGGGCATGATACTTGATTCAAACTTATTATGGTCCCACTGCTGGGCACAGGTCTCCTTTCATACAGAGAAGGATTAAGCGTTATCTTCTTGCGTTGCGTTCTTATCATTCTTTGATCGATCCACCATCACTATATCAGGCTTATTAGCAATAATAGTCCTGTCAGTGATGATGGATCGATCCCAGTACAATGTGATATGTGTATCTATGGAAGTAATCTCCGTCAACTAGACGAAAATTCCCAGAGATTGTAAGCCTATTTGATTCCCCCGGCCGGTGACATGCTCGGCAAATGTCAACTTTGTCTTCTTTCACAATTAATCTCCGGTAATTGTTCGTTAACATAAATTCGTCCATAATTGCAAAAACTAAGCCTGTTTCTCCAAAGATGATCGACGATGATCCTTAACCATTGCTGGACAAGCTGCAATACTTACGGAAGAAAGAAAGTGGGAACTTAATTTGTACTCCACCTTCACCTTCCTCCACCCCTCAGGTACTGGAAATGAGGCAATGGTGAGACAAAAAATATATCTGTATTATCAAGGTGAGTAAGGGTAGATCCTGGTTTTATTTCTAGGTTGGGGACACAAGGCCTGATGTGAGAGTCTTCCACTATCCGCGCCTCTGTATCCGCCCTTAGTGGGTACACAAACAATTTTTTCTCAGCAAACTGGCTTAGATTTTAGACAGTTGTGGTTAGATTTTAGGTCAGGTTTTAAGCACATATTGATCAAAAATAGAGAGATAAGGTCAAATAGAGAAAAATGAGGTGATGGAGTTGTCTTGATAGTTTTTTCTTTGTATTGAACGAAAACTTACATTAAATGTAGAAAGATCTTCAAAAGGTTTTCTTCAATCCACCGAAACGTTGATGCCATTCTACAAAACATTTTGTACGACAAGACCATTGCTTTTATTTTAGTGATTTCGCGCATATACGTTGATCTGATATTCTTTATCATCATCATCATCATCATCATCAACCTTTTATCGTCCCATTGCTGGGCACAGGTCTCCTCTCATACGGAGAAGGATTGAGCTTAATCACCACGCTTGGTCAATGCGGGTTGGCGATTTCAGACTCAGGTTTCCTCGAGATGTTTTCCTTCACCTTCAGTCATTGGTGTCAAAGATATACATAGAAAGTACATATAACTTTTGAAAAGTTACATTGGTACTTGCCTGACCTGGAATCGAACCCGCACACTCATACTTGAGAGGCTGGTGTTTTAACCACTAGGCCACCACGACTATACGACGATATTCTTTATATTTGTCATTCATTCATTAAGTTAATTCCGTTTCGTTAAATAATGTGCCCGTTGTTTCTTTTAATTAAGCAATTATTTCTCTATAGGTCGTCAACCTTTCACTCTTTAGCCTGTATGATGTGTGCTCAGGGTTCGGCGAATGCTCATGACTTTAATACATTATTACAAATTTATATATTTCGTTCTAGATCCACCTCATTTTTATTTTCATCTGGTTGAGAATATCAATATAACAAGAAGTATCGGAACTGTTAAGGCTATTATTGTTATTTTAGCCATTGAGTTAATTTATCAGGCGTTACGTTGCAGTAATCCATAACATCAAATGAATAAATATTATATTATAAAAATAAATATTGAAATTGTTAATACTTATTATTGTTATCCAACAAATTAAGCGGACGCTACCGCTTAATTTGTTGAGCTCAGCCTGCTAACAATATACATTAAGATTATCTTTAATTAATTTATTTATTGTACTTTATTGTACACCAAAAATCAATGGGGCGGCCTTATCTCTAATGCAATATTGATGTGCACAGACAATATTTTTACAAAATAAGAAAATTTTAGGTCCAAATTAAATACACTAGAGAGAACAGCTATGAGGATATATTTTCAAATCGAATTTAGTTCAACCACAGATAAACTACTCAGTAATAAAATGCAACCATGTTCGGAGTGTATCCCGCGATACATTTACAATGCGATCCATTTGTAACAAACTCATTTAGATTCGTTTTATTTTTCAAATTAAAATATCTATAATTATGTTGCCTATGTTAAGTTTCGTACGTCATATTTTTTTTTTGCCAAAACCTAGTGCACATACATATCTGTTTCCTCTGTAACCACACCTATGGTTGGTATGTTTCGATTAAAAATATTACTTGTTCATATAGAGAGATAGTGAAAGTGGCGTTGGCTGACCAATAGCCAGATATACATTCTACATATGGTCATAGGGAAGACCTGAACGAAAGCACAAACCGGGGATATATGGCACCTTCGCCCTATAGCGAAAGAGGCCTTCCCCATAATTTCATAAGAAACGGCTTTGGCGATTTGTAATGCTACTAATTTTGCTGCACATAAGTATGTATTTAAGATCTATGTATTGATATGAGGTTGCCTAGATAATATTCCCTACATCTGTAATGAACGGGTTCCATTTAATGTATCAGTTAAAATTGATCAGCTTATAGGGGTATAAGGAACAGAGTGTAAATTTCACTCATCCTCCATTACAAAAGGGAGAATTCTCCGACCAGACGAGTGTTGTCTGGCGGGCGATTGCTCGACCGTTGATGCCGGGAAGTTATATGTATGCTAGTTGCGCGGAAAACTCTTGCGAGATGCTAGATTTACGTGACGGCAGTATGACAAGTTGTTCGCATGTGGCATTGTAGATAGCGCCACAAGCTGAATAACGAACACCAAATTCAACGGTCCGAAACCCTATTTCCACTCCCAACTGAACCGACCAACTAGTTGTTCCGAATGAAACTCAACTGTGGTATTTGTTCCAGTGAAATCAACTAGGTTCGGATGCCCAATTTAAGGTTTTTTTTTTTTTAATTCCTAACGGTACAACTGAGCTTCATATTACAAATACCTCCTACTAATTATAACATCTTGGACCAAGCTTTCTGACAAAGACAATTTGACTTTTTAAAATTAACCATAGTACCATGCAAACGAAACCCTGTTTCCACTGCGACGAAACTGTATGAGTATAGAGAGAGTAAACCGCATTAATACAGTTACTGAATAATAAAAATAAGTTTAATTAAATTAGAAAATAAAAGCAAATGTGAAGCACATCACGCGCTACACATAGTATAGAAGATCATTAGTATTGCACCCGTGGGAAGCAGGGGCGGGTCGCTAGTTAAAAATTAAATAATTTATCTCAATGTAATCGTATCTCAATTTTTCCAGAGTATGTCCAATTATAATCTCGCCAGTTAAACATTGCGTCATTATGTGTCGTATAGCGTCGTCTCCGTATTTTGGTTCCTCTATTTCAGCAAACGTCTCATTGTCCACTAATATGTTTAATTAACCTAACCTATTCAACGTTTTTAATAAAACTTTATTCAGTGAAGAATGATAGGACTCCAATTATTACTTTTATGTCGAAGACCAAACTTGCTCGTCGCTCAGACTACCAAATTGGTTCCGTTTCTGCTTATTAAGTAAACGACCAACATAAGCTATAAATGTAGGCATTGACAGATTACATGTCATTTACATTGTAACATGTCATCAAACATTTTGGGTACCTGAACGTCCTTAAAATTTTTGAATACAGTTGTTTTTAGAACCGATTTGAGTCACTGTCAGTCGCTTTAAGTCTGTTTATAATCCATTTTTATTTGAGAACTTCGGTATTTTCCCAATAACAAAATCAAGAACTTGGTCACGCATGCTTTTTTGGCTTCTTTGTAAATTTTCGGAATAGGAATATCTGTTTTAGCCGCTATTATTACAATTTTTTTTTTCTTTTAGTAAACTATTTTTCGAACATCCTTTAAACATTTATGTTCTTTTCAAATTACAATGTTTTCGCACTCATCATCATCATCATGATTTCAGCCGAAAGACGTCCACCGCTGGACATAGGCCTCCCCCAAGGTTCTCCACGACGACCGGCCCTGCGCCTCCTGCATCCAGCGGTTTCCCGCGACCTTCACCAGGTCGTCGGTCCACCTTGTCGGGGGCCTACCCACGCTACGGCTTCCCGTGCGTGGTCGCCACTCGAGAACACGTCGGCCCCATCGGGCATCGGTCCAACGGGCAATGTGTCCAGCCCACTGCCACTTTAGTGTTGCAATTCTTCGGGCTATGTCGGTTACCCTCGTTCTTCTGCGGATCTCCTCATTCCTGATTCCATCGCGCAGTGAAACCCCAAGCATATCCCTCTCCATTGCCCTTTGAGTTATTTGAGTCTTCTTATAAGGCCCATTGTTAGCGACCACGTCTCAATTCCATAAGTCATCACTGGCAGCATACACTCGTCGAAGACTTTTGTCTTGAGACACTACGGTATTTCGGACGAGAAGATTTTACGTAGCTTCCTGAAAGCAGCCCAGCCGAGTTGGATTCGACGATTGTTTCCGCACCAAAAAAATAAATTGAGAAAAAATCAGTTAAAATTCATTATTTTTTTAAATATTATTGTATGTAAACTAGTGCTTGACAACAATCTCGCGTGATGGTAAGCAGTGATGCAATCGTTGATGGTAAAGCGCGCTAGTTTATTAAGCCTATTTACTTAAAAAACTTAGTAAATAAGAAGGAAGACGGCATTCCAGCGAGGTGACGCAATGTTAAATCCAACAACACGACCAACGATGCTGCGCCAGAGGCAGATTGATCTGGAGACCCTCCACGACCAAACTCCAGACACTGTTGTATCTGGAGTTACATTGTAGTGGAGGTACATTTGGTTTATAGAACCCTGCACACATCGCAACAGCCGTACTGAGGACGGATCAAAGGATCCGTCCCCAGTATGGCTTCACCAGACATCATGCCGGGTGTTCTAAAACACTGCATAAACTTTTAAAAGCATCGATTTTTTATCAGAAAATGAATAAAGAAATTAATTAGAAAACGTGCAATTGCGCATAAAATTACACATTATCATATTTTAGATACACACAGTAACATATTGTTACGAATGGACCTTAAGGGCCTTACTCTCATTTAGTAGCGTAAAATGGTCACTTTAGGAAGCTAATTTCTAATTAACGGCTTGGTTTTGAGATTTCAAAAAAATATGTCTTGTCTATTGATTCATGTACAACATTTACTCCAGATGATTTTTTCGTAAGACTAACACTTTAGGCTTAAAAAAATATTTTCCAAAACGCTATTTTTGGCTAATATTCGTTATTACTTCTAAACGGCATTGATGTTTGAAAATATTTTTACACTGAAAAATTCGTGGTTAGAGGTACTATAAATATGCCAAAGCTTATTTAAATCCATCAACATTTGCCAAGAAAATATCCTTATTTTGAAACTAGGTTCAAAGGTACACTGCGCGGGCGCGGGCGGCAGTCGTGCGTTAGCATTCAGACGGGAGGGTTGTGTCGCTCGCTGCTCTGCTCCGGCTCTCACCGACTACGCGTGTTTATTTGTGTTAGTGCAAATATTTACGAGCAAATCGTGTCAGTGTGCGATCATAGATTAGCTCGCAAATGAGAATTGAAAATGCGTGTGGTGGCGTAAGTATCTACCTACCTATACTCTTGTTTTTATACCTATATATTACTGTATTTATCTTTATGATTACTATTAGCTTTTGTAACCATTTTTTCTTTTATAATTAAAGTTAAATAATTGCGAATTGTTCCAGGAAATAAGAAATCATTAGAAGTGATAGGCAATATAGATATAACAATATATCCATTGATAAAATTTAATATTATATCAATGAATATAATATAGAAGACTCTATTCAGGTAAGTAAACACTCGCACTTAGATTATAATTTATAAGTTTGTAATTGACTATATAATACGTTATAGCAACCAATAGTTCGATAGTTTATATCAACATTTGCATATAAGTTCACATTTAAGGTTCCAGTTAAATATCAAGTAACATATTATGGCGGCCTCCGTGGCGCAGCGGTCAACACGCCTGCCTGCGACGTGGAGGCCCCGGGTTCGATCCCCGGCCAAGTCATGATGGAAAACGATCTTTTCCTGATTGACTTGGGTCTTGGATGTTTATCTATATATGTATCTATTATAAATATAGTCTCGTTGAGTTAGTATCCCGTAACACAAGTCTCGAACTTACTTTGGGGCTAGCTCAATCTGTGTGATTTGTCCGTATATATTTATTTATTTATACTATTTGGTAATTTGTAAGGAGATTTAAAAATATAAATCTTATTAGGAATTTACGTAACTTGAAAATGTGATTTTTTGTTTAAGTATGGTGATATGAACCAAAAATTAGGGTTCAATAAAGGGTTTTGGTGTAAAAACAGTTTTACAAAAAGTTTTGAGTTGATATGACTTTTAGTTTTCGAGATATTAGCAAATAGGAATGTGTAATAAAAACTCTTATCTAACTTCGATTATTTTAAATGATCGATTATCTTCCTGTAAATATTTTATTTCTATAAGTAATGGTTTAAAGTATGCTGTCGGGAAGCCGATGGACGCGGGCTGCCCAAGACCGGTCATTGTGGAAAGCCTTTGGGGGAGGCCTTTGCCCAGTAGTGGACCTCTATAGGCTGAAGAAGAAAAAGAAAATGGTGTCATTTTATAGACTAAGTTTAAGGAATTCAAAAACTATGTAAGTGATGAATTCTGTCGATGATTTTATATAATTTCATGGTCCATCTCATTGTCTATAAACATTATTGCACCCTACGTCTCGGCCAATCAAGGCAAAAGGACGAAATGTCATTGTATAAAGTGTAGAGGACGCATTGGATGCACTATATTCTAAACGGAATTTCTTATAATTTTAGCAGAGCAAATACAAATAGGTACCTAAACGTATTTTTTTTTGTACTTTGATGCAATAATATCATGAATGTTTAGAATGTCACAGTTATTAGTAATTTTTTCTGTTTTTTACAAATAATATTGTAATAAAATTATCCGACTTACTGATGGAAAGATATACCTACCTCCTTGCTCTATACTTGAGGTCTGACTTTTGCCTTCCATGTTATAATAGCACAATACGGCCATTTAAAAAAAAGGTCGATAACATTTCAACGATCACAAAAGTTGAAAGAATATCCGATTCATGTAAAAAAGTCGAGCTTCGAATTTTTTCTTGTACTACATACTTAATTTTGCAATGAAACTAATTGGACGCTCTAAACACGGATATTGGTCGTCTAGTTTACGACTACGCACTCCCTAGTATTTCTTTTAATTTCTTGACAAAAATCTCTAACAATGTTGCCAGGGTTAATTAAAATATAGGTTAAATCTTTTTTCAGCTCAAAATATCACCAAAACCTCAACAAGTCTCAAGCTGTTTCATCGAAGGGCGACGCATAGTTAATATTGCTTACTTTTATTCAGAACAAAAGAAGCGCCAAGCGCGGAGTTATAGACTGTGGTTTAGAATCTGTGGATATTGTCGGAGAACGACAAGTGGGACTACATTTCCTATTTACTTTTAAATGCCGTATGTGTCCATAAACATTTTGCATAGAGAAATGACAATCCTACAGAAATCAATATCAGCTGTGCAGTTGTAGGAATAATAGCAATAGGATGTAGCCATTATCAGTTGCAAAAACTTTCTGCAGCTTTAGATTTGCCTATAATCTCGCATGT
Organism: Sesamia nonagrioides; assembly: GCA_017933935.1. Taxonomy (NCBI): domain Eukaryota; kingdom Metazoa; phylum Arthropoda; class Insecta; order Lepidoptera; family Noctuidae; genus Sesamia; species Sesamia nonagrioides. Next base: position 383,161 of record JADWQK010002135.1, on the reverse strand, counting down.
GAGTTATCGGATCGAAGAATTAAAATTTATAGATGTTTACAATAACTCGTGTTTTATTTGAAACCTCATTACGACGGAGTACAGTCAATCCGACGTCACTGACACAGTATAAATAAAGTACTATGTCTTCATGGAAAACGGCCGAAACTACGCGCTTTGTAATCTCATGCTATGTACAATATGTAAAGAAAACCCTGTCCGATCCGTGAAGGTATTGTTAGGTATCGATAACTGATTCTACTAATGCCCACAAAGACAGCCTAAACTTAAAAAAAAATCCCCCTAAAAAAATAAATATTATTTCGCAAAAAGAGGTAACTTAATACATGTGCGGTAAGCAACCAGCAACCCCTTCCGCGGGCTGCGGGGGGTAGGGCACGCGGCACCTGTGACGTGGTCGCGTCGCTATTCGCTTATAATAATACCGGTGTTGTTACTTTTTTAAAAATTACCAAATTTCGGGGAAATTAGAATTAATTCCTGGGAAAAAAGGATTATTTTAAAATTCATTAGTATTGTTACAATGATGAAAATATAAAATTTTATATTATATTTGGTCAAGTGTTTACCTAACCTTTATTATCCTTATGGGTCGGACAGGGTTTTCTTTACATATTGTATAGATAGCACGGTTAGCGCAGTGGTTAAGCTACTGACTGCTGCGCTGCGTGTCGCGGGTTCCATTCCCGCGCGGAACAAATATTTGTATGACCTACAAGTAGTTGTACCGGGTCTGGCTTTTTGTGTATGTGAATTTATATGTTTGTAAACGCACCCACGATATAGGAGTAATTCCTAGTGTGGTGCAATGTATTTTTTTTTTAATAAAAGTATCACCGAGTTCCTTGTGCGAGTTTGTTTTACGTTAACGCGATGCACTCGTTTATGTCGTTTGCATTAGTAATACTACTAGTAATTAATACAAGGACACTGCAAAAACACGATACCTTACCTACTTGCTATACTCATTTACTGAAAAGTAGTGAAAAAAATTAATATTTTGTATCGATAGATATTACCATCTACCATGCATTTTTATATTAATATATTATCGTTTGATGTTACCATTTATCGATACAAAATATACATATATCGGTCTTGCATCCATACGTCCCCGTCTAAAACCGTAGGCACAAATGGCGACCTACACGCGGCGTGTCTGGGCCTCTGGATGTTCTTTGATCGTCGTTTTAGTTTAGCGCGCCACCGCGCGCATTTTACGAATTCGGGAGTACGGCGTTTAGCCCCGCCCACATGCACAAGGTCATTGAGACTACTATACACCTTATGTCGATGGCATAGGTTCAATATCGCATGACATGCAGTGTGTCACTTTTAAGCCCTATATCCCCAGATCTATAAATTTTCTAGGTGCAATATAAAAACGCATTGCTGACTTAGGATTGCCTATCGAATGGTACAGGTCTCAACAGTTTTGTCAACAAAGTGTCGACGTCGAAATTTCTAGAAACCGTTTCCGGGAATTACCGTAGGTACTTACTGAATGACCTCGAAGTTATGCGGTACTATTATTACGTCTAGACGAATCTGGAATGTTCGATCAGCTGACTTATATATAGCGCCGTGACGCCGGCGCAGAGTCAGTCTGCATTCGACTAGCGATACAACAACAAGCAACAGTTAAGAAGCGTATATAATACCTACTGCGACAACCATAAAGAGTTTTGATAACGCTTGACTACGTGAAGTAACATCTGTAGTGTTATTGTGTGTTTACGACACGGACTTCGTGGACGTAAGGGAAGACTTCGGTGCAACGTCAGCTACATTCTACTTGTCATTGCCTACTACTGTCTGTACCCTCGTCGTCAATAAACTTCGTAACCCTTAACCGGCGTTTTAGTACCCCTAGCCCGTAACAATATTGTAGGAGCACTACATATATTTGGGACACTATTTTATTTTATTGAAATACTGCAGTTTGTACGTTATGTTCTAAGTATATTTTGGACACCAAAGACTGACTGATTAAAAGATGAAGGAAAACATCTTGAGGAAACCTGAACTTTAAGTCTGAAATCGCCAACCCGCATCGAGCAAGCGTGGTGATTACGCTTAATCCTTCTCTGTATGGGAGGAGACCTGTACGCAGCAGTGGGATGGTAAAAAGGTTGGTGATGATGATCATGATGATGAAAACCTGTTATTTCCATTAGTTTTACCTATCCTAATAAGAAAATACTAACTAATATGTACGGATATAAAAACTGTCGTATAACGACCTGTAAAGAAAACTGGGAGGAAAAAGGGGAGGAGGGACTCAGATAAATAATTTAATATAACAGAACAAAAATAACTAAAATAGATTTAGTAAAATGAAAATGAGTGTTGATGGGTGAGATGACACAAAAAAAAAGTAAAAAAAAGGAACCGCAGCGGTCAGTCGGGCACATGGAGCGGCTGTCATAACTTCAGAGGCTGCAGACGCTTGAGGGCACTGAGGGCCTGTCACCAGGCTACAGGCCGGGTTGAGGGCGGCAGCGAAGCGGCACCAGGCAGCAGAACCGGCGCCGGCAGCACAAGCGGCGCCAGCAGCAAAAGCGGCGCCAGCAGCAGAAGCGGCGCCGATAGCAGTTGTAGAATAGCTGTCACAGGTAGCAGCAGTAGAACAGCGGTCACAGGTAGCAGAGTGTGGTTACAGGCAGGAGTATCCTCTTACAGGTTTCAGGAGCAGGTTACCCTCTCCGCGAGGGAGAAGATACCCCTGGGAGGAAAAATAACGCAATTAATATAATGTAAAAGCCAGACCGGAACTCTTACCTGCTATGCGAGGGTTTCCTAAGAAACCTCGCAGATCGTCTTTAGGACGAAATTTAAATTTAAAAAATTATAGAAATAAGAAAAATAAATTGAAGAAGTTCGGATAACAAACCCTATAGAAAGATGCAGGCTGTCAATAATTTAGAAGAAGAAGGTTGTCATTAGAGATATGATTACCAGCGTTATCAAAAACTGTCATAACAATGAAAATGTTTTGTGAGAATGTATAAATAACTGATATTAAATTAAAAAGTGTTGTGTTTAGTAAAAAAAGTAATATAGTGTACAGTATAGGTACAGCTTCCTACGCTAAGATGTCGCTAAGTCGCCGAAACTTCGGCTTAAAGTTGAGGACTTTGCCTATGAAGCTAAATAATGAGTCCTAATGTAGTAGAATATTATCAGAACAGTGCCTCATAATACTGGAATGCGTATTATGACCTGCAGAAATGAATGATATATGAGTATAAATAAGTGTAAGTATATAAATATATAACACTACAAATCCTACGCCAGTAATTGAGAATATGAATTTAAAACATTTATTTTTAACTATATAGCGTAGTTAAAAATAAATGTTCATATTACAAACTTCATATTACACATCCAGCCGTGCACACCATCGGTTATTTTCAGCAGCGGTTATTTTTATATATAGAAATGCATTTTACCTGAAGAAATCATGTGTCTAATAGGTACTATTTATATTTTTTCCAATTTCAAATACCTACACCTGAAATAATGCATTTCAGCCCTGGAATTCATCGTATACCTAAGTAACTATGGCACGTGACTTCGTTTGCAATCCGAGTTAAAAAGTAGCCCATTTGCCTACCCAGGTCATGATATCTATGTATGCCAAATATCATCAAAATACGTTTAGTAATTTTAGCGTTAAAGTTTTAACAAACTTAGCATTTTATAATGTGAGGATACACAAAAATAGTTATACCAGAACCACTAATACCTACCAGAAACTCATAAATAAGTACGCAACACAGTGCAACTGCGTCTGCGCCGTTTCCAGCGCGTTCTCCCGCCATTTTCAGACGCCATGTTTACCCGCGCAGTTCATCGGCCGGGCGACGCACCAATGGCCTTCACCTCGGCCCCAAGGTCCCTTCCCGGAACAGACGCTGTGATGATTAATCGTCGTCATGATCTGCATTCGGAATGTTTTGTAATGTTTCAGGTTTTCCGAATTTGAGTTTCATAGAATCTTGTGGCATCATGTCATCATGTACACCTGTTTTTAAATTGCTGTGGAGGAAAATAATGTTATGCTGTGGTGCTGTGGTCGAGGTTATTATCCTATTTCTATTAATATCTAATATGGCCTTCTTGAGAGCCTCCGTGGCGTAGCGGTAGCGAACGCGGCTGTTGCGCAAGGAGGCGCGGGTTCGACCCCGCACAGTGCAAATATTTGTATGCATGAATATGAATATTTACACTGGTCTGGCCGCGCCTCGGAAAGCACGTTAATCCGTTGGTCCCGGTTGCCATACGAACATCTAGTGGCAGTCGTTACGAGTTGTTGGGGCCCTCAAAAGTCTAACAATTGGTTAAACTGCAATGCTTAGATATCACCTTCGGGTTGTGGAGGTCAGACGGCAGTCGCTTCACGGAAAATATAGTTTAGCCAAAACCAGCAGTTAGACTGGTAAAGCAGACCCCACTCTCCAAACGCTGAAAAAGCTACGGATGCGACTGGGATTAACGCTGAGATGATGATGATGATCTAATAAGGCCTTCTGTGTTATTAATTAAGAAAGTATGTGGGGGTAAACAGAAATATCAAAAGTGAAATAGATCTGATGGCCCAATTCTCTTGATTTTAAGAACATGGATTGTCTCGATCTCGATTGTCTCCTGTCAAACAATTCTGGGATTTCCCTACATTTGATAAGTTTTTCACATTTGTTTGTGAAACTTATCTTCCTAACACTAATCTTTTAAATCTTTATCTTTTCAAGGCTAGAGTGAATAGGCCCTTAATAAACTAACGCGCTTTACCATCAACGATTGCATCACTACTGACCATCAGGCGAGGTTGCGGACATGCCTAGTGTATGTCCGCAACCATTATAAAAAAAGAAGTAATATGTATAAATGGTCAAATGAAATTAACTAGCAAAACTCCGATATATAAAAACGATTAGATGCTTGGGTGATTTTAGGGGGTCGATGACCGCTGGTAGACTTGAGGTATGATTTGAGTAAATTTGCTTTCTTTTGTTTTCCCATCCATTTATCCATCACGTCACATCAATTACACAAAGCTGCAAATTAGTTTATAACTCATTTACTTATGTACATATTTTGTTTGTCGGTTGTAGGCCATAACATCGGCTACCGGCAGAAGGAACCACGCATCACAAACTTGCCGCAAAGCGTTTCGTCGTGTTCCGGCATGCTGTCTGGTGAAACCGTACGGAGGATGGGTCTGAACAGTTGTATTGCGATGTGTGCAGGGTACGATGCGTTGTTGGTTCTGGAGTTTGATCATGGAGGGTCTACATTAATCTCCCTCTGACGCAGCATTGTTGTTCAAGTTGTTGGGTTTATTGCATCACCCACTTAACTGTCGTCTTCCTTTCTATTCACTGTCCTTTTGAATGATTAGGTTCTTAATAAACTAGCGGGTTGTACCATAAACAATTGCCAGGCTTTGTCGCGGTCAAGCACTCTTTTATAATAATAAAAAAAATTTAATTGACCTTTTGCTTCTCAATACTGTTAATGGATAAAAGAAATAAAGTAGCCGCTACACAAGTATTGCCAATTACTTACTGGAGATGTGTCATTAATCCATATAACTGTTTTGGAACAAATTTGCATTTTCACTTCTGCAGAGTTTTGCCAACTAGCTTTATTTAACAACATATCAACGATTTGCAAAAAGTTTAATTTTTCACCATTGGTCATGCCCCTGATTCATTCAATGACCGCAAATCAAGTTAAACAACAACCACGAACTTTTTGTGCTCATAAACTAAGATCAAAACATCCCAGCCAACATCTGTGCCACAAGCCCAGAAGTCTCGGTTCCAAAACATTGACACGTTCTTCCAAAACCAACACAAACTTCGCAAACAGACGTGACCAAACATATTCAATTTCAATCTCAAATACAAGGTACATCCACATTGAGACTAAAGGCTTTACATAAATACTATAATTCAATCATGAAATCTTTATTGTGTTATTATATTATTATATAATAAAATTGTGTTGCGTTATTGTTTTATTTACTTAATAATCCTTTTTTATAATCATAAACTGGTGCTTGACCGCAATCCCGCCTGATGGTAAGCAGTGGGGATGTAAGGCCGACGCCTCCTGAGTCGTGGTTGCGGGTTGATTAAAAAAGAAACCGTGGTCCTGGCCTACAGGCAAGTGACGGAACACGGGTGTGTTTTAGTCAGTAACAGTCTGACACGCCCTTCCGCTCCGCCCAGAGCGGGAGGGAGAGATCATTTGAAGATTTCCCATACAAAAAAAAAAAAATGGTAATCAGTGATGCAATCGTTCATAGTAAAGCTGGTTTATTAAGGGCCTATTCACTCTAGCCTTGAATACATTTAAATTGTAGTCAGACGGTAACACCGCCGTTGGCAAATTCTTCCAGTCCCTCGATGACGTAAGTACGTGGTATAAAAGACGTAACGTTACGTAATGAATATTACGTAATTAATACTCGGAACAGAATAGTACCCAGTGTAAATCTGGATAATACTAGCTAAGGAACGCCGTTTTTTCAACAATTGTTTGGTCTTTCATTATGCAAAATTGAGTAGCACTAATTTAAAATGTAATCAATGGTTCCGGAGACAGAAAAAAATAGCGCCATAGGATCATAGAGATAGATTCAATTCAGTACTTGTAATTCGGACACATACTTACTGCATTGAATTTAAAACAATAATAACAATTTAATTACGCACCCGTCACACTCCATGTTGGCGTGAAACCACGAACAATCGGGCACTCCTCCATAGTTTCTGCGTATCACTATGCCATGATTGGCAACAGTTGGCACAGCCAGTGACCTTGGCAGATCCCTATAAACCACTCACCTTGACCTGACCGGTGATCGCAAGGTCATTGTCACTTGGCAAACGATGAAGGTATGACCAGAAAGACCCGTATGAAAATACACGACTAATGCTGGAACCACACCTGCGTCTTTCGTTACATTGTGTCCAGATGTTTCATTTATTATATTTCTTGTCTAGCTTGAAAGTTATCATGCAAATAAAAAAGAAGAACTGGTGGTAAAAAAAATTAAAAATTTTATTTTTGACAAATATAATATGTAACAAAACCATAGGCAAAGATCTCACATATCCACGCAAGACGACACTCTCCGCACAATGCTGAGATTCATGTACAAAAAAAAGCCCCAGCCCTAGGCTGGGGCTTTTTTTTTTGTTTGTTTTTTTTTGTGTTCTGTTTTTTTTTTTTTTGTTCACCGTACCTGTATAAAATAATAATAAAATAAAATGAAAAAGCCTTTTATTTCTGAACAGTAGGTAAGTAGTTAATAGTAATGAATTAGAAAAAAGTTAAAGTAACATAATAAAATAAAAAAGTAACTTAAACAAAATGTTAAATGAAAAAGTTTTTTTTTTTTAATTTTATTATTCTTCTGCTAGAACCCCTCTACAGGTGAAGGCCTCCTCCAAGGATGACCAGTCTTCTCTAGATTTGGCTATTTGAAACCAATTTTCACCGGCGACTTTAACAACGTCATCTTCCCATCTTGTACAGGGTCTTCCTCTTCTCCTCTTGCCAAGTGGGCCTTTCCAGGCTGTAACTATTTTGGTCCATCTCTGGTCTTTCAAGCGTGCTACATGTCCGGCCTATTTCCATTTTAGAGTCAACGCTTGTTGTAGTCCATCTTTGGCATTTGTTGCTTCTCTTATTTTTGTGTGACGTATTCTTTGAATTTTTTTTGATGTTTAACATACTGCGCTCCATTCCACGTTGACATGTTACTATCTTATTTTTAACGTTATTGTTGAATATCCATGTTTAGCAGCCGTATGTTAAGCAGAGCAAGAGGCAAGAGGTCATCACCTTCGTTTTTATGTTGGTTGGTAAGCAGCTGCCCTTGAATATTTCTTTTAGGCCCCAGTATTTGTTCCATGTTAGTTGTGTCCTTCGTTCGACTTCTCGTTCGTTATTTTCGCGAGTGAAGCTGATTTGATTACCTAAGTACAAGTACTGGTCTGTATATATCAGAGGCTCGTTGCCAACCGATACTGTTCTCCTGACACTGTTTGTCATTTCCATAGTTTTAGATAGATTCATCTCTAAGCCCACTTTTTTACTGCCTATGTTCAAGGAATCCCATGTCCCAGATTCTGATATAAGAACTAGGTCATCCGTAAATCGTAGGTGGTTCCAAACATGAAAATTTATTTCTACATAGTGAATATTGCATACCTACTTCAGAATAGTATTGTATGACATTACTGTCAATTTGCAACGAAGGCATCTTGGTAGAGTCTACTGTGTCCATTTACTTGCAACTACATTAGCAACTTTGTTCGGTCCAGTATTCTGAAAATCTTGTTTTTCAGCGTCGTTTTTTGTCGTAGTTGGGTTTTAGTTTTTACTTTTTATTATTGTCGCTCGACTTTTAGGTTTAATCCTTTTTATTTCATGTTATAAGTTTCGAAGTGCGTTCTGATAAGATTTTATTTGTTTCTTTATTACTGACTCGTGCGTACTGTAGACTTTTGGTTATTGAGTATATTATGTTGTCGTAGTACTGTTGAACTGCCATATTTTCATCTATTTCCGGTAGGCTTTCAGATATATTTGTGTTCATAGCGTCTTGGAATTTTGTAATTTCTTCTTCACAGCTTAAATTTTTGATTTGGTTGGTGTTGTATTTAATTCTCGTCTTTCTAGTAGCTGCCAGTGTGATTGTTGCTCTAACCGCCCTATGATCAGAAGGGTAGTTTATGTTCAATACTTCAACATTTTGGAATACCTTTGCACGGTTAGATAATATAAAGTCAATTTCGTTTAGTGTTTTTCCATCTGGTGATCTCCAAGTCCATTTATTTTTAGGTTTTTTCTTGAAGAATGTATTTAAAATCGATAATTTGTTTTCTATAGCGAAGTTTACCAATTTCTGTCCTCTTTCGTTGCTTACACCGTATCCATTTTGTTTGGTAATTAAATATTCTTCATTTTTAGGTGTTCCTATTTTTGCATTTAAATCGCCCATTAATATAAAGTCTTTGTAGGCCAACTTTAATGGATTATCCACAGTCTGGTAAAATTTGTCTATATCCTCTTCTTTTGCTTTCTCTCTTGGTGCATATACTTGTATAAACGATAAGCGGGTGGGTGTCCTCTATTCTCATATTTAATAAAGCTACTCTCTCAGTCAGACCTATATAACTCTCTGTTATTTTTGTGACGTATGTTTATCATAAAACCCACCCCGTACAAGCCAGGTGTAACAACTGTATGACACAGTACAAAGTCTTCGTGTTCCTCTATTTTGTTAACCATTCATCTAGTTTCAGAGAATCCTAATATGGTCATATTTGGTGTTTTTCAGTGCTTCGTGTAGTTCAATTAGGCGTTCGTGAGAAGACAGAGTTTTGACATTATATGTCACGACATAAAAGTTGTTTTTTGATTTAGGTTTAGGTTCTATAAATTCTTTTGATTCCTTTGGAGGGTTTTGGTCCTGATCTCCCACGGTGATCAGCCGGCTTGGGAGGCTTTTTATGGTTTCCTTTTTATTTTTTTGTTCCATTGTAGCGTCTGTTCGGTACAACAACTAAGCCCAGTTGCTATATATTTGCGTTATTACTTTCTAGGTTGTTAAGTTTTGTTTATTTTTTTGTTGGCCAAAAAGTTAAGCATTGTTTGGGTTTTATATCACTCGTTCGGTAATTGTTAACAATGATACCACGGCCGCCAACGAAAACTAGTAGTACCGCAGCGGGGCAGGGTGCGGTGCGCGCGGGGCGCGCGTTCGTCCGTCAAGACAGTCTGTGATTCGACCTCTAACGAACACTAGCGTCATACAGTTGTTATATTCTATAAACTATATTATTTTACCGTTAACTTGTATTTGAAGTATTAAACTACAAAGGTCAAATAGAACACGCATTTTATTATTTTGGAGTCAGAACAATATCGCAAACATTTTGGAGACCACCGACGTGATAGTGTCGGTTGAATCGAATCGACGCGTTCAACAAAGAAGTGCAAGTTAGCGACGACAGACATTTTTGGATAACATTTGATGCGACGTGTGTGGCTACCGGCTACCTGACTATCTGTAAAATTACCTAAGGGAATTATTCAACAACATAGCTACGAGTACGAAAACACTACGAGTTTGGATTATAATTATGGTGATTTGGTTAACCAAAACAGGGAAGTACGACCGATTTTAGTATACTATTACGTAAAAATATAATCGCATTTAAAGTTTTTAAGTTGTCGTGCTTCGATCTGTGTAATTGTGTTTAATTTCGCTTGTAACTACGTTACGTACCGTGCATAGGTAAATATCAAACAATTATTGCAATTGCTTTTTCAAGTTAATAATTATGCAACTACCTACTATAAAATAATTATCAATAAAATAAAGTAGTAGTCGGGCCAAGGTTAGAATCATTTTGTTTACATAGGTACTATTTCATATTGGTTAAAGTATAAAACAATAGCCAATATAAGTAAATTGTCTATCGCTAAATTTAAGCTAGCAATCTACCTAGGCGAATCAGCCGTAGATTGTCTACTCGCTGCTACGAGCGAACAATTTACAAATACCTGCTACATTGCTATAATATTAATAAATTGTCTATCGCTACATTTAGGTGAGCAATCTATCTAGGTGCAAATCAGCCGTAGATTGTCTACTCGCTGCTACGAGCGAACAATTTATAAATATCCGCTATATTGCTACAATATCTGCCGTCTTTTACAATAACGCTTCACGCACGCTAAATTATTTTATTCGTGCACTAGTATCATTTCTTTCTTACGCTTTGCTTACCTTAGTTAATCGCATTTTTCAGGTTTCGCTTGCCTACCGCATGCTTCCGGAATTTCTTCGAAAATACGGTGCGAGTACAAAGGTCAACTGCGCAGTGGCAGCGTTAATTAATCGCCTTGCAGTATAATGCAGGCGGGCTAACACGGTTTGAAATACATTTTAATTTTATGTTTGACTCTTTACTCTCTCCAGCTGTGTCGTGTTAAACAGTAAAAGAGAGGGAGGAGGGACACAAAGAATTTATTAATTATAATAAAAGCAAATAAAAAGTAAAGATAAATATAAAAATGATGAATGAGGTGAGGTACAAGTAAAAATATAAAAAGGTAAAATAAAATATAAAAGTAAAGCTTCAGTGACGGCCTCGGCGGCGGAGGGCCGCGCAGAGGGCCCGGCGGCTGAAGGTGGGTGAAGAGGGCCGGCGCAGATGCCCGGCGGCTGAAGACAGGCGGTTGAGGGTCAGCGAAGAGGGCCGGCGCAGACGCTCGGCGGCTGAAGCCCAGCGGCTGAGGGCCGGCAACAGCTGTAGGCAGGCGGTTGAGGGTCGCAGAAGAGTTGTAGAGGAGCGGGGTGGCCGAGAGGGCCGACAACAGCAGCGGAGGTCCAAAGACTGCAGCGAAAAGCGGCTCCCGCGGCAGAGGTCCGGCTACAGCAGCGGCGCCGCCATCAGAGGCGGTGGCGCCGCCAACAGAGACAGTACCAGGCAGCAGAAATACAGCAGGACCGGCCCCTGCAACGGCGAGCCGGCAGCAGCACGATAGGAGGGTCCCCTCTCCGCGAGGGAGAGGGTAACCCTAGGAGGGCTCTGCAGAGATAAAGCACTCTATAAATATACTAGTAAACACATGTACGAGTAAGCACCAGGCCGCGACTCAAGCTGAACTCAAGCTGAACTAAAAAACCGTCAACGTTCTTCGAGGGCTTCCTAAGAAACCTCGCAGAACAGCATTCCACAAAATTTTGAATATTTGAATATTTAAAAGTAATATAAAATACTGTAAAGGAGTTCGGCATAACAAATCCGATAGAAAGATAGCGGGCAGTTAAGAATTTAGAAGAAAAAAGGTTGTCATAGAGACATAATCAACAGCGTTGTCAAAAACTGTCATAACAATGAAAATATTATCGTAAATATGTAAATATAACTACATATTAAATTATAGCGTTGTGTTGTGTAGGAAAAATATCATCAGAACAGCGCCTCATAATACTGGAATGCGCATTATGACCTGCAGAAATGAATGATATATGAGTATGAAGAAGTAAGTATATGTAGGTTAATAAAATAACACTACATTTTCCCCCCGACCCTGGAAAAATTTTCACCTGGAGAAAATTTTGATTAAGAATTCCTAAAGGGACCGTAAAACTTCACTTCACAGATTCAGACATCCCCATTCACCCATTCATACCATCTCTGACAAGCAATCTTCTTCATACAGGTATGGGTGGAGTTCACAATCAATGACTGCCACTCATAGAAGTGAGTTATAAAATGACGATAAGGCTTATTTACGGAGTTGTCAGCCGCTCCAGACATGGAAAAAAAAAAGACATTTAAAGGATGAAGAAAAGGGTGAAGCAAACCGCTCCATGAAGACATCAACTATGGCTGTAGAGCCAATAGTTGAGAGAAGGTAGAACTTGAGATGGTTTAGAGCCATCTCAAGGTGAAGAAATATGTACAATATATACATAGTAGAAGAATAAAATTATATACATATTTACATAAATAGGTGAAGCTGAAATGAAGGTGTAGGTGAAGCTGTGGAGAATTAGATTAATTAGTGTGTTAGACAGTAGAAACAACGCTGTGAAAAGAAAAATAAAATATTAGAGAATTCCTGTAAGGGAAGAATGAAAGGTTAGGATAATAGTGTTTAAAGATAAATGCCAAAATGTTAAGCCAAAGAATTGAGACACTAGATAAAGTGTTTTTTGGAATTTAGAAAGAGGGGAGTGGGTAAGAGCGAATTGGGCGCCAAACTGTCGTGTTAGACAGTAAAAGAGGAGGGAAGAGGGACGAAAACAATTTATTAATTATAATAAAAGCAAATAAAAAGTAAAGATAAATATAAAAATGATGAATGAGGTGAGGTACAAGTAAAAATATAAAAAGGTAAAATAAAATATAAAAGTAAAGCTTCAGTGACGGCCTCGGCGGCGGAGGGCCGCGCAGAGGGCCCGGCGGCTGAAGGTGGGTGAAGAGGGCCGGCGCAGATGCCCGGCGGCTGAAGACAGGCGGTTGAGGGTCAGCGAAGAGGGCCGGCGCAGACGCTCGGCGGCTGAAGCCCAGCGGCTGAGGGCCGGCAACAGCTGTAGGCAGACGGTTGAGGGTCGCAGAAGAGTTGTAGAGGAGCGGGGTGGCCGAGAGGGCCGACAACAGCAGCGGAGGTCCAAAGACTGCAGCGAAAAGCGGCTCCCGCGGCAGAGGTCCGGCTACAGCAGCGGCGCCGCCATCAGAGGCGGTGGCGCCGCCAACAGAGACAGTACCAGGCAGCAGAAATATAGCAGGACCGGCCCCTGCAACGGAGAGCCGGCAGCAGCACGATAGGAGGGTCCCCTCTCCGCGAGGGAGAGGGTAACCCTAGGAGGGCTCTGCAGAGATAAAGCACTCTATAAATATACTAGTAAACACATGTACGAGTAAGCACCAGGCCGCGACTCAAGCTGAACTCAAGCTGAACTAAAAAACCGTCAACGTTCTTCGAGGGCTTCCTAAGAAACCTCGCAGAACAGCATTCCACAAAATTTTGAATATTTGAATATTTAAAAGTAATATAAAATACTGTAAAGGAGTTCGGCATAACAAATCCGATAGAAAGATAGCGGGCAGTTAAGAATTTAGAAGAAAAAAGGTTGTCATAGAGACATAATCAACAGCGTTGTCAAAAACTGTCATAACAATGAAAATATTATCGTAAATATGTAAATATAACTACATATTAAATTATAGCGTTGTGTTGTGTAGGAAAAATATCATCAGAACAGCGCCTCATAATACTGGAATGCGCATTATGACCTGCAGAAATGAATGATATATGAGTATGAAGAAGTAAGTATATGTAGGTTAATAAAATAACACTACAGCTGTTAGTAAATAGTATATTTGTAACTGGTTTATTTCTTAGAAAAGTGCGTATTCACGCTAGGCAATATGCCGTCTGATTATAAGCAATTAATTGCGCAAAGAGGTTCAATTAAATCAAGAATTACTTTGTTTACAAAATACCTTAATGTATTGAAAGAAATTAAAATTGAACAAATTGATAACATAGCATATAATAAATTGCAGTTGAAGTTGACAAGATTTCAAGAATTATTCACAACATTCGATGAAATTCAGACACAAATTGAAATATTGTCAGCAGATACTATCGATGTCGAAATCATTCAACGCGATGAAATCGAGTCATCGATGTGTGAGCAAATTTCCATAGCACAGAATATTATAGCGTCGTGTAATAAGCGTCGTAATGGAGTTGAATCAAGTGATATTCATAATTCTAATGCAAGCGTAAACATGAGTTTGAGTAATATAAAATTGCCAACGATTAATCTACCTACATTTGACGGTAATCACTTGAAGTGGCTCGAATTTCGAGATACTTACGAATCACTTATACACAACAACGAATCCATTCCTCTCATCAACAAATTTCATTATCTTCGAAATTCGCTTGATGGTGGTGCAAGAGTGGTCATTAATTCAGTAAGCTTTACTTCTGCAAATTACAAAATTGCGTGGGATTTACTGTGCAATCGTTATAATAATAAAAGAATATTAGTAAATAATCATGTTAAGGCTTTATTTAATTTCGATCAAATCTTAAAGGAATCTCACAAATCATTACGTTACATGATTGATTTTTATACAAAAAATATTCGTTCATTGAAACAATTAGATGAACCAGTAGATACTTGGAGCACTTTACTTATTTATATCATGACTTCAAAACTAGATGGCGCCACATGTCGTAAATGGGAAGAACGTCGAAATACTTTTGATAACTCTCCGTCTTGTGAAGATTTCTTTGAATTCATACGTAGTCGCGCAGACGTTTTAGAAACCATGCAGTACGGTCGAAGTGACTTCGCAAAGGCTGATAAACATCAACATAAAGATACCCATAAATCCACAAGGTCCTTTTTAGCGTCTTCTCACAACAATACACATGAAAATAAGTGTGTTGTATGTAAAGAAAGTCATATGTTATACGATTGCGATAAATTTAAACAAATGTCACTTAATTCAAAATATAACGTTGTTAAGAAAAACCATTACTGTTCAAATTGTCTTCGTCAAGGACATAATGTTTCTTCCTGTCGCTTCGGGCCTTGCAGAATGTGCAAAAAGAAACATAACACATTACTGCATAAACAAAGAGATTTAAGCAATACTAATTCTACAAACTCAACTGACACTCATTCGTCACGATCGCTTTCACCTGAGCAGACAGTTATACCATCGCAATCGCAAAATCAACCACAGGCCTCGTCCTCTAAAGTTTCTCTATCTGCAGTAATACCCACTCAAGTACTTCTATGCACGGCAGAAGTCTATTTAGTTGACGTCACAACTGATAAAACTTATCCCGTCAAGGCGCTGCTTGACAGCGGCTCACAATCATCGTTTTTATCTGAAAGAATACAGAAATTTATTAATATTCCATGTAGTAAAACAAACTCTGTCACAATTTGCGGAATTAATAATTCAGCATCTGACACAACTAAATACTGCGATGTATATATTAAGTCGCGTGTTAATAATTTTGAAATTCCAGTCTCATGTCTAGTTATTCCTAAAATAACAAGTCAACTACCAAGTGTAGCTATTGACGTAATGAAGTTGAACCTACCCTCCAATATCCAGTTAGCGGATACAAGTTTCTTTCGTCCCTCTGAAATAGACATATTATTAGGAGCGGATGTATTTTGGGATATTGTTAATTCAAATCAAATAAAATTAGGGCGAAACAAACCTACATTGCAAGATTCTAAATTTGGTTGGCTGGTTGCTGGCCCAACCGGACAAAATACTAAGTCTACTTCCAAGGTTCAATGTAATTTCTCCCAAGAAATACGGGAGGCCCTCACTAAATTCTGGGAGGTTGAAGAACTGCCTTCATCTGGCAAACTGTTGTCAGACATAGAGGAATATTGTGAACGCCATTTTGTCGAAAACACTAAGCGATTAGAAAATGGTAGATTTTCGGTCAAATTACCGTTGAGTGAGTCACCCGAAGATGTTCTGGGTGAATCACGCAGTATAGCTACAAAGCGTTTTTACTCATTAGAAAAACGACTGTCAAAAAATAATTTAAAAATTGATTATTCTGCATTTATTCGGGAATACGAACATTTGGGTCATTTACATGAAGTAATACCACCTAAATTTGGTTACTATATCCCACATCATAGCGTTATTCGCGCAACAAGTGAAACTACTCGTCTGAGAGTAGTCTTTGATGCATCTTTGCAAACTTCTACAGGCAAATCATTAAACAACATTATGCTAGTTGGTCCTGTGGTACAAGATGATTTGTT
Organism: Sesamia nonagrioides; assembly: GCA_017933935.1. Lineage (NCBI taxonomy): Eukaryota > Metazoa > Arthropoda > Insecta > Lepidoptera > Noctuidae > Sesamia > Sesamia nonagrioides. The sequence continues at coordinate 366,798 of JADWQK010002135.1, read as the reverse complement.
ATCGATTTTACTGCGATTTCGACAAAATACATATGTAGTCACAGCTGACATCGAAAAAATGTACCGACAGATCAGTCTTGATGAAGCACAGCGTCATCTTCAACTAATTTTATGGAGAAATAGCGAAGCCGAGCCTCTTCGGACTTTACAGTTAGACACTGTTACCTACGGGACAGCTTCAGCTCCCTTTTTGAGCACAAGATGCTTAAAACAACTGGCCGATGAGTGTACAGACAATACGGTTGCCAATGTAATCAGACATGATTTTTATGTAGACGATTTGAATACTGGGTCAAATTGTAAAGGTAAACTGAAGCAAGTTGTTAAGGGTGTCATTGAAATGCTCAATAAAGGCTGCTTTCCGTTACGTAAATTCCGTACGAATGCTCCTGACATATTTGACGACTTTCCAGTAGTTGATCAAAGTCAAGATTTTAGTAAAGAATCCACTGTCCTTGGTTTAAAATGGATACCAAGCACAGACAAACTGCAATTTTCGACAAAACCCGAGACAACCTCAAAGGTAACAAAAAGAATCATTTTATCTATGGCATGTAAAATTTTTGATCCTCTTGGGTTATTATCTGCTATAACTATAATACCAAAAACAATTTTACAAAAATTGTGGATTCTAAAGACGAAGTGGGATGATCTCATTCCTAAAGATATTCAAATATTGTGGGAGGCTTTCATTCAAAATTTGTATCACTTGTCTACGGTAGAAGTGCCACGGCACGTAATGTCACGAAGTCCCATTAATATTGAAATTCATTGTTTCACTGATGCTTCGCAAGTCGCATATGGCGCCTGCATTTATATAAAATCAACAGATCAAATAAATTCAAAAACTCAAGTCAATCTGTTATGCGCTAAGGCGAGAGTGGCACCTATTAAACCGGAAATGACAATTCCGCGTTTAGAACTCTTAGGCGCGTTATTAGGAGCTCGGTTGTACGCTAAGGTGATGAACTCACTAAGAGTTGAAATATCACAGTCAATATTTTGGTGTGATTCAACCATAGTGCTAGGTTGGATAAAAACACAACCTAAAACACTCAAAACATTTGTCTGCAACCGGATTGAGGAGATCAGGCAACTTATCAGGAGGACTGAATGGCGTCATGTACCCACGGAAAGTAACCCAGCTGATTTAGCTTCCCGTGGTATAGCTCCGCAACAGTTAAAAGATAATCACTTGTGGTGGCACGGGCCTACATTTCTGGTGATGTCTCCTGATGAATGGCCTGCAGAAAGTGTAAGTCATGTTGAGCTACCTGAAACAAAATTAAGTTTTATCATACAATGTCGAGAAAATGTAATACCATTTGAAAGATTTTCAAGTTTATGTAAATTACAAAGAGTAGTTGCGTATGTCATGCGATTTATAAATAATAGCAAAAAATATAATACAAAGTTGCAAGGTAGTCTTACAAGTGATGAATTGAGTAAATCGTTACTTATACTTGCAGAACAATCACAAAAGGATTCTTTTTCTAAGGACATACATTCACTATCTACTTACCAGACATTAAGTAAAAAGTCCAATCTTCTATCACTAAATGCTTTTCTCGATAATCAAGGCGTCCTCCGTGTAGGGGGTCGCATACAAAACGCATATTATTGCCCTTATGGTAAAAAACATCCAATTTTAATAGATTCTAAGCATCCATTTACTAAATTATTATTTATCAATGAACATTTAAAATTGTTGCACTGTGGTCCTCTACAATTACTCAGCTCCTTGCGAGATCAATTTTGGCCTATTGGTGGTAGGGCCTTAGCAGCTAAAACTGTCAATAGATGTATTAAGTGTACTAGATTTAAAGCTAAATCAATGCAACCAATAATGGGAAACTTACCTTCAACACGTGTAACTCCGGCTCCACCATTTCAAACTTGCGGAATTGACTTCGCTGGTCCATTTTTTATTTCTAATCGCAAGGGTCGTGGTTCTCGTACAACAAAATGCTATTTGTGTCTTTTTGTCTGCTTTTGCACCAAAGCTTTACACCTTGAGGTAGTGAGCGATCTCACGTCAAATGCATTTATTTTATGTTTGCGACGTTTTATTGCACGACGCGGAAAACCTCAAACGATATTCTGTGACAATGGAAGAAATTTCGTAGGAGCAGATAGAGAGTTAAACAGACTTTTGAAATCGAGTCAACGAGCTATCGATGAGTTCGTTGCTGGTGAAGGCATTTCTTTTAAATTTAATCCTGCGTACTCGCCCAATTTCGGTGGAATTTGGGAAGCAGGTGTAAAATCTGCTAAATTTCATCTCAAAAGAATCGCGGGCAATTCTAGTCTTACATTTGAGGAACTTACAACGCTCTTTGCACAAATCGAAGCAATATTAAATTCGCGACCGCTGACAGCAATGTCAGCAGATCCTTCTGATCTATCTCCACTTACTCCCGGTCACTTCCTGATTGGCAGACCATTAACGTCGCTGCCATCACCACCTGACTCAGAAAGAGTCTGCATCAGCCGTTATCAATTATTAGAACGTCTTCGACAACATTTTTGGAAGCGATGGACACAAGAATATCTGTCAGATCTTCAGCAGCGAGTCAAATGGAAAACCACGTGCAAAAAAGTTAAAATAGGAGAATTGGTCATTGTCAAGGATGATCAAACACCGCCAATGAAATGGCTTCTTGGCAGAATCACTGCTTTACATCCAGGAAAGGATGGAGTTACTCGAGTAGTAGATATTACTACAAAAAAGGGAGTCATCAGACGCGCTCTCTCTAGAATTTGCGCCCTTCTGGATCAAGAATCCCACGAAATTCTTGAAAGCTCGGCTTTCAAGGGAGGGGAGGATGTTAACAATGATACCACGGCCGCCAACGAAAACTAGTAGTACCGCAGCGGGGCAGGGTGCGGTGCGCGCGGGGCGCGCGTTCGTCCGTCAAGACAGTCTGTGATTCGACCTCTAACGAACACTAGCGTCATACAGTTGTTATATTCTATAAACTATATTATTTTACCGTTAACTTGTATTTGAAGTATTAAACTACAAAGGTCAAATAGAACACGCATTTTATTATTTTGGAGTCAGAACAATATCGCAAACAGTAATGCTGTTTGACCTAGTGACTGTTTTGCCAGGCTGTTGTCTTATTTTTCTTACTATCTTGAGTATATTTTTCCATTTTACTTTGTTTGGTGTTTTGTGGTGATGACTAGAATTTCCTTTTTGTTTGGGGCTTTGATACAATTAATTTATCATATTTCAATATAGCTTTATTTTCTTTTTCTCTCTCTAATTTCAGTTGCTCTTGTAACTCCTTTCTCTTTTCAAGAACATATTTAAGTTTTAGTACCTGTATAAGCAAACATAAAATAAATTAAAGAATAATAATACCTAATTATTAAAAAATATCTTTGTACCGTCATAAGCGCACGCGCAGAGTTACAATACCAGTACTTATTAATTTCATGCACAACCATAGACTTCATAATAGTAGCGGCACAACACAAATACAGTAATTTATGAAGCTGTTAATATCTAAATAATATGTGTGTCTTATAGTCGGGACTCTTTCTTATATATCGGTCGCATTATAATACTGTGCGATAGCCGTTTTGCGTGGATGTGGCACATTTTCCCCACAAATATTTCTCATATTTATTTTTTGTGTTTTATGTTCTTTTTTGCGTCATGTTAACCACAAATATCTTATTTTCTTTCTCTTCTTTCTTGACTATCCAAAAGTCATGTAATTTTAGCAAATAGTATCAGACTGCCTTGTTGCTCTAGTGCCTACCAAATTACAAACCAACGGTCGACGACACGCATGTCCATTACCACTGGACCATCACTGCAGCATAAGCGACACAAGATAGTTTAACTTTAGCTCGAATATCAGGCTTGGCTCGTGTTAAGGCTATGCTAATCTGAACTTAAGTTACAGTTCAAGTTAATGGGTTAGATTCTGTGGAAAAGTGGAAAAAGAAGTTTCGAAGTCGAGTTAGTTTATTATAGAGGAATATTTAAAAAGGATTTTCTAGGAAATTACTGTTTAAAAGTGTTTTAAAAGAATCCCGTACTATCTCCCTTTAGTTAGCAGCCGGTGTGCTAGGATTTCGGAAATTATGTCTTCTAAAACTAAATACGTATTTAGTTTAGTTTTTTTGTGCCATTTTGGGTTTGTTGTCACTACCTCTATGTAAACGTACTAATAATCGTTTCTACAACTTTAACTTTACGGACATGATCTGAAATTGTAAATCTTAATGCAGATGGTTTGAAAAGCTATTTAAAAAGGTATCTCTTAGTAGTAACTTCGATAGAAAGTGGTACAAAAAATATCACGACTCCATCATTAGCTGTCGTATAGTGCTAGTCAGGACCACAACTTTTTAGAACTGGAAAATATATTTATTTATTCATATATACTTTAAAATACATGAAGCTACTACAATTACAGTTGATTTAAACAGTCTAGTAGTCGCAAGTGCTACCGCTAATCACGAGGTTCTGGATTCAATTCCCAAAACATAAAAACTATAGTGTTATTGGGCTTATTACGTAGTAGCAGTCCGTAGTCTATATTTGTACCCGTAGGGTAATTGCGTAATACACTAACAGTAGCAATGGCTTTCATTTTGACATTTCATCAACATTTACTGCGTTATTTACAATTTGAGCAGACATATTTTTGAACATATGAAGCAATGGATTGACAATTTGCTTCGAAATGATTCAAACTGATAGTAATAGTATTACGTAATAATTAGGGTTCTGGTGGATGGTAATAGACTTACCCCTTATTAAGTGGATTTTCATAACACAAGACGATAACATAGGTGAAGTGAAGTGGGGTGGGTGTACTATAATACCTACACCTTTGCCCAATCGTGGGAAACAAGACGTAATTGTATCACCATCATCATCATCAACCGTTTATCGTCCCACTGCTGGGCACAGATCTCCTCTCATACAGAGAAGGATTGAGCGATTACACCACGCTTGCTCGATGCGGGTTGGCGATTTCAGACTTAGTCCAGGTTACCTAAAGATGTTTTCCTTCACCTTTTAATCCGTCATTGGTGTCCAAGATATACTTAGAAAGTACCGTAATTGTATGCTATGTATAGATTTAGTAAATTTACAACATAGAAAACACGAGTGATATTCAAAACTAATTCTGTCTATGACCTGATGAAGATACTCCTTTATTTAAATATACTTTGCTTACGCAGTTTTTACAGAAACTACCTACTAGATTTAGTTTCCGAGATATTTTAAGAATCCTATTCGAGACTAATTAGTGTTAATTTATTCAAACTATCAGTGGATCTATCTTTGACTGATAAGCTTTTCAAGAACGCTTTAATCGTCAAATTAGAGGTCAATGATCCTTTACACGGAGTTGTTTTATTTAAGTAAACGTTGGCGAGTAATTATAATATTTATGATGGTTTTTTTTTGTGACACAGACATCCCGTACCCACCACGCGAACCCAGTGTGGATCGTCAGGTATCCACAAGTCTTTGAATTTGTTGTTTTTTTAGTTCGTTGAGGGTATGTACAGGTGATCAAAAGTCAATAACTTACTTCGGTCATATAATGTTCGTAATCTGACCATCAGTCTTAACAAGGGGTATCAAATTGCTTCCTACTTATTGCTTTTCGAATAAGTCATGGAGGTCAGAAAAGCAGTCGGTCCATTTACAAAACTGGTAAGTGGTAAGTATTCAACTGAATCCGCTTATACTTTCAGCCGATCCTAACATAATTGAGAAATAGGCTAGGCAAATATTGATGATGGTAGGGACGACATCTATCAACTTGCATTGGGCCCGATAGGTAATTTACGGCTCATGTGGACAACAACAAGACCGTTACCTATTGGTCTAATAAGTTTTTCTAACCTAAGTAGGTAGGAATGAGACCTACAGTTCTAAGACCAGTTATCACAATGTTTTCCGTCACCCTTTTAGAGTAGACGTAGGGATATAATAATTTACACAATGTAAATTGGACGTCTGGGTTCGAACTTAATATCTCCAACTCAAGTCATGGCACTGACTGATTTTGAGACCTTATCCATACCAGTGGTTAACAGAGTTTAAGCTGTCGTATTTTTTTTATAACCTAGTGGCCTAGTGGTTTCACCGCGACTTACAAGTTGCAGGTCGTAGGTTCGAACCCTGTCAGGTGTATTATTCAGGTTGGTAGATTATTTCATAACCACTGTTCTCAAAACGGTGAAGGGAAATATCGTGAGGAAACCGGCATGGCCTAGAGCCAAAAACTTCGAAGACATGTTACATCTACCAACCTGCATTGGGCCAACGTGGTAGAATATGGCCCACTCCTTCTCACCAAGAGGAAGCCTGTGTCCCAACAGTGGAAAGATTGAAGGCTGAATAAGCATTTAGAATTATGTTAGAAGAGTGCGTAACGCGTGTTACAAATCCTTCAAATTTCTTTAACAGATTTTTAAATTATAGCCGAGTTCAATATTCATTGGGAAAATTTTTCAGTTACCAATAATGGTTCAGTGTAGGTTTACTCCAGTAAAATACAGATTGTCGAAAAATATTTTGATTTAATCCGTTCTGGTCGACCACCGAATATGAAGTGAGGTGAGCTGTACAAAATTTTAGAGACAGTTACCATACATATAGTACAGTAGGTATATATTAGTTGTCGAATACGTAATCCATTATTAGTGACATGAGAAATACTACAGACGTACTCGACCAAATATTATTACCATAACAACAAGATGAGGATAATTTTTTATGACTAGCACAGTTCTATGGACTGTTAAAGAAATTACCGTGAAGGTCGAATAATTGTCATTTCTCACGTGCTTTCTTAGTAAAAACCCACTCGCAGATTTCTTGGAACAATTATCAACGACTGGCTTTTATGTAGGCTCGTTGACAAATTACTTTGACAATTCTCTCCGAACTTCCCTTTGATGTAATAATTTGCTCTGAAAATCAATTGTCGAGGCACATCATAATTTTTTGTTTGAGCACCTGTGAAATGTTTTAATGATGTTTTTAGTGATGCAGTGGAACCGATTTTTATATTATTTGCTTTACGATCTTGTTCTGTTTTTTTAAGAAAGTTTATTTTAATAAGTTATCTTTTGTGCAATGTATCTGAATGAGAAATTTAATTAATTGTGACGAAGTGGAAAAAGTTTCGTTGTTGTTTGGTTGGTGGATGTAAAAGAAACCGGCTAATTTGGAATTGGACTCCCACACGAAGGTCGTACGGTCTTCACTAAGTAAAAACACAAAAAAAAATATACATTTATATAAAAGGCTCCCTTTAATTTCAATTATTCGATTTTTCACTTTCTGTGAAATAAATTCAACTATAAACTATTACGGATCATAAGACATAGCTCGCTGACGGACGGACGTACCTACAGGCGGATAATTTAATCTTAGCAATAAGGGGTTCCATTGATGTCCATTGAGTACACCATCCTAAAAAGCTACGGCAAGTAAAACTTTTTTAACAGATGACAAAACAACCAAAAAGTCAGCCCTAATCGCCCACACCTTCTAATTAAACAAAAAAATTAAAACGTAACTTCTGTACCGATTTAATTTTTTGTCGTAATCGCATAGTTTAAAAACAATGAAAATAGATTGAATTAGTTGCGCCGTTTTATTTAAAAATTAGTTTCTTTTTTGACGATGATTGACTACATTTTTGAGATTTAGTAGTTGTTTTGTATAGAATCTATGTTCGACGACAGTGCTTGGGCTAGGCTTCATCAAAGCATGACCAAGACTCAATAACGAGGTATTTTAAATGAGGACTTACGAAATAGGTACTTTGAATGGAGAATTTGGCTTTGACCAACCCTCAACCTGTAATGATAATAGTGTAGGTATTCAAATCCAAGTGAAAAAAGCCATCTGTGTTTTATATTTTACTAGTGGCCGGCCAGCGACTTCGTTCGCGTAGAGTCAGTTATGCTCCGCTTCTATTGGTCACAGCGTGATGTTATATCGTGCTGTTATCCAACGCAAAAAGAATTTTTAAAATCTGACCAGTAGTTCCCGAGATTAGCGCGAACAAACAAACATACAAACAAACTCTTCAGCTTTATATATTAGTATAGAGTATAGATGATTACATTAACTCAATAAATTCTGTTTTTTTTTTTTAAGATAAAGGACGATTTCTTTATTTATCATCCTTACAAAAGTACCATAGCACTGTCGCATCCGACAGTGTTGTTATCAACTTGTAATGTAAGATTATAACTTATACCTTACTCAACTAATAATAATTATATTGAATAAAACTCTTGCGAATTCACTCAAAGAACACGAACATATATTTAGTCTGGGCGAGGGGTACCTTCCCCAGTAAATGGGTTCAGGCAACGGGCACGTTTTCAATTAATTCATCGATAAACTTCATATTTTTTTTCTTTTAGCTATTGTGGTGGTGAATTTGAAAAATATTCTACATGGGTAAATACAAAATATAGTAAAACATTTTAAAAGAGTATGGACTTTCTTTCCCATTCGTCTTCAATCGAAACGTTGGAGAAGACAAAACCCTTTGGAGAAGGGTACTTGACACAGGTAGGGATTTCGGTGTTCAGAAGTGCCCATTTCAAATACATAAATGCTTTGCCTTTGACTTTCTCCTCTGGTTAAGTCTTCTTGACTTTAGATATGTTCACACCTCGTTTTTTTTTTTATCATGAGTTATAATGACATCTTCTGGTGAATATTTTCTATCCTTTCGTTTATAATGACCACCTATCAATCCCACCATCAATGATCATCTATCAATCCGATTCTTACGAATCTGTTGATTCAATAGGTTATTGGAAACAACTGTTAGACAGAGGTAAGGCCAGATCCGTTATCTAATTGCATTTCAGATTCGGCGTAAAATTTAAATGTCTGTAAACATTTACGATTACCAAAAGATACCACTTTTTCTCAAACAACAATCAATCAAACTTTTTATAAAATTGAAACAGAGTATGCAATTTGATTATAATATGCATAGATGGCATCCAAAATACCATGTTTAGAACTTGCTGGCAAAAATTAAGCATGTGGAGCGGCGAATCTGGCCTAGACGATCTGAAATAGATTATTTCGACATAAAATTATAATCCCGTGATTATCCGGTCTGCTGGCTTGACTATCTATAGCGAAAAAATAAAGATCGACGTTCTGATATGAAGCAGGACTGTTTAGGAAATCAGAGCTATAGGCTATTAGAACCTGATCTTTCAAAACTCTGTATTTAACTCTATTCTACAGATAAAATATCTGTCAACGTCAGCGACGGCGGAGCGATAGGGTCGTCAGCATCTTGGTGTGGTGGTATTTGGTGGACTTTTAAATTAAAGCACGAAGTGTGACAATATCAATTTAATTAGGCAAACCGACAGTTTCGCCGCGGTCAAGTGCTCTGGTCCGCGCCTCAATCCGAGGTGACCATTCGACAGTCTCCACTTTCCAAAACGACTCTGTCCATGTGCCGCCATCACAAAATAACGTCACAGCGTTTGCCCCAATGCCACAGAAGTCTAATGAGCAACTCCCATCGAAATGAGACCGCCATCCACGACATATCTATACTTCGCTCAACATGTTTCATTTATTTATTTACTAGCTTTCCGCCCGTGGCTTGGCTCGCGTGGAGATCGGTTATATCGCGCTAGATTTCCCTCGGGAATATCATTTTTTCTTCGGGTTGAAAAGTACCCTATTATTTAATCCGGGCTTTTAACTTTACGTTTGAAAAATTTCAAAGCAATCTGTTGAGCAGTTACGGCGTGAAATCGGAACAAACAAACAAACTCACTTTCCCATTTAAAATATTAGTAAGGATTCTCTAAATACGGTCGACCTTAATTTCATGTTGAATCTAAAAAAATAAAACAGAATTTTGTTTATTTCAAGTAACAAAGACTCAAACAAGATCGTTAATTAGTTACAAAAACTAAAAAACAATACAATAAATAACGGTTGGTTACCGTAGCGACATCCCGTGAGAGAGGGTATAAGAGTGACCCACGAACACAGTCTCTAGGTCACTCGCAACTATGCTTAAGATTTGCACTATAGAAATGGGGCAGCTCCACTAGTTCAAGACGCATTTTTATATTGAACACGAGGATTGTGCGACCTTTTCATGTATGTATGTTTCATGCTGCAAAAATAATTCATTTTTGAGAATAACCAGGCCGTATTTTTCATTTCCCTTTCGTGGTGATGTTGCAGTAACCTCTGGTGATAGTTGCTTCTAAATAAAAATAACAAAAACAATTATTTATTAGGCTTTACACCTGGTCTAGAATAGAAGAATTGCATGCAGTTACAAACAGATAAGGATTTTGTATCACCTGTGGGGTCACCCACCTATGTTCCTTCATTTGCCTGTACCAGTGGCCACGGTATGCAATGCCTGGAGGACTCGTTAGCCATATGGCCTTCTTCAAATCTCCATCTATTATATTAGCATTTTGATCAAAATTTCTGAGTACACTTATCAACAACAAACAAAATTTTTACAACTTTTGAGAATACCGCCAGTAAAGTACCTCATGATCTATCTGATGACTCAACGCCGTTGTAAATTTGTCTGATAAAATTGTATGATCGTGGTCAAGTGCTTGATCATATAAATATTCTAGTATTTGTTGATTGATGGATTGATAGGAGAAATATGGTTCAAAATACTAAACTAGTGAATCTAGTTTACCAGCTCCTGAATATCTTAGTTGGCCTGATATCGTTGTTAAACGAAAACAATGCAATTTGACAAAGCCAACGCCTTGCCGTACCGGCATTGTACACCAATCTGGATGTGGAAGAACATCGTACATAAAATCACTACGGCTTTTACGGCGAGCTTCAGTAATTAAGAAAGCGCTTAAGAAGACAAATTTATTCCTTTTAAAATATAATTCACTATAAATTACTTCTTTATGCAGTCTTATAGTTCATAGTTTCCAATCCCTTAATACAAAAAAGAATTCAACACCTCGCAATTTTATATTCAAAGTCAATTCTTGCTAGCACTCTCGTATTGTTGAACAATAGCCCTATCAAATTGAATAGCGCCATTATCTTTTATATCTCTATACGTAGAGGAATCGGTTACGCCCGAAAAACAAATGTTAGATTATTCGTTCCGAGTTTTTTTAGGACCTGACTTTTATTGATCCCAATTATTTTTAGCTAATTGTGGGGCTTGGTCGAAAAGATTATGGAATAATAGCCGGTTAGCGCAAAAAAAGGGCCTGACTGGAGTTTAATTTTAATTCTTTGGTCACGGCTCAGTTCACTTAATTTAAAGGATCTATACCTAAATACCTATACCTACTGTTATCGAGGTTTGTAATAAGTAGCCTTTTTTGCTGAACGATTTTTTTCTGTTTTGTTCTGTTCTGGTTATTTATTACTGGGGCTGATCTTTTTCTTATGCAGGTGATGATTCATTATTAGGATACAATGAATCCTCGCTTTAATTTTCAGTAATTGGTTTGACATTATTGTCCTTTACCGTTTTGATTATGAGTCATGTAATTTCTAGCTCAATTTCTGTTGTTCTATTAAAGTTTCCTTGGTGTATTGTGCGTCTACTGATACATGATTTAAGAGAGTGACTATTTGTGGCGGCGGACTGGCAAATATTTTTTTTTTTAGAATAGTGAGCGAGCGAGCGATATCTTCCATGATACCTTGGACTAAGATACCAGGAAAAACGTAGGTCCCGAAGTCAACAGCATTTCCATCAAAGGGCCAAAGAACCCTAAGTTATTGTCTCCTGCCACATGAAGTGACTTAATAAAAACTGGCACTATGTGGAACCTGGGATAGCAGTATCTCCAAAAACTGATAGATATTGTTCAAAAAGTTTAGTTACTGGACATGGTACGCAAGAGAACTAGGTACATAGATTACAATAGGGGTAGGTAGTTGTGGACAGATGTTATGGTGGACAGATGTTATGGTTCCGAGATTGACGATAGATGTGCTACTACTGCGGCCGCTGCTGGGGCAGCCTGCTGCGTGTGTGGTCTTCCTCTAACTTTCTAGAGAGGTTCATTTGTTAATGGTAAGTTAGACTTGGACGGATGTTTAGGATAAGAGATTGACGGTAGATCTGCACATGATAGTCACATTGATTCACCCTCGCTATTAGAAAAAATATGTCTAAGAGTACCCCGATGTTATCTCGCTTACGAACATTGTTTTCCGTGCCCTCTTATAGAACCATATACACTAGTAACAATTTTTTTAAGCGCAGTGTTAGCACTTATAATGAGGAATTTAATGAATTGGACATTTTTAACACTAGTTTATGTGTCTATAAATCTAAAATTAAGAACAAATATCAAATACTAGCTTTCCGCCCGCGGCTACGCCCGCGTGGAATTCGGTTATATCGCGCTATTTAGATTTCCCTCGGGAACATCATATTTTTCCGGGATAAAAGGTAGCCTATGTTCTGTCTCAGGGTCCAAAGATTGTCTATGCCAAATTTCATCAAAATCGGTTGAGAGGTTTAAGCGGGAAAGCGTAACAGACAGACAGACAGACAGAGTTACTTTCGCATTTATAATATTAGTATGGATTGTAAACTTTAGCAGTAAAATACCCTTATCGGATACATTTTGAACCCTGATTTGTGCATTGCCATGTTGTTGTAAAGGTCTTCTGTTGTTTTTTCTTTTATTACTATTAATATTTTTAACTTTACTTGCAATTACAGAATAAGCTACTTAAAATTGGTGCCTGCATCCTGTTATATATTAATGTTATGGAACTCTAAGTCCATATGTATCTAATTGAATTGTAATCATTGATTTGTAAGAGACTGTTTCCTAAATAAAAGTAAATAAATAAATAAATAATAAAAAGGCTGGGCAGAGAGGGTAGTAACAATGTAAACTTATTAACCAGTGTTTGTAGTAGGTACATTTACTGTATTATTTACACATGCTAATACAGTATTGTTTATTTTCTGTATCCAGATTTACTTCATATTGTGTTCCTATTTTTATTTACGGCAATGAAGGTTTTTATTAAAATAATCCTTTGAAGCTGTTCAATATGATAACGTTTTGCTTACAGAATTCATAAATTATATTTAGAGAAGCTTTTTGGTCTCATCATCAGCAAAATACATTTTTGGTATTGATATACCAAATAATATATTTTGTTTATTTTCCATTTCCAGATTTTCTTTATATGTACCATCTTTCTGTTTGTATGCACGGCAATAACAGTGTATAGTAAAATAATCATTTGTAGCTGTTCGTCATGATGACGCTTTGAGTAACAAGCAGTTCTTACATTAGATTTAGAGAAGCTTCTTAATCTCATCGTTAGTGTCTTTGATGATTAAAGTGCTACCTTATCACCTTCATTTGTGTGAATCAGTTGTTAGTCAATTTTTTATCTGATCAATAAAATAATGACACTAACATATTTGTTAAAAGATTATTTAGTGTATTTTTTTCAACCTTTCATGTTGTTTTTACCTGAGACTACTTGCTCCGTTTTCCATCCGTCAGTCCGTCAATGGTGTGAAACCGAAACCGTTCATGAAACCGTTATAGATAGTTGCAGACACTATAGCAAGTACCCTGAAATTGTTAATTTCTTTTTTAACACCCTTGCTCGTAAAGCTGATGTAATCCCACCGGTTTTAAATATGTAAAGCGGGCCATAACAAACGCGTGTGTTATCAAAGCAAATAGTTAAGTTATAGTCCATACAAATTCCATAACAGCATTATTTGTCATTTAAAATAATTATGGAACTGATCGCCGCCGCGTGGCTCTAGCCAGTGAGCAGCGCGCTGTTCCATATTTGAAATGGCAAATAATAATACTAATGGCGGGAAAGCAACAGTGTGCATTCACAGATTGAGTTTATTTAAAATAACTGACGTCCTATTTGAAATAAACAAATTTGTATTTGTTTGTATTTAAATGAGTATTTGTAAAAAAAAAAAAACAGTTTATTCGGTAATTTAAAAACTTTGACTGCATGCTCTAGCATCTTTGCCAACATTTTCACGCAGCTACGGCAGAAAATAAACCTCGCGCCATTTTTCTCAAATTTTCTTTTCTTTGTACTTGTATTCTGAATATCTTTTTTTCTGTTTCCTCGCAAGTGTGTTAAAAAATGTCGTACGATATACGTGCGTATTGGTTATAACATGCTCGGCTCAATTACACCCTCGCCTTCGGCTCGGGCTGAAATTCCGCCTCGCATGTTATAACCATCATTACGCACTAATATCGTAATGTACTATTAACACCCTTGTAAAAAGCTGATGTAATTTCACCGGTTTTAAATAAGTAAAGCAAGCCATAACAAACGCTTGTGTTATCAAAGCAAATAGTTAAGTTATAATTCATACAAATTCCAAAACAGCATTATTTGCCATTTCAAATAATTATGAAACTGATCGCCGCCGCACGGCTCCAGCCAGTGAGCAGCGCGCAGTTCCATATTTGAAATGGCAAATAATAATACTAATGGCGGGAAAGGAACAGTGAGCATTCACAGATTAAGTTTATATAAAATAACGGATGTCCTATTTGAAATAAACAAATTTTTCCTCGCAACTGTGTTAAAAAACGTCGTACGATATACCTACGTGCGTATTGGTTATAACATCATTGCGCACTGATATCGTAATGTACTATTCTATCAACCTTGAACCTAATGCTTTAGCGTTACAGTCTAAGATCTATTAAAGAAATTTGACGAATTGTAAGTAGGTAGCTTGATTGCTGGCGTCTTTACACTGACGATTGGTTTTTATTTTTATTTCTCAGCCTCTCATTTATATTATACACAAAAGTCGAACCTCTGTAATATTTTTCCCATTGCATCGTGTGTTTACGTAGTACCAAGGCAAAAGTTGAAGGTCAAGAGTTCGACGCTCGTGGTCAATGATACTCGGTGGGCGAGACGTCTACGATGCTTTACCTTAATGGGATTAGCAGTGCGTTTGCCGATTGAAAATGTTTTAATACTTGCGTTGTATGTTACGTCTATATTCAGGATTTGGAATCTTTTTGATTACTTTTTGCTTTTTACAGAGTTAGGTTAACCCGAATTTATATGAAGGCATTCGAATGTGTATTTATTATGGGCATATTTTCATGCTGAAAGTTGTTTATTTCGTTATAACCATTTATATTGTCCGTTAATTAATTCCGCCATCACTGTTCCATCATCGAACGACCCGTGGTCGTATGGCGTGTATCCACCTATCCACCTTTACGTTGCTGCTACTGCTACAATTCAGACGAAGCGTTTCGCCCCGTTCTTTATATCGCGTACATTGAAGGACAGGAACAATTTGCCTGCGGCAGTCCTCTTGTCACATTACAATTTAAGTGTCTTCAAGGCTACAGTGAATATATTAATAGCATCTTTGATTACCATCATGTAGGATCGCAGTGAAGCACTATTTTTAAACATTATAAAAAAAACCTTATTTGTCTTTTGGTTTCTTCAGTTCGTGTAAAACTGTAATCTCCGTATATATTGCAAAAGGCAACGAAGGGAGATACCAGAGAAGAGCAGCTGCATTCTATACGCATTTTATCACTATACTGCGATCGCCAACATGCCAAGCGTAGCGATTATGGCAACAAAAAAGTATTTTTCGTGCTTGCCGTTGTTAGGGGAAGCTAATAATGAATGAATGACAAATGCAAAAAGATTATATTCTTGTAGACTCATCTCACTTATGTTTGGATTTGTAGCTCATTTCCTATTTCGTTAATTACCTAGTACTTGTTGGACTACATTGTCCTTCCGTACCTACCATTAACATTGAAATTGGAAAACATTGTAAAAGCCATCGCATGTCTAGTGTCAGTATTACGTCAATATCGATATAATAATGTCTTGTTTAAAATATGTTTAGCCGAAACAACTGATAAACATGAGTTTTGTTTCAAGATAGTTGCGGCACCACTTATCATGAATGAAGCGACAAGATTCTTTATTTGTGGAAACATGAGAATACATACATACATACAGAGCATGCAAATTATCACAATACATTATATAGATCAGTGATATTAGGTCTTACTGGCGTATATACAATATGTAAAGAAAACCCTGTCCGACCCATAAGGATAATAAAGGTTAGGTAAACACTTGACCAAATATAATATAAAATTTTACATAATCATCATTGTAACAATAATAATGAATTTTGAAATAATCTTTTTTTCCCGGGGATTAATTCCAATTTCCCCGAAATTTGGTAATTTTTAAAAAACTGACAACACCATTTGTGACGGAGCGAATAGCGATGCGACCACGTGCCGCATGTCCCGCCCCCCTTTACCCGCGCATGTATGCCTATCAGGTTGCCTGCCGCATATGCATTAAGTTATCTCGCTTTTTCGAAATAGCATTTTTTTTTTTTTGGGGATTTTTTTTTTAAGTTTAGCCCGGCTTTGTAGGCATTATTAAAATCAGTTAACGATACCTAACAATACCTTCACGGATCGGACAGGGTTTTCTTTACATATTGTATAATTAAATGACTATATATATACTTACTGCCATTTAATTAGTATCTTACGTACGGACAAGCAGGTCAAGCTATGCATTAAGTTATCTCGCTTTTTCGAAATAGCATTTATTTTTTTTGGGGAATTTTTTTTTAAGTTTAGCCCGGCTTTGTAGGCATTATTAAAATCAGTTAACGATACCTAACAATACCTTCACGGATCGGACAGGGTTTTCTTTACATATTGTATAATTAAATGACTATATATATACTTACTGCCATTTAATTAGTATCTTACGTACGGACAAGCAGGTCAAGCTACCCGAAGCTACCAAATATTCCCAATCAACCTTGAGCCTTAGTACTTACATAGTTGAACATCTAATAAAGAAATCTGACAGATTAGAGTAGCTTGATGTACTGTCGTCTATACTTAAATAAGATACTAATTGGATAAATTAATTAAAATGTAGTTTTTGTTTGTTTTGTATAATTTAATACAAGGAAAGTGTCACTGTATTGGCTTTAGTCTATCGGTTATCATAGTAACAGCTGATAAACTCTTGAAGTAAATTTTATGAAACGACCAAAGCATACATATTTATCTAAATAAAGTAGTAAACATTTCTCCGAGACGTTCCTAACGACTTTGATAAGCAACTGATATACCTTGTATCAGCTGTTTTTACTTCACATGTCAACAGCAAATTAGGTGATATAAAGTCATTAAAAGTTATTATAGCCTAATTTGTTTTTATTGCTTGCTTTTATCATTGTAATAAGAATATTAAGATTGAATTGAAAGCCGCGGTGGTTCAGCCGTTACGAGTGCGATTGATAAACTGCTCCTCGGTTCAATTCACTTTTTATGATTAATTCATCAGTAATCTGTATGGCCGATGGAGCAGTAAAGGGCAGCACAAGACCAATCATCGTGGAAAGCTTTGGGGGAGGCCTTTGTCCAGCAATGGGCCTCTATAGGCTGAAGAAGAAAGAAGAAGAAGAATCTGGTATTATTCCCTTACCTGTTATGGTCTAATGGTCCATAGGCCCGCATAGTGGATCCTACTCCTTGTGGAAGAGGATGTGCCTACATTCCTACACTATATAATATAATCTGTAACTCATAAATTACGTATGTATTCAGTAGCGATTTGTGCTCTATAATAAACGCACGTATAATTAGTCATCCGTCGTTTCATTGATACTCACACGAGCTAGCACAACCATATACGTGCACAGTGGTGACCCCGACAAAGTTTTACGGCTCAGACAACAAAATTAAATCGCAATGACTTCACAACAGGATTGCCAAGCAAAACCTAGCACGAGCGGATCAGCAGAAATAGCAGTTGTTAGTGTGTCTTCGCGAATACCAGAATTTTGGACTGATCAGCCGAGGCTTTGGTTCGTTCAATGCGAGGCGGTCCTGACGCCGCAGAAAATGAGCGATGCGGCACGGTTTGATATGGTTGTTACGAAGCTGGGAAAAGAAGTTGTCCAGCAGGTCAGCGACATACTTCTCAAGCCTCCCGAGGTGAAGAAATATGATACTCTGAAAGAACGCTTACTAAAAGTTTATGAAGAATCTGAGATACGTCAATTTCAGAAGCTCTTAAGTGAGATGGAAT
Source organism: Sesamia nonagrioides (assembly GCA_017933935.1). NCBI lineage: Eukaryota > Metazoa > Arthropoda > Insecta > Lepidoptera > Noctuidae > Sesamia > Sesamia nonagrioides. The sequence goes on along the minus strand of JADWQK010002135.1, from coordinate 348,650 downwards.
TGGGTGACCAAAAACCCTCTCAACTTCTTAGGCGGATGCGAGAATTGGCTCGAGAAAGGATACCCGATGAGACGCTGAGAATAATGTGGCAAGGACATCTGCCATCTTCGGTGCGAAGTGTGCTAGCCGTGAGTGAAGTACCGGACTTAGATAATTTAGCGGCAATAGCAGATAAAGTGTTGGAGACGTCCCGACCCTCACAGGTGGCTGAAATGCAAGCTACACCTGTTATGAGTGGTACCAGCGACAGTGCATTGATTTTGGCGGAGATAGCCAAATTAAGTTTAAGAGTCAGGGATCTGGAATCAGAAAGAAAGTTCATGCACAATGGAAATAATCGTTTTCGCTCTCGATCGCGCTCCAAATCACGCGGGCGTTATTCGACAACGCGTCGGTCAGCAGATAATCCGGATTGGCTTTGTGTTTACCATTTTAAGTATCGCCACAGAGCTAGAAAATGTGTAGAGCCGTGCGCTTGGCCAAAAACGGGCAAGAAGGAAAACTAAGTGAGGTGCAATCGCAGGTGGAGATTTGCACCATAGCCCCAGTTCCCCGACTATGTATTACGGACGAAAGCAGCGGGCTCAGATTTTTGGTAGATACTGGTGCGAACATTTCAGTGTTGCCGGTAATCAAGAATCGCGTGTGTAGTGCTAACTGTGCGGACTATAAACTGTATGCAGCGAACGGTAGTGAGATAAAGACTTATGGTGTAAAGACGTTAAACTTAGATTTTAGATTACGAAGACCATTTCGTTGGACATTTGTGTTGGCAGAAGTCAAGCAACCCATACTCGGTGCTGATTTCTTAGCCCATTATAAGCTCTTAGTGGATGTTAACAATAAAAAACTTATAGACTCAGTGACATGTCTAAAAACTATCGCGTCTGTGACTGTGCAACATGAACCTACAGTGAGAACAATTGACTTTAAAAACAAATATAGTGATATTTTGTCCGAATTTCCTAACGTAACGAAACCATTGAGTTTTAAGGAAGTTCCATGTCACTCAGTGGTACATCGAATCGAGACTTCGGGTCCAGCTGTGTTCGCGCGCCCGAGGCCTTTACCGCCAGATAAATACTATAAAGTCAAAGCCGAATTTCAACGCATGCAGGAGATGGGGATATGTAGACCCTCTAGGAGTAACTGGGCGAGCCCTCTGCATGTTGTTACGAAAAAGAACGGCGAATTAAGACCTTGCGGCGACTATCGGGCTTTGAATGCGATTACTAAGCCGGATCGTTATCCGATACCGCGCATACAAGATTGCAGTTATTTGTTACATGGGAAGAATATATTTACCAAAATTGATATACAACGAGCCTACCACAATATTTCTATACATGAAGACGATATTCCGAAGACGGCAATTACAACACCGTTCGGTTTGTTCGAATTTTTGCGTCTGGGGTTCGGTTTTCGTACAGCGGCACAAACCTTTCAGCGTTTTATGCAAGATGAAGTCCTACGGAACCTTAACTTTATTTTTATCTATATTGATGACGTCATTATTGCCTCGTCGTCGGAGCAGGAGCATAGACGTCACGTAAGGGAAGTACTACAGCGGTTAGACGAATATGGCATAACCATTAATGTATCCAAATGCGAATTTGGCAAGACGGAACTAAATTTTTTGGGTTTTCGCATGTCACAAGAAGGTATGAAGCCATTAGATGATCAAGTTAAAGTGATTACTGAGTTTCCAAGGCCTAAAACAGTGGAGGAGCTTCGAAGGTTTCTTGGAATGATCAATTTTTATAGACGCCATTTACCTAAGGCCGCCGAAATACAAGCGAAATTGAATGTATTTCTTCATAATTCAAAAAAGAAGGACAAAAGTGTCATACCTTGGACCGATCAAAGTATTGAAGCGTTTGAACAGTGTAAACTAAGCTTAAAAAGCGCAGTAACATTGTCATTCCCGTCGCCAAACGCGCCGATTGCCTTAATGACTGATTGTTCAAACACCTGTGCAGGAGCTGTGTTACAGCAAAAAGAAGGCAGTAATTGGAGGCCATTGGGATTTTTTTCAACGAAATTGAGCGATTCACAGCAGCATTATTCAACATATGATAGGGAGTTATTGGCGATCTACCTAGCAATCAAACACTTTCGACCTTTTATTGAGGGAAGACCACTAATTGTTTATACCGACCATAAGCCGATAGTTTACTCATTGCAGAAAAACGCAGTCAGTAAAAACGATACGCCGCGAAGAATACGACAGCTAGATTTCATATTGCAATTTGCTACCGAGATAAAACATATATCGGGCATGGAGAATGTGGTTGCAGACTGGTTGTCAAGAATATCAGCAATTGACATTCCATCACCATTAGATTATGAGAAGTTGGCCGATACGCAAATAAATGACAGTGAGCTACATAATCTTACGAAGTCGAAATCATTACAGTTTAAGAAGATATTGATACCTAATTGCAGTAAACCAGTGTATTGCGACGTGTCCTTAAATCGGGCACGACCATATTTGCCCAAAGAATTCCGAGTATCAGCTTTCAACGCGGTACACGGGATCAGTCACCCAGGCACGCGTACAACGAGGAGGATGATGCAAGATAGATATATATGGCAGGGCATGAATAAAGATGTGACGCAATGGGTCAAAGGTTGTATAGACTGTCAAAAATCAAAAATACAGAGACATACAGTGTCGCCTCATGGCCATTTCGTATATAGCGATCGGTTTGACCACTTACACTTGGATATAGTAGGACCGCTTATATATTGCAATGGTTATCGGTATATAGTGACCATGGTGGACAGAAAAACTGGGTGGCCGGAGGCTTATCCGGTAAAAGATATTACCGCAGAGACGGTTGCAGACATAATGTACTCCGGATGGATAACCAGATTTGGATGTCCTTTAAATTTGACAACAGATCAAGGTTCAACGTTTTTATCTCAACTATTTATACAGTTAGCTAAGAGGATGGGCATCCAGAAATTTAGAACTACAGCCTATCACCCACAGTCGAATGGGAAAGTAGAAAACTGGCACCGGTCACTGAAGGCTGCACTTATGTGCAGGGGAAAAACGGAGCAATGGGTGTCGGAATTACCCACAGTTCTACTGGGGTTGAGAGCATGTTTAAGGGACGACACTCAAATTAGTGCTGCAGAGATGGTACTAGGCGAAGCATTACGTTTGCCTGGAGATTTCTTTCAGCCGCCAACGCAAGAAACTGCCAGCAATGTATTGTTCGTGCAAAATTTGCGCAGGAAAATAGCACATTTAGCATCCGTGCCCAGAAAAGAATTACACCAAGGAAGAATCTTCATACACCCCGAATTAAAAGATTGTACACATGTTTTTGTGCGAGTGGATAAGGTGTCCAGACCACTAACCCAACCATATATGGGACCTTTTAAAGTGATTGATAAGACAGACAAATATTTTAAAATCATACAGGCGGATACGCATAAAATAGTTAGTATGGATCGTTTGAAACCGGCCTATTTCATCACGAGTCAAGAATGCACAGATGCACCTAATAAGGCAACAACAACTGTAAACAATGACACCAAAGTGTCGAGATTCGGACGAGTTATTAAACCAGTGGTGCGCTTTACACTGTAAATACATCTCAGTCGTAAATATCTACAACTACAATGGGTTCAAAAACAAGTAAGACCGAAGAAGTAATTATTGCCCAAAACGGTGCGGGAAACAGTGCCGCCACGGCGGCAACAGAGACTTTGACGTCTGGAAGGCAGGAGACGTATCTCTTGTTCATTATAGCGTGCATTTTAGCAGCTATGCTTTACGTTATGTGGCGTTATTGTAAGACCGGGTACGCTCGGTACCTAAGACGAGAGCTGCAGGATTGGCCGAGGATCGAACAGCGCGCTGGTGAGCCAGGCTGTGACAGCCGCACACCACAGCGCGTAATAGTGTGATAGTGAAAGTGAAATGGGAATAACAAATTACACTGTGCGAAACGTTAATGGAGTGATTATTTTAGGTATGCTTAGAGGAATTTATGTTTAAAATAATACTAGTAATGTATAACCTGTGTAACCAAATAATACTATTTTAGTTTATATAAGGATTCTTTAAATAAAGGGGGATGTACTGTGCCTACATTCCTACACTATATAATATAATCTGTAACTCATAAATTACGTATGTATTCAGTAGCGATTTGTGCTCTATAATAAACGCACGTATAATTAGTCATCCGTCGTTTCATTGATACTCACACGAGCTAGCACAACCATATACGTGCACAAGGATTCTTATTATGATCCTGCAATTCTGCTTACCACGTCTATCGCAGCACGAACGAGGTCCATGTCAATATCGGCGGCTGTCTTAATCGAGGAAGCCTTAACTCTAAATCAGTATGATGCTTTGAGCAGGCCTTTTCTTTCAAGTGTTGCCATATCTTGTAACCTAACGGACTGAAATCTGGACTGGAGGAGGGCCAGTCTTCGTGCCGGATGAAGTCAAATCAAATCAAAGCATTTATTTCAAATAAACCAGTTACAGGCACTTTTGAATTGTCAGAAGGTGGGTCAGTCAGTAAGGTGAAGCTTGTCGCCCATTCCAAAGAGTAGGTGCCTATGGAAAAGATCGGGCAAGAAACTCCATGGACACGATTTGACACACCGCCATCCAGTCTTATGTGCTCTTCAGTCTATGAGCTGATGCCTAATATTGCTGGAATACGCAGTGCTTCTACCATACCATGAGCAAGGAGAGAAAATTACCTTGTTGGACAAGCTGTACAACTCTCTTCATCACTACAGTTTGCGTATAGCTTATCATTTTGTTAATTGTCGCCTTCTTCAGTAAAAAAAAATATCGTCCAAAAACGAAATTCCTGATATTTTTCAGTCTCAGGTTCATTAGACGAGCCTTCAGACGACGTCCTGTTTTTCTTCGATATTCCCGAAGCTCTAAGTCTTCATTTTACACTCTTTTCACCGTGATTCTGCTTAACGTCACCTGAAGGGGCAAATGTTTCTGCTTACGTTTGCAATTTCTTATGTCTCTCACTCTTTTTCAATATGGCATAAATTTGAATTTCGCAACGATGACAGGTTAGAACGGTACAGGGATGCAATAACTGCAACACGGTCTTCCTTCAGCGTCCATTCTATATCTAAAAATGAATAAAATTCTAAACAGTACACATTTTTATTTTCATGAACAATTCGAAATTCGAGTTCCATAAGCTTTTTGTGGACATCATTCTGAAAATAAAAATACTGTGTGATAATACTTAAGTTGTAATATTAATATAGTATTTAATACGTTTTATAAGGGCCTCGATGTCTGAAATAAATATATCAATGTTTTGCGTCACATGCTCGCTACAATTCATATACTTTGATGTACCAGTAACATTTCAAGACTAATTTTCGAGTTCGCAACAGTTCCACCGGGAATTGAACCCACGGCTTTCTGATCGGGCATGGTAAATTTAATAATACTTAGTCGTATTTTATATTAATTATAATTTTCCACAGAAATGATTATTGACTGATGAATGATTTTTCGAATAAAAAAATATATACTTTTTTTTTAATCGTAGGGAGAGCTGACGTATTGGTGCAGTCAGCAAGTCGATGAAAAGTTCTGTTTTTAACCGACTTCAAAAAGGAGGAGGTTACTCAATTCGACCGTATATATGCCTTTTTTATGTTTTTTCGGTGTCTTTGGTTTTGTATATTCATTTTTGACACAGACTTCCGAAATTAGTTAATTTTCACTTTGTAGTGGTTTTTGGAAGTCGGTTGTTTTTTTGTAAAAAAGTTTATATTGTTAATCCCAATCACCGAACAAAATATTTTGTTAAAACCAAAACCGAAGTGACAATTAATTAAAGAACGGAACTGGTTGTTTTTCTCTCTTTAACTCTTAACTTCTGTTATGAAATGCAAAACATACATTTACCAATCATATCTTGTTAATCACCCACAGTAGGAAAATTGTATGCCTTAAATTTGTAGATTGATCTTACTCTGTAAAACATGTATTGTGGTGAGAAAATAAATAAATAATAATTATTATTATTTCCTTTATTTTTCTATATGTACTGTCGCGTTAGACAGGAAAGAAAAAAGGGAGGAGGGAGACAAATAATTAATTAAAACATAATTAAAAGGATTAAAAAAAATGTGATGCGGATGAAAATGGGTGAGGTGACAACAAAAGTAAACATAAAAAAACACAGTAAAATAGAAAAAGGAAGGCAGCCGTCAGTCGGGCAGGGCACAGCAGCAGCAGCAAGCTGGCTGCAGGAGTGGAGGAGCGGCGCCGGCAGCAGGAGGAGCGACACCTTCAGTAGGAGCGGTTCCGGCGGCATAGGGTAGCGGCAGTGAGAGCGGCGCTGGCGGTAGGGGAGTCACCGGCAGTAGAGCCGCGCCAGGTAACAGAGGCGGCATCGGCAACATTAGCGGCGCCGGCAGCCGAGACAGCGCCCGCCAACAGGACCTGTGCCGCCATCAGAAGCAGCATCAGCCAGCAGAACAGCGGCAAAAAAAGCACAGCACAGGTAAAGCGTTACAAGCAGGAGGAGGTTCAGAGGAAGTTCCCCTCTTCGCGAGGGAGAGGGTACCCCTGGGAGGGCTCTGCGAGGCAAAATTACAAAATTAAAACCTCGACCGAAAACCTTAAACTGTTACTGCTCAGCGAGGGCTTCCGAAGAAACCTCACAGAACAGCTTTTTCACGAACTTTAAATATTCGAAAAATTATAAGCAATACGAAAATAGGAGTTCGGATAGTATAGTAAAGGCTATATAGTAATGCTATATAGTGGCTATATAGTGCTAATAGGCTTTCAAGAATTTGCAAGAAAAAGGTTGTCATTAGAGACATAATCAACAGCGTTGTCAAAAACTGTCATAACAATGAAAATATTATTTATAAAAATGTAAATATAAGTGATATTAAATTGAAAAGTGTTGAGTAGGAAAAATTAATATCAGTATCAATGAGGTCTTCGCAGGTATCAAAATAATTGATTAATTGAAGTGGTCTTAGTTCTGCCGAGATGAAACGATATTCCCGAATCGTAGCCTCCAAAGAATTTCTTAATTCCTCATTGCACTGGGGTACTTAAATTTGTAGCCCTATCATTACTCCCCTCGTCAGCATAGTTTGTTGGCTGCGGTGGTATCTCCGTAGTCTGCGACTGGTGAGCGATGACATGGCTACTCTGCATTTCATTTTGGAGGCGTTCAAGCACAGTATCATTCAAGATATGAATACGCTGGATATCCCGCTGATCCGATAGACTTTGTGCCGAAACGTTGACAGCCGGTTCAAGCACCTGAAACAGAGAGATCATTCGAACACGGTACACGGTGAGGTTGTTTCCTCCCTCTGTAGCCCCATAGTATGAGCGCCTGACTATTTTCATTGACGGAGTGTGTCCATCTCATGCGCTGCACAGTTCTGCCGGGAGCTGGGACCCTGTCAGAAGCCGATGGGCCTCGAGGTCCTAAGCGGTCCGGCGGCCAGCGTCCTCTCCGTCGGCGAGTAGGTGGTGGCGTCGTCGGCGGAGAGAAATACTCGTCGTTCGAGCTCGACATAATTGCCGCGGCCTGGGTCGTCACAGCGCTTACAGTGGCGCTGGAGACCGGCGGCGGCGAGGCGGAGCTGAGCAACGAGTCCCGAGATGGTGAGGGTGCATGTTGTCTTGCGGCAGATCTTGTCAACATTCCATATTTATTTCACTTATCTGTTCTGAATAATAGTTTATTTATTGTCAGAGGTGACATGACAGATGTCATCTCCAAATATTCGGTTTTATGGATATTTACTATGAAATATATTGGTTTTGTGTTGAATATTTCACAATAATGGAATGAAAAAAACTGATTTAAAATATTATTTCTGAAATTGATAAAAATTATGCTGTTGACGTTTGCTGTGTTGCCAGTTTATTATTATTATATCTTGTTAATTGACTTTTGTTGCAGACCGGACACTCACATTTCGCTAGTCATGTTTATCGATATCGTTAATACTCTAAACGAACCTGCTCATGTGTGTATGTGGACCATGTGAAACTTCTTCTTACAACGAGATAACGCTTTGGGTACTATACAGTTCTTTCTTACAAATTTAGAGAAGCTTTTTGATCTCATCATCAGCAAATTAAATGTACATACTGTAACACTTATATTATTTATTTTCCATTTCCAAATTTTCTTTCCATGTATCTTGATTTTTATCTCTCTCTCTCTCTGCAGTCGGTCCCTCATACCTGAGGATCATGGTCAGCATTAGGGCAGCATTTCGAATGGATGATCTGCCTCCATCGGTTTCGATCCAGCGCGTCTCTCACCACCGCGTAGAATTTAGAAGACGATGAGTCTTTGACTTGATCGGTCCATCTGGTTGATGGACGACCGCGCGATCGTTTGCCTTCGGTGTTCCCAACGACAATCAATTTTTCTATACTTTCATCGCCTCTGCGTATTGTGTGACCGAAATAGGACAAAACACGTTGCTGGCATATGGTCGAAAAACTGGTTTTTATTTTGAGCTGGTTCAGAATCGACACATTGGTGCTTTTTGCAGTTTAAGGTATTCGGAGTAATCGCCTCCAGCACCACATCTCGAATATATAAAATGATCCTTTGTAGCTGTTCCACATGATAACGCTTTGGGTAACAAATAGTTCTTACATTAGGTTTAGAGAAGCTTTTTGATCTCATCGTCAACAAATTGAAACATGCTTTGATGATTAAAGTGCTACAGTGTCAACGTCATTTGTGACTCGGTAGCAAGTCAAGTTTTTACGTGACTGAAGTCAATATACTACTTGTATATATAATATATTTCTTCTTCTTCTTCTTCTTCAGCCTATAGAGGTCCACTGCTGGACAAAGGGGTCCCTCAAGGCTTTTTGCTTTAATCCCCACGCTTGGCAGGCGGGGCTAGATTATTGAGTGTATTTTCAGCCTTGGCGAATCGCTTGGCGGCAAGACTTTGTATGTCTTTGTCTGTGTGTTTGTCTTTGTCTCTTTGTCTTTGGTTTGTTTTGACTTTATCTGAATCATAATTGATCAGAACACTGTTCGATTAATCGACTTCAAAAAAATTGAGTATTTTACGAACAATTGATACTCGTACAAAACAAATCATAATATTCAAAATTAACCAGTCACGCACCGTTATGCACAAAAAAAATAACATGGTTGAAAAAACGTTCGACATGTTTGCAATATGTTTACATGACATTTCTCTCAACTTCCGCACTGTAAAGGCTTTTAACGTTTTCCTTTAACCCAAAAAATATGTGTATTTCGGTGTAACATAAAAACCTCGCTCAATTAACTTGTCGATGGGAACATGGCAGACTCCTGAAAATGACACGGTACACTAAAGCGTAATGTTTACGACGCATCTACGTTAACCGTCATTTTTGAACCCCAATGTACTACATATATCGGGCAATTTATTTCCCACGAAAAACGGGAAATTGAGATTTTTATGTGCAGATATTTATAAAAAACGTGTGTTCGTTTGAGTAACGCATTTGCCGTTTACGATTGAGTTATGTAAGAACGCGAGCATGTTGTCGAGATGAAATCTTGATATGACGTCACTAATATTTCTTTACTAAATCGGGAATGAAGGAGAAATGGGGACGCTTCAAGTTAAACATGATTCTTCATTACAAAAGTGATACATTTTTGGTATTCATATTTCTGGTAGGGGTTTTTTTTTTTGGGACAAAACCCGCCACACTTTTCCCACCCACTGCAACTCCTGAAAGCCAGAATCAACAGTGGAGACCGCCAGAAAAACGCCGAGCAATGAAGCTCGACGAGTCCCGGAGAAACGATTCGACTGTCTTGGGTCCCGCAACGAAATTAATCAGAAAAGAATAGCGGAGGATAGGTCGGTAGGGTTATGCAATTTTTTATACCTAATACTAAGTACTAAGAACTACTTTCCAAATTTAAACTGGATGTCATGTTGGAACCCTCACAGGCGTCCCCAGAACATCCTGCCAAAGTTTTATTATATTATGGTCAATCGTTTCGATACGCATAGAGGACAAACATTGATTTTATTTAAAACTTAAAAAATGCCTGCTGATCGGATTTGTATGATATTTATTTAGTTGAGATTTATTTCCACTTGAATATCAGAATGACTTAAAATTGTGAAGATGTTTTTTGTTACTTATTTTATTTCACCGCGATTCAGCCTTATGGTAAACAAGGCTGTGGTAAATAATACTATGCTTGATGGTATTGCGTACACGGTAATAGTTTATTGTGATTATTGGCTATAGGTCTATTATTAAATTTGTTAGCCTTTTTTTTTTGTTGGGATGGGAAATCATCAAATGACTTCTCCCGCTCTGGGCGGAGCGGAGGGGCGTGTCAGACTTTTACTGACTAAAACCCACCCGTGTGTCTTCACTTGCCTGTGCGACGGCCAGGGCCACGGTTTCTTGTTTAATCAACCCGCAACCCTGACCCAGGAGGCATCGGACTTCGTGGACCCCGTCACGATGTGCTGACATCTCTTTGAGGCGTGCGTGAAACACGACGCGCCGTCGACTTAGTCCTGGTAGCCTTCATTAGCATTCATATATTTTGTTTCCCTTTTTCAATCTCAACAACTTGCAGCAACAACAACAAAACTAGTATTTGAGGGTGTGAACTAGTAGATAGGCTTGAAATATAATATCAGCTTTGAATAAGAGCTAAGTACGTAGGTACCCAAATATTTATTTAGCAATAAATCCTTATCTTATCCGATTTAGTTAAATGCTGTAAATTTAACTGAACAAAAATACTACTCGTAAAAATCGATTTACACTACAAGTTTTTATAATCGAAATTATTCAACAAATTATTTTATGATCAGAACTGAATTTAAATTCAATAAATACCTATTTACTCTTATATAAAATTTTATAAAATGGTTTATCATTTATGTGTCTCAATTTGGTTGATGTGCGAATGGACGGACTTGGCTGGTGTGTATCGTATCAAAGTACTTAGCATAAAATAGTAGTGGTACCGCTCGGTATACACATATAACATAATAATATCGTGTATCTTAATCTGACAAGAATTATCCGAATTAGACGCAAGAGAAGTCGCTGACAAAAACTAAAATTTGCATATACATAATAAAACCCTTCTAGTTATAGCTACCCACAAATAGCCAGAATAAGTAGTAAGCTTACAAGCCGGTAAGTCTCTTCTAACTTTGGACCTTACCAAATTACAAGCGTTTAAAATTCAGGACTTTTGCTCACTAATCTCTTACTAGTTCGCACCAACCGCATCCGATGTACAAATATTTACAGGGACGACCCAGCTGAGGTCAATTTTCCTACTACCCGCAATTGAAACATCATAAAACCCACTAGAATGATGCAGTAAACCCAACGTTATTTTTCCAAAGCAAGAGTTGAATTTAGAGTGACCGAGCAGCAGTCGTAAAATTAAAGACGGGTGCAATATAATCTACGAAATCGAATTTTAAATTTAGATTACTAAAGTTCATTTTGGGTTGGTAAGATCGTAAAAATCTTTGCTAATCCAAAATGATGTAGGACGGTAGCCATTGCTAAGTGATTTTAGACTGTATGAGTTTATTTTAGGGTTTGTTTTACAGAGTTTTTCAAAGGATACAAGTGCAGTGCACTTTGCCTTCGGTTCAGTGATGCACCTCAGAGCACGAGACTGATTTATGGTTATAATAAATATATGGATGTTTAATGTTCAAGATTATCTATAGTGAGTAATAAAAGACGGTGTTTGTGTGTAAAAACTGTATGCTAATGTGGATTTTATGTCTAAGATTATTTCGCTCGAAAGTTGAAAAAAATATGCGACGTTGTCTTAATTTTGACTTTAAGAACTTGCCTTGGAAACATATTTGAGATATAAATTCGCAGGTTGATTGAAACATTGGCCAAATTTCATCAATAAAACTGTAGGCGATTAACATAACTAAACTGAGTTCTAGGGCTGTTTATTATAGATAAGTTAGACATGGTTAAAACATTGGCTACTGAAAATACGTCAAATTATGTCAATTCTACGGATTAAATTATTAAAATTATTTTTCATTTCTCATATTCGGAAAGTAGTATTTTCTTGATCTGATTGTTGGGTAGAAAGTGCTATTTCCCTCCATAGAGCGGGAAAAACTCATACAAATTACTTTCCACCTAAGGGTCGCGGTCGGAATGAACTTTAAAAATAGAACTGATGTCAGCTGTGAAGAAATTTGTGTAACAAAAACTAATAAAAAAAAAATGCAGCGGCAATGTGAGTTTCTAAACAGCCAGTGTGAACTTAGCAAACTTCATTGAGCGAAATAGGTCGCAACCATAGAATTAAGAAGTATGATAGTACCTACTTATTAATTCTATGGTCGCAACAATAACGTGGTTATTTCCATATTTAAATTTTAAAAATTCGACATAAATTAGCGGGATACCAATCTGTTATGTATCTGTGACGGAATTAAAAAAATAGTTATTTTCCTCATATTCGAAATGAAAAGTAGAGTGTTTAACACGGGTAAAAGAATCAATTCCTACTCGGACTATAGCCGCCCTCGCTACGCTCGGGCGTCTAAATACCTCGGGAATTGATTCTTTCCACCCTCGGCTAACAATCTACTATTCTATTCTAGTTTATAGATATAGATAAAGAAATTGGCCAGTCTTTGTCATCATTGTTTTGAATATTGACACTGATCTTGAACGCGGTTTAGATATGCTAATCGCGTTCAGTTTATTTGGTGAAATTCGCTCTAAATAATTATATGTTAATATGTTTAGATCTCAGATCTTGCAAATATTTTATTGTAGTTTTATTCATAGTTAACTTACAAAACTCTCCACTTTTCTGACGTTAAATATTGAGTTATTTTGCATATAGCAATCGAACATGTTCCCCTTATTTTATAACATTTACGTCATAGCTGGAGAAATGTGGGTGTACTCAACACATCTTTAACTATGAAGTTATGAGCTAGACCATAGAAATCTCCTGACTGAAATAAAAATTCGTTCTCTAGTTATATCTATAATTCTGAAAGGGTTGGCAGAGGTGTATCAAACTTACTTCCACACTTCGATACATATGTCCCATTTGTAAAGGATAAGCCTATCGTCATCAACCCGGCACAAATCCCAGACTCGTGGCTGCTATTGCGAAATTACTTGGCCCTTACGTAGTTAACACAACTACGATTCGCTTCCTCTTTCATACCGCGTACATCGAGGGATTGGAACAATTTGCCAGCGGCGGTGTTTCCGTCGGACTACAATTTGAGTGTCTTCAAGGCTAGAGTGAATCTCCTCCTCCTCCTCATGTCGTTCTCCTCATTACTGAAGGTCGTGATGTCCCTGTGGAATTATCCTCTACTTCACAATAGATAGTTCGCCATTTGTTACGATCCCTGGCCGCGAGTATAGCATCATGCAAGCCGGTGTCCAGAGAGGAACGAATTTGGCAAGTCCACCTTATTGGTCTGCAACCGCTGGAACGTCGTCCATCCACCTTCCCAGTAACCATTAGATGTTCGAGGTTGTAACCATCCTTTCTGGCAATATGGCCAAAATACTCCAAAATCCTTCAAAGGCAGACAGAGGAGAGTCTTATTGTGACAACCAACTCTCGAAGGATTGATGCATTTGTGCGGAAAGCTGTCCAAGGAATCTGAAGCACCTTCCTCCAGCACCACATCTCGAAAGCGTCAATGCGGTCTCGATCGGCTTTCTTGTCCACGTTTCCGAACCAGTTTCTAGAGTGAATAGGTAGGCTCTTAATAATCTAGTGCGCTTTACGATCATTGATTGCGTCACTGCTTACCATCAGGCGAGATTGTGGTCAAGCGCTAGTTTATAATTTATAAAAAAAGACACTAGCGCCTATTCGCTTGTTCACACACTAAACTAAGTTCAAGTTCAGATAATATTATAGTCCTGTCAAAATAACCAGAGCCGGACGTAGATTGACGTAAAATACGTCAATCTACGTCAATCTACATGCATTTTATTAGCTTCACATGTATGTTTGCTTGCTTGCTTGTTTGCTTGCTTGCTTGTTTGTTTGTTTGTTTGTCCGTCTCTAACTCTTTGGACTACGAGTGAGCGGCTCATTACTGTAAAAAGTCCCACCGTTTTCAATACGTTCGTTCGTTCGTTTTTTTTAAAGTATGTCGAACTAAAAAGTTGTAAATAAATATAGTTTTAATAACTAAAAAAACATGCTTTTAAAAATATTAAAATAATTTTAAAGAAGCGTGAGGTGCTTAATGTACAAAAATTATGGCACAAAGCGGTCTCACGCTTTTTTTTAAATTATTTTTAACTTTTTAGTTGGATATTTTTTAAAAGCATGTTTTTTAGTTTAAATAAACTATATTTTTAGTAGCAATGTTTTAATCACGTGTAACTTACTATAGAGTAGCTTAATATGACAGGAATAAACTAGGATCAATTGAACAATCCTACTGTCTTACTGGAAAATACCCGAACAAGAAAATGATTTCCCATATCCGACGTCATGTTTCGAAAACCATCTATATCAACTCTCTTATAATACCGTACGGTCGTAATTTATATTGGTTGATGTACGTAAACAGAGTTTGTTTATTTTATTTAGCAATAGTTTACATTAGCAGTGCATGTGATTTCAAAATCACCTTGGATGCAACGAGATCTGCGCGTGTTTCGTTCAGACATTATGTTTGATTTTGAATAGAGATAATTTGCTTCCTGAATAAGTTTTTTTGGTGGTAGGCAACAACATCAGCCGCTGGCATAAGTTACCACCCACCAGACAAAGTCTTGCCGCCAAGCGATTCGTCGTGTTCCGGCATGATATCTGGTGAAGCCGTACGGAGGACGGGTCTGAGCAGTTGTGTTGCAATGTGTACCGGGTACGATGTGCCTAATGTTGTTGTGTTGGGAGTTTGGTCGTGGAGGGTCTCCAGATCATCCTCTGACGCAGCATCGTTGGTAGTGTTGTTGGGTTAAACATTGCATCACTTCGCTCAACTGCCGTCTTCCTTCCTATTCACTCAGTTTTTTTGAGTGAATAGGCTTAATAAGTTAGTGCGTTTTACCATCAACGATTGTATCACTGCTTACCATCAGGCGGGATTGCAGTCAAGCACTAGTTTATAACTAATAAAAAAAAAAAAGTTTTGATGGTAAATTTTAGTGGTGGTACATATTATACGGTGTTTAATTCGATATTGCTGTAAAATAAATAAGGACATACACAAAAATGTAAAGAAAACCCTGTTTGATCTGGGAAGGTAACGTTAGGTATCAATAACAGATTCTACTAATCTCTACAAAGCTGGTCTAAACTTTAAAATAACCCCCTAAAATAATATGATTTCGCAAAAGGAGGAACTTACATGGCAATACATGCGCGGACGACGGGGGCAAGGCACGCGGTTGCATCGCTAAAATAATACTGTCCAAAATGGTGTTGTCACTTTTTAAAAATTTAGGGGAACTTTGAATTAATTCGTGAAAAAAAAAAAGATTTCAAAATTCATTAGTATTGTTACTATGATGATTATGTCAAATTTCATATTGTATTTGGTCATTTTTTCACCTAACCTTTATTATCCTTATGGGTCGGACGGGGTTTTTTTTATTTACATATTGTGTATGTCTCAGTCATGACAGATGTAGACCACTGTTTAAGCGGATATTTCCGAACCGAGCGTTAGGAGTAAAACAGACAGGTTGATCAACAGGATTAATTAGTTACTTTACTCGCATGAGTGTCTATGGTGGGCGTGATATTAAAATTGGCTTTAGTTTTTAGCAATTTGGAGAATCGGCAATGCATTTCCTTATGTTAGAATTGGCCTCGAAATGTCATGATGAAAAAATTATTCAACAATAATATAATTTATTTATTTTATTATTTATGTACACACAATAAAATACATAGAGACACGACAAAATTAAGATCTGAGTACAAAGGTGCTGCTTATTTCTTAAGAAATTTCTTCCAGCAGACCTGCGAAAGAAGAAGTAAAACAGAAATGTAGACAATAGTGTGTAAGAACAAGGAGGAAATAAAATATGAATATGATAACTATTAAAGTAATAATGTTAAATATACCTAAACATGTAAACTAAAAATAAATATATAAGTATACTTAAATAAATACATAATACTAAATTATATAAATATGTATAAATAATTAAGGAATTCTCACAATATACCTAGAGCTCTTTTAATCGACGTTTAAATTTAGAAATAGTGTTTAAATCACGAATGTTAGGCGGGAGTGAGTTCCTCAATCTTAAAGCATGCACAGAGAAGGAGTAGGAATAGTAAATCGTTTTATGAGGATGAGATTTAAGGATGGATCTTAGGTGTGATGAAAATCAAAAACGCTCACGCAGGTAGGAAGGATAAGACGGGTTATGTAAGATGTTGAAAAGGAGACTTATAATCCTAGTATTCCTGCGAAGGCAGATTGCGAGCCACTTGAGTTCCTTGCGAAAGTGAGAAACATGGTCATACTTACGAAGACCGAAAACAAAGCGAATGCACTAGTTTTGCAAGCGCTCAAGCTTGTTTAACAGCTCCTCAGTAGCATCCAGGTAACAGGTTACAGGGTGATTATAATTGTATAAAGAAATTATGATATGTGGGATATAGCCTGTTAATAGACATAAAGACAGACAGTGAAGTTTTAGTAATAGGGCCCCGTTTTTATCCTTTGGGATAATACATTTCGCGGACTTTCCTGACGCCTTCGCGTTGAGCTGTTTAGTAGATTATCGGACGGAGGGTTCTTTTTTCCTGAAAAGGAGATTCGCTGTCGGAATTGGATAATTTTGTTTATTTAAAACCCTTAGCGATCTCGATGGTGTCAAGAAGGAAGGTAAATGGGAAGCTCACCATTTTCTTCCTTTGTTTTTTTTTACGGGTTTGCGTTTTTCTTTTTTTTATCCAAATACGAAGCTACAGGCCACGAGAGTAAGGTTTACTAGAAATTATCTTTTCACTTAAGATTCCTAGGTCACAGTTATTGGAAAGTACCCAATGCAAAGTATCAAAAATCAAATCATTTGCTTCAGAGAACTTTTCGAATGACATTTCATTTTTTTTTTATGCTGAGCTGTGTCATTTTTTGTATTATTATGTTTTATAAAACTAAATCAAAAACTAGGGCTATGCTGGGGGTTTCACTGTGCGATTGCATTAGGAATGAGGAGATCCGCAGAAGAAGAGAAGAAGAGAGAGAGTAACCGACATAGCCCGAAGAATTGCAACACTAAAGTGGCAGTGGGCTGGACACATTGCCCGTAGGACCGATGCCCGATGGGGCCGACGGGTTTTCGAGTGGCGACCACGCACCGGAAGACGTAGCGTGGGTAGGCCCCCGACAAGGTGGACCGACGACCTGGTGAAGGGCGCGGAAAACCGCTGGAAGCGGGAGGCGCAGGACCGGTCGTCGTGGAGAACCTTGGGGGAGGCCTATGTCCAGCAGTAGACGTCTTTAGGCTGGAATGATGATAAATGATGATATATTACTTATTTTAAAAAGTCATATGCGCCAAACTGACGGTGGACTGGCGATAAAACATTTGCTTCGCTGTGACACGTAAGAAACTGGTATCTCTGTCAAGTGTATTGTCGTTGCAAGTCAAACTCGTTTGGCACATCCTTGTTTATTTTGTAATTTATAAGTGTTATTGATTTATTATCCGCCTTCTGTTATTTTTATATCACCATAAACGTTCTATTACTTAGACGATAGCAGAAACTAGTCACATTTGATACTTGATATGTCCATCTAAAACATTTAAATGATTATAAACTCATTCTACGATATAAGTGGCATCATCAAACGTTTTATGGTTTTAATCCTTTTCCTCAGAACTAAAGAAATAAAAAATATATTTCAAAAAATTATTTATACTCGGGGTACGAAAATAAAGAAACGGTAATTTTGTTTTAAAGTCTTGTCAATTTTAGAATGTTCTTAATTGTAACTCTATAGGGGAAAAGGCTTGAGATATCATAATTAGTTAAATATAGGCTGATTCTGAGTGGCTGGAGACTGAGGCCTAGATCTATATGCAAAATTTAACATTAATACTTATATCAAAATAATTTGTAGGGATTGAAACAGAGAAGGAACATCGCTTATTTCCACATTGCCTGAATAAAACCAGAGTGTTGGCATCCTACCTTCTTCGCAAGGATTGAATCGTGAAAATACCCGAGAAATCGATCTGCAGCAGAGATAGCTATAAAAGTTATTTTCGCTAAGCATTTGTGCGAAACTGTGTTGTTTATATGAAAGGACGTCCGGGTCAAAAGCCGAGCTGTTATTATTGAAATATACCCAATTTCACGGACAGTGAATATTTATACTTTTATAGGCACTCGGAAAATTCAGGGAGGAATGCACTGGGAAGTTTGCGTATGTCTGAATGTGTGATGAGTGCCAAGACGTCAACCGCAGCTCTTGTAGCGTGCATTCACGGCTGAGTCCATATTCTCTAATAGGCGTAATTTAGAATCTTCTTGTTTGTAGTCAGTATTGGTTAGGTACTTATTGGTTACTGTTAGCCTGCATCATCTCATTGGTGGAAAAGGCCTCATTCATCACTTCCAGTTCTTTTAATCCAAGACTAAAGTAAGCTACTGGTCGTTTATTTTTTCCAGCAAATTCCGCCATCTTCTACTGGTCTGCTGTGATGCCTTCTAGCTATTAGGACTCCACGTGGTGATTATTTTGTTCCGCAGCTCGTTTTGCATACGACAGACTTACGACACTTCCGCATAGCGCCAGTAGTCTGTCTTTTAGTGCGTAATGTGGTTTTGTAAATATAATCTGTCAATTTGACGCCTAGTAAGTGTCTCTTTTATTTTTGGCGTCTTCTTGGTTAAAGTGTATGACATACTTTCAGGTGACCCGGGCAGGTATATGCATATAGGTTGTAAATAAAATAATTCGTTGTTTGATGATCGTTGTTGGATGTGTTGTTTATTGTGTGATGTGCGAGTTACAATAAATACATTTTCTTTCTATAACAGAAAAAAATGTAGGTAGTTTGAATTCACAAAACAAATAATAAAAGCACGTGTGGGGTTCACAAATAGTAGGAAGATAATTCTTTAAAAAATTTTGTTGTTCGGTGTTTTATTGGAATTTTGATACCTGGCAAAGTAGCGTGCGATCTGCTTGTTTTTTTTTTTTTTTTCTAGAATCGAAAGAAAACCTATTTCACGACTTTTGTTCCTTGTTAAAACATTCATTCGGTTTTCAACAGAATTTATTAAAACATCCAATTCTACAAACGTGATACACAGTTTTCCTCGTAATCTTCCATCTAAACTCGCGAGAATTAATAACACTTATAACAAAAAAAAAAATGGTCGAGTATTTATCATTTCCAGCGAGCCGAAATCTGTCCGTCCGTCCGACCGGAAGTTCGTCATTATCGGACGGATTCTTGCTCTCTGGTACGGAGCCAAGTTCACGGCTGTCCACGTAAATCTTAAAAAAGCAGCTCTTGATTTTTTTTTGGCAGATTCTTAGGAATATCGTCTAGCGTGTGTTATGACTTTTGTATCTCATTTAACGTATGAACGACGTGATCATTAGTAGTTGGGAGATGATTATTTTTTTCTGAACAGTTATTATGTAACAGTTGGAAGTCTTAACTTCATAAGCACTGACATCATCTTTGGGTATAGTTACTATCTAGCCACTGCTACCACCGTCAACAAATGTTCCCACACGTATTGCAATAAATTATATATCTGAAGGCCAAGTCCCGTTGTTAAAAACGTTCATAATAGTGTCGCAATGTCATTTCAGTGACAATCAATGTCAAGAACTTGACAAAAATGTAGGGATTTTAGAGGTATTTTGACAGCTTGACACTGGGATCAGACTAGGAAGATTCTTAAATCTACAAGAATAACTTCTTGATCTTCAGATGTTTTACCTCAGCTATGATGACTATTGAATAATTTTGCTCCGAGCAAGAATTGAAATTGCTTCAGCACTGGATAAGAGAGTATGCTCTAGTTTGTATTATAAACAACGCCCAGATATGTGACCACCCCTAAGTATTTACGATATTAACGTCAATAATAATCCACTGTGTATGCAGCCAACAACCTTTTACAGCTCCGCACCCTAATTTCATTGCTTTTTATTTATTTTCCAAAAATAAATTTGCTCCAGAACATAAATAATGCAATGAATGTTGCTGAACTGTCAAAATGAAACTTATTGCTACTAACAGTATGTTACATTACACAATTACACTACTTATTCACAATAACAGTAAATTTTATCATTTTAACTACTTTATTGCTGAAATCCTAGTAGGTAGTGGCAACTACCATACCTAAATATATACCAGCGATACTTGGATGGATGCCCGATTATAAATGAGGAAAATACCTGATCGGAATATGTACTTACGTTGTACCTAAATACTATGATGAAATTGTGACAGCAAAAAATTACCTAAGTAAGTACATCTTATTTTTCCTCGATTTGAGAATGGTAACAATTTTAATTAAGGGGGAATTTCAACAATGAAACTGAACCGAAGGCGCATTCCCGAATCAAAATATAGTCGTGACTATATTTTGATTCTGGAATGCGCCTTCGGTTTCAATTCAGCGATAATTAATATCCAAATTTCAATGAGATATCATTGAGACAGGTTGGATTGTGAACATTCTTAAAATAACGAGAATTACGCGTCACGTCTATACCAGAGTTGTTAATGTCAATATTTCAGAACAATGATGACACATTTATATCAATTAAATCATTTATAAGCACTTTTGAAAGAAACAGCTATTGTGTAAAATTCGCACTTAGCAGACGAATGGGTAACATATATCTGCTTTGTCTCGTTACTGATTCTAAATTTCATATATTGTTAATTACGCCAACAAACCACACGAGTAAATCTTTGGAGTGAATATGAAGTCAGCTACTTCGAATAGACGATAAGAGACGTCCTCTACTGCAGTATATCCTGAAACAAAATGTATTTTTTCACTCTTTTTTGACTCTCTGCTGGGCAAAAGGCCTAGCTCCTTCCTCCCTGTTTTCTACTTCTCTCTAAGTGTTGCATTGCATGCATGTTTTGATGTGTATGCCTTTAAATTTGCTTCCATATGGATGCGTTCCAAAAAAACTAATTGTAATAAAATCGGTTGGTTTTGCGGCTTCATATGTCATTGCTATCCAAAATTCAATTGCAGCACTGGATAGCTAAAGAATCAAAGACTTTATTACGCTCGTAACGACGGTCATATATTATGTATCTCGTGGGGTGGACGAGGAAGCGCCACCGTTTGGAAGTCATTGTGCTGCGTTGTGTGATTTCTATTTATTGTAAATTTTGACTCTGAAAAGTTATGACGCTCTTGAAAAGTTTAAGATAAAACAATAGTGTATTATTGTGATTGTGATAATAATTATAGGGTTGTAAATACAAAAAGAAATATGTCAGGTCTATACACGTCAAAAAATCCAACTGAAATACAAAAATTGTGTACCATTGGAAAGGTTCTCAAAAGGAATACGAGTACCAATAAAATACCATATTGACAGGCTACAGAGGTCTAATTGTGTGCCTCGTTTAAGTTAAGGAACAAAAATTTTTTTAAAATAAAATAAAAATGTGACCTAAATTTTGTATGGAAAATATCACCTATTACGTGAAGTAGTCACGATGCAACACACAGCAACCACAACTATTTTGTTTTAGTAAAATTTCGATAGGTATGTAGTGTCTTAACATAGATTTGTCATCTGTCTGACTGATCGCCAAAACCTGTCTTTCTTACACTAAGACATATAGTGCTACGACAAAAAACATAATGGTTATGACAATTCCTCTTTCGAAAAGCCCCCGCAGACAGGCGCAACGCAGCTCTAGTCAAATACACCCCTCTCCCAAATTTTAGTTTTTATATGTATATATTATAAGTATATATTTTGGTAATAGTATGTATGTATATTTAGCTTATTTAAGTATTTTTTAATAATTATAGGGGCTTTTTTTTTCTCGACTATTTTCTTTCAAGCTAAAGCACCTACCATCTTATCTCTTCACCACCTGGGGTTGACTGGTAGAGAATGCCTAAGGCATTTAGTCCGCCCATGTACATGTCATGTGTGCGAAAGAATAAATAAATAAATAAATAAAATAAAATTGTTCTATTGGAATCACGTCGTACCGTAAAGTTGCGTCTGTCTGCGAAAACCTTGAGATGTCGGCCAGTCCATTCAGTCCAAGCTTGATATATATACTTTCTCAGTCGTAAAATAAATCATATTACAAAACAGGACACCGGAATTGAATGTCATAAAGTTTATATGTATCCCTTTGTGAGCTGAGTGTTGACTAATCTGTTCGTCTGTTTGTTATGGAAGGAGAGATTGTAATCTAGGTACTTACAGGGCTTAAAATACTTGGATCAGGGTTGCGAGTTGGTTAAAAAAGAAACCGTGGCTCTGGCCATCGCACAGGATAGTGAAGAATCACAGGTGCGTTTTAGTCAGTAAAATTCTGACGGAGAAGTTATTTGATGATATCCCATCCCAAACAAAGGAAAAGGACTTAAAATACTGGAATTTTCGGGAACTGGTTTCGTCGACTATAGTTTGATACCCGTACCAGAGTAGTACTAGTACCAGGCGCAGTCGGATCTGTACTATTGGTATTGCTAATCAGTGTTGATACTGCATCTGTATCACAACCGGTACAAAACAAATATTTCCGGAAGAGAGTGAGAAGACGGCTATAAAAACCAACGCGATTTGTGGTGCCCATTTTCTTTTCACCCTATAGAGGTCCACTGCTGGACAAAGGCCTCTCCCAAGTGTTTTCCATAATCCCCACGCTTGTCAGGCGGGTTGGGGAGCGCAAGTAATTTGATATTCCACAGGAGAAGCGCTACTGCCCGCTTTCTTGGTGAGAGTTCCCTTAGTCGCCTCTTACGACACCCACAGGAGGATATGGGATGATAATATTCTAAGCCCGTTACCACACGGGCACCTCCGCGGTAAAAAACCTGAAAGTCCATTACCGTAATTTAAAATGTTTAAAATCCGTTAGCAGTCTCATCTAAGCGAAAAAATGACAGAACTTTGTCGTGTAACGACAAGAAAAAGGGAAGAGGGAGACAAAGGATTTATTAAATAATATAAAGCAAGTAACGATAAAGTATAAAAATGAAAAATGATGATGAATGAATGAGGTGAAGATACAAGTAAAAGGTAAAAAAAAGGGTAAAATAAAAAAAAGGATAGCGTTTAGGAACGGCTCTGGCGGCTGAGGGTCGGCGACAGCACGGAGGAGCGGTCCCGGAGGTGGAGGACCGGCGACAGCACGGAGGAGCGGCCCTGGCGGCGGAGGGCCGGCGATAGCACCGGAGCTGGAGGAGCGGCCCTGGAGGACCGACGGCAGCAACGGAGGAGCGGCCCCGACTGCGGAGGGCCGGCGACAGCACCGGAGGAGCGGCCCTGGAGGACCGACGGCAGCAATGGAGGAGCGGCCCTGGAGGACCGACGGCAGCAACGGAGGAGCGGCCCTTGAGGACCGACGGCAGCAACGGAGGAGCGACCCCGGCGACGGAGGGCCGGCGACCGCACCGGAGGAGCGGCCCTGGAGGACCGACGGCAGCAACGGAGGAGCGGCCCTGGCGGCGGAGGGCCGGCGACAGCAACCGCTGAGAAACTGCTCCGGCGTCACGAGGCCGGCAGCAGCTGAGAGCTCCGGCGGCAAAGGGGCAGGCAGCACCAGGCCTGGCGCGCCCCTTAGCAGAGACGACAACAGCAGCGAATACCCCAGAAAGGGCTCTGGAGGCAGCTTTTACTAAGTCACTATATGAAGCTTTTTTGGAAGCCAGAGCTCGACTGACCACTGCTCTGCGATGATTTTTAAAGAAACCTCGGAGAACGGTTGCAAGTCGAAATTTAAATATTCAAAAATATAGACGAGGGAACGGTAAATCATTTTATCTTAAAAGAGTTCCGATAACAATTACGAAAGAAACAGCAGGCCAACAAGAATTTTGATGAGAAGGTTGTCATAGATATACATCATCAACAATGTTGTCAAAAAATATCATAATAATGAAAATGTTCTGTAACAATGTGAATATAAATGGTATTAAATTAAAAAGTGCTGTGTTTGATAGGAAAAAGTAATACAGTCCTGAATAGGTACGGCTTCCTACGCTAAGGGGTCGCTAAGTCGCCGAAACTTAGGCTTAAAGTTGAAAACTGTGTCTGTGAACTGAAAAATGCGCCCTGGTGCAGTGGAATATGATCAAAGCAGAGCCTCATAGTAATAGAATGCCTAATATGGACCGTGGAAATGAATGATACATACATTGATATAATATTAAACAGATATGATATATGCTAAGAAACTAACCGAAAAAAATGTGTCCGAACGCAGCAGAGGCACACATGCACATTTTTTATACTGCGTACATTTAACTACATTGGTACAGTGTGAATGAGATGGGGCGCAACTAAAACATAAAAAAGAAAAAGATGGCTAGTGATTGTCGTTTGCGCTTAAATGGAAAAAAAGACGTTTGCCAACCAATCACTAACACTTTGCACACACTGACACTGACTGATTGCCAAAGAATAACAAGAATGCAGATAGGAAATATAACAGAGTAGTAGGTAATTTGGTAGGTGGTAGAAGGTGCTCAATTTGGTGAATATATATTTTTAAACATTTTTACACTTCAATCAAGTATTACAAAACTTTAATGTTTGTCATTGAAGTTTTGTAATACTTGATTGTACCTATTTAATATTTTGTGACTGTGATTAAAGGACCCCTAATGCAATAAAATAAACAATTATAAACCATAGTAATTAGTGAAATGAATTCGATTTAATCTATATTTACTATATTTCAAATCCTATTTTAATTTTTCAAATGTAAATCATTATGCAAACATTCTGTATATATTTTTATGTACTAGGATAATTGGTGTGAGCGTAGGTAATATTTATTTATATTATTGTATACTTCATGTTCATTTAATATCGACTCACACTGTCCCATTTAATAATTTCATGTCATTTGACTCTATTACTTGGCAACGCAAAATAAACTCGTAATTTTATCAATGTTTTACTTAACTGTTACAATAAGATGTTAATAAATTGTAACTAAGGGAACAGGCGCGAAAATAAAGAGAAACAGAACTATAATTGTAGGTATAAAAGTCACCATAAACATTATCGCTTCTGTGCAACTTATCTATGTCATATGCGTTCCCGTCTTTGTCACACTCGCAAGAAATCCAATTAGCTCTCTCTTTCTTTACTTAATATGGCAATCTAAGCATAATTTGTAACAATGTTTGACAAAATAATTGAAACTATATTATTTATCTAAATATTTTTGGATAATTATTTATGATATGTGATTCCATGACTTTTGTTGGCTTTTCTACCATAATTCGTGCATTTACGCAGTACACAAAACGCCATTTTGAATGCGAAAAAGATTTTCTTAGCCACCATGGACACACGCGCGTACGGAACGAGAGTATCCGGAGTGACTAAAGCGACTTGCAGGACTTACGTTCTTTTGTACGCTTCATTTTCAGTGCGCTAGTGACGTATCTATTTAATATTTTATCAATGGATACATATATAAGTATGAATATGAGTATAAATAAAAAGTGTAAGTATAAATGAATATGTACTTAACATTACAACTTGTAGGGAACTGTGAAGTATTATTTGACAGACTCAGATCAGACTGGATGTTTTTTAATATTTTTTTTTTAATAATTATAAACTAGTGCTTGACTGCAATCCTGCCTGATGGTAAGCAGTGATGCAATCGTTGATGGTAAAGCGCACTAGTTTATTAAGCCTATTCACTTAAAAAACTAAGGAATAGGAAGGATGACTGCAGTTGAGCGAGGTGATGCAATGTTAAACCCAAGACTAACACGAACAAACGAGATACACGACCAAGGGAGAATGATCTGGAGACTCTCCACGACCAAACTCCCGACACAACAACATTTGGCGCATCGTACCCGGCACACATCGCAGCACAACTGCTCAGACCTGTCCTCCGAAAAAAAAAAGAAAAAAAAAACGAGAAAAAAGAAAGAAAAAATAACGTTTATTCGCGGAAAACATTTATTTATTTACAGTCTTACCATTACAGGTCGCTCACATTTGATGACATACATTTTGAAAAGTTACATTTTATAAAAACAATTATAAAAAAAATGAAATAATAAAATTAAGAAAATCTATAAAAAATAATATTATTATTTAAAACAACACTATTCGATATTGCACAACACACCATCTGCAGGAATGGGTTTCATTTTGACCGTTCATCAACACTCATTGTCATCATCTACGTTGTTAAGCAAACATATTTCAGAACATCGCAAAAGTTTACAAAAACAAAAAATAAGATAGTTCAGGGAACATGCGTCACATCTACGCAAAAAAGATGAATTTCAGAGGGGCAATTACGAGAATTACCCGTCTGAAACTGACACCAGTACTTCTTAAGTGTACTACTTACCCGGTACCTGTCTAGAATCGTTTCTCAGGAATAGAAATGACTAGAACGTCTAATGGCCAATACAGAACTTACGCTTTTGGTAGCGCATTCATCTGGACAAAAGGTCCAGATATACGCTATTATTTGCATAGGATTAGAACTTCAAACCAAAGTAAAATCTTTGAAATCACTTATTAAAATTATGAAATTTTAATTTCAACTTTTTATATTTCATCTTATTAATTTGGCAATTATTTTATTTATTCTTTAGCGATGATACCATAAGTACTTACAATGACAGCCTCCGTGGCGTAGCGGTAGCGAACGCGGCCGTTGCGCAAGGAGGCGCGGCTTCGATTCCCGCACAGTGTAAATATTTGTATGCATGAATATGAGTATTTGCACTGGTCTGGTCGTGCCTCGGAAAGCACGTTAAGCCGTTGGTCCCGGTTGCCATACGAACATCTAGTGGCAGTCGTTACGGGTTGCTGGAGCCCTCAAAAGTCTAACAATTGATCTAACTGCAATGCTTAGATATCGCCTTCAGGTTGTGGAGGTCAGACGGCAGTCGCTTCACGGAAAATATCGAAGTTTAGCCAAAATTAGCAGTTAGACTGGTAAAGCGGACCCCAGACTCCAAAGCTGAAAAAAAAAGCTACGGGTGCGACTGCGATTAACGCTGAGATGATGATGATGACCCTAAGTACTTAAAATTCGGAAGAAAAAAAATGGTTCTAAAAACTTCGGAAAGGTTTATTTACAAACATGGAAGATGACACTTTTAAACATAATTTTCCGCTAATTATTGTTACTACGTTACTACTAATTACTGTTTACAGTAATGTAGCATGATTTATAATTCCATAAACTACAAAATTTATCTAAATTATATAGCTACCAAAATTGATAACAGTGCCATCTATGAATTTTATTCGATACTAGAGCGAGCCTTGACCGAGTAGAGGGGTTAACGAACCTGTGAACCGTGACGCAATAACCTGAAAAGTGCGCAGGAGTCTACGATTGAATGTTTTGGCTATAAAAATAATGCGCCGCGGTTTGTATTAATATTAATTTTGTCATATGTATTTGATTGCCATTTTGTATTGAGGTTACAAATATTATTATCGATATAAATCATTACGCTGTTCTGCTCTTCTGCCTTCTTACTCATTACTCATTTGAATTATTGCGATATTTTGTTCATCATAGTAATTTTGTTGTTTTGACTCATATTGAATATAAATATTATAAGTTGTTTTTGAGCTACCTAATTTTCTAGATTGTCATTCCCAAATTGTTATAAAATGATTGTAGATGAACTAATCTATTTCTAAACTTCACTTATACTATCGAAATTAAATGATTTCATCCATTCATGAATAGTGCTAAAACAACTATTTCTGTACCTAATAAGTTCACTGCTGAACTACTTACTAAGTGTACGGTCTGCGGCGACTATTTCGTATTCATCTCATCGAAGCTGAGATTTGAATTTTTGTATGTATGTTTGTCGTTTATTGTCCGCGGTTAGAGTGTGTCATTCAACTAGTAGGACTAAGAGTATTTTTCAATCGAACCATGGGCAAATCAAAACCAATTAATTGTACTAAACTGTGTTTGCCTATGGCATTATTAAAACTTAACTCGTTTGATCATTTCCTGATCAGATCATTTACCTGATTGTTTTCATTTTCTTACTCAATACATTACTGCATTTCATATTGTGTACATATACCTAATGGTTGGTATAATAAAACATCAAATTAAATAAGGACCCCCTCAAGCACAACAAAGTTAATTTTTAAAGAGAATGAGTAAATATGCATAAAAAGGGTGATAAATTATAGTATTTAAAATTTCTAACATACCGCAAGGGCCGCGTTTAGGTCCAAATTAAAATAGTATACTTTATATAATATAAGATACATATGTATATTTTATATCAGCCACCTTTTTGATGTCGTTGCTCCGTCTCGCCTAAGAGCGTCCTACGCTACGTTTGCCGAGACGCGGTCTCCACTCGAGGACTCGCTTACCCCAACGGTTGTCGGCCCTGCAGCATATGTGACCAGCTCATTGCCACTTCAGCTTGCTAATCCTCTCAGCTGTGTCGGTAACACTGGTCCTCTGTCGGATCACCTCATTTCTGATGCGGTCAGATAATAATTGCTTTTATTTTTCTACCAAGACACCTATTTTTAGGAACCAGCGTGGTCATTTTATCTGTAGATATGTCTTTTATTTTACAATGCAACAACTTTGATATTATAAGTGTTATCTTGCGGTAGACGTGACCTTAAAACCATTCTTATAAATAAACCCACTTTTAAAATTATTTTATTTTAATACCGGTTCATGCAGTCCTGCTCTATTTTCTCTAATAAAATAATACAACTTGCACGAAAAATTGCTAATTTGGTACCCAATCATGTTTCGACCACCTATTTCATAATGATATGTAATGAGTGAGATCATTCAATCAGCGCAATTGGTTGGATTCTTTCGTTTGGGTCAATTCATATTGAGTCTGTGTGTACGTAGTCAGATAGGCCTATCGTAATTACTGTGAAAATTATTCTTAAGCAATGAGAGGTACAGGTGCATGCAGAAGTGCTAAAGATTTTTTTAAACCTTTTTTTTACTCTCATCTTTTGTTGTGTTATGGGTTAAGGGCTATTTCTGTTGCACTTGTGAGTTCAAGGATGTCAAAAACTATTTTATTATATGTATAAGTAGTTGCTATCCTAGACTTCTTTTCCATTATTTTTCCATTGTTGAAACCATAACCAAAAGCACCTTAAAGCTCCCTGCAAAGCACAGGTTGGCATTTCTTCATTTTGAATTGTCATGGGAATTAGGGTTTCCAATCATATGATTGGAAATTGTATATGATTGTAGTAGTGTGTGTTGCATATGATTGGAGTACTTATATAAGTACACACCCCTAAAGAAATGGTATTGCCCGAGTATAAAGTACTAATCGTAATTAATACTATTATTATACAAGGTATATGCGACAGCCTCCGTGGCGTAGCGGTAGTGAACGCAGCCATTGCGCAAGGAGGAGCGGGTCCGATCCCCGCGCAGTGCAAATATTTGTGTACTTGAATATGAATATTTGCACTGGTTTGGTCGTGCCTCAGAAAGCACGTTAAGCCGTTGGTCCCAGTTGCCCTAGGAACATCTAATGGCAGTTGTTACGGGTTATTGGAGCCCTCAAAAGTCTTAACAATTGATCTAGCTGCAATGCTTCGACATCGCCTTCTGGTTGTGGAGGTCAGACGGCAGTCGCTTCACGGAAAATATCGAAGTTTAGGCCAAAATCAACAGTTGAGACTGGTAAAGCGGACCCCAGACTCCAAAGCTGAAATGCTTCGGATGCGACTGGGATTAACGCGGAGATGATGATGATGATTATACAAGGTACAGTTTTGCATCCTCGTCGAAATTCAGGACGCCATTAAATAATCGAAAAATTAAAACAATAATCAAATGAAGAGACTAAGGGCTAATGAGCAATTCTTGTAAAATTAAGAACGATCACCATCTGATCTCAGTGTCAATCTGACAAAAATACGTAAAATTCTCGTACATTTTACAAGATTTTGACATCTGCTTATCCCCACAATGTGTCTGCGACTAGATTTTGAACTTTTTTAAAATTACGGTAATTATCCTTCTAGTCAAATAATGAATACATATCGTACATATTTCTTTAGTTGTTTAAGTTTGACAGTATTCCTTAATTACTCAAAAACTAAACTAAAACGACGATGCAAACCGACAGCTCGTCGCACCCGAAATTACTAAATAGTTTTTCGTTTCGATAAGAAATAATACTTACTAGTTGAAAAATACAAAAGGTTAAATGGCGATATTTTTGCCACCAACCGGAAATAAAAGCGGAATCATCATGTATGAGTATTTTGTTGGACTTCCAAGAGCGTCTTCCGTGCGGAAGTAGGATTATAATTAGTTTCAAGGAAGAACGCACTTGTTCAAGTTCATAGTCATTCGTCGTTTAAAGACGATGCGGAAAACCGAGTATTCACTATCATAGAGCTACTTGGTGGATGTTTACCTCCAGTTGCGGAATGCGGAACTTTCAAGGTTGAAAAATTTTAGCAGTTTTGCCAATGACCTAAGGGAATGTATGTTTTCGATAACTGGCATACTGGCATGTGACGACCATGACAGGTGACATATCGTAAGACTATAATCACGAGTCATTGTCCCGTGTTATTTCTAATAACTTTTATTTTTCTACCAAGACACCCATTTTAAAGAACCAGCGTGGTCGTTTTATCTGTAGAAATGTCTTTTATTTTGACAATGCAACAACTTTGATATTATTTGATTTTGATAGCATTATTTACGTTAGTGGGCTTTTTTTTAAACATATTAAGCCATGTATTAATTTAAAAAATTAGCAAAATTCTTAAAAATATTTCAACTTGTATTTAAAATTTGCCATGTAGGTTAGTGAGCATAAACTTAGTTAACTTTGATCGGCTTTCATTATCACAACGAGTTGATAATAAATTTAATACGTTGCCCCACACTAGGAGGTTCTCCTGTATCGTGGATGTGTCCAGAACAACTACTTGTAGGTCATACAAAGAGTATAGTAAGTATATAATAAAGAGTGACAACTCTGTGGTAAAATTTGCATGTATGGAAAGTGCTGCCCCCTTACATTTTGTGCGTGAACAACTACTAGTGAGTGATATAGGTAGCTATGCATATGTAGCTATGTATACTATAGCTACATACCTATGCATATGTAGCTATTTATGCAAATAAATAAATATTATTATTATTATTATTATTTCTTTTATTTACCTTCCTTACATATTATTTACATTTTTAAATATTTGTATATAAAAAAAAAAACAAAAACATTTAAAAATATAAAAAATAGTAGCCCACCGGTATCGGGAACAGGGTCCAAGCTACCGGCGGTCAGGGCTCCAGAGAGAGGAACTTCCTGACAATGCGAGCCGTGTCCAGCAGTACCGCTTTCTGAATCAAGCCCTTGATCCAGCCGCCTAACGAGAGCCTCCTGAGGTGTTGGTCGAGGCTCTTGGCTATTAAGCCATTGGCTGTCACGACTATCGGTACAATGATTGCTGAATCCACTTCCCACATGTCGACAACCTCGTGAGCCAAATCAAGGTACTTGATTTGTTTATCTTTCTCGGCTTTCACGAGGTTCTCATCATGCGGGATGGTTATGTCAACAATCATTGCACGCCGCTCTGATCGATCCACCATCACTATATCAGGCTTATTGGCAACAATAGTCCTGTCAGTGATGATGGATCGATCCCAGTACAATGTGATATGGCCATTTTCGAGAACTGGGTCGGGCATATACCTGTAGTACGGCACCTCCGATTCCACAAGGTTGTATTTCAGAGCAAGTTGTTGATGAATTATCCTGGCTACAAGGTTGTGTCTATGCAAGTACTCTCCATTAGCTAGACGAGAACACCCGGAAATAATATGTCTGATTGATTCACCCGGCCGGTGACATGCCCGACAGATGTCAACTGTGCCGTCTTTCACAATGAATTTCCGGTAATTGTTCGTCATCATAACTTCGTCCATAATTGCACAGACAAAACCTTCGGTTTCCCCAAAGAGGTCACCGTAACGTAGCCAGGCTACGGACGCTTGAAAATCTACATCCGGCCCGCGTAGGGCTCGGAAAAAGCGTCCGTGAAGCTCCTTGCTCTGCCATACCTCCATGCGATCGTTAGTTTCAAGCACTACTGGTTTGCGCCAGTTCTCTTTAGCCAAGGAGAGCGGAGTGAGGCCCTTGTCAACCGCGACCACATCTCGATGCATTCCCACGTCAGTTTTCAGGAAGTATTCCCTGAGACTGCATACCTCGCGATTGTGGAGTGTCTTAGCGTTTAAAAAGCCTCGACCTCCACATTTTCGCGGGATATACAGTCTCATAACCGATGACCGTGGGTGATGCAATCGATTTGCAGTCAACAACGTACGGACCCTCTGATCCAGGGCGTCAAGTTCGGTCTGAGTCCATTTGAGTATGCCGAAAGAGTACATCAATACCGGCATGACCCAACCGTTGAAAGCGCGCACCTTATTTCCGCCTGATAGAAGACTATTAAGTACTTTTTTCAGGCGGCCAAAGAAGCGTTCCTTCAACGATTGCTTCATGTCAGTAACATTGATACCCAACGCTTCCGACATACCCAAATACTTATAGGTTTCGGATGCAGAGAGGGATCTAAGGTTTATGGAACCAGTGAGTTGGGTTCCCACGGATTCCACAATATTTCCTCGCTGTACATGCATGACCGCACATTTGTCCACACCGAATTCCATCCTGATGGCGCTACTGAAAGTTTCAGTAATTTTCAGTAGCTCCTTCAGTTGTGAATTGGTGTGAGCAAAAAGTTTCAGGTCATCCATGTAGAGGAGGTGCGATATAACCTGACCACCTCTCCTCAACCGATAGCCTAGACCTGAATCCTCCAATAGTGTGCTTAGAGGATTCAGTGCTAAGCAAAACCAAAGTGGGCTCAAACTATCGCCCTGAAATATACCTCGCTCAATCCTTATCGGTTCGCTATTCCTCTGAATATTTCGACATCCTGGATAGCGAAGGACTGTTCTCCATTGTGACATACATGTCATCAGGAAGGTGCGCAAAGTTGCATCTACTTTATACAACTCTAGCACCCGCATGAGCCATGTATGTGGCACAGAGTCATAGGCCTTCTTGTAATCTATCCAACATGTCGACAGATCCTTTCGGGAACGACGAACCTGCTGGCTAATGGCCATATCAATAAGGAGTAGCTCCTTAGTACCGCGGGACCCGTTCCTACATCCATTTTGAGAGGCAGACATGATGGAGTTGCTGTCAATATGCGTATTAATTTTTGCTTTCAAAATGGATGTAAGAACTTTATAGACCGTCGGTAAACATGTGATCGGCCTATAATTTTTGGGTTCCGCGGTGCTACCTGATTTATGGAGCAGGTGGGTTATTCCTGTTGTTAGGAACTGGGGTAGCGAACCAGACTCTAAAGCAGTCTGGAACTGAGATGCCAAGCAAGCGTGCGACCCGGAAAACCATTTAATCCAAAAGTTATGCAGCCCATCCGGCCCTGGAGACTTCCAATTAGGCAACGGACGGACTGCACGAGCTACATCTTGGGGGCAGATGGTAATAGCCCCCATTTCTGGTACTGGATCGCAGGCTCGCTCAACATCCCGAGTCCAACCACCTTCGGTGTGACTGACAGGCACCGACCAGATATTGCGCCAGAATGAACGCGTGGCATCATCATCCGGTAGGCACGTGTCAGTGACACCTTGGTCTGATCGCTCCCAAGCTCTATAGACCCACCTTTCATCGCTTTGGAAATTGCGATTCTGAGAATACCGCTCCACTCTTCGCCTGTACCGACGAATACGGTTTGCCCATGCATATATTTTCTGTTTAAGAAAGTCGATGCGCTCTGTGACGCGTAACAAATAGTCTCGGGTACTAACATCAGTCCCCGAGAATGCCCGCCTCACAAAGCGCATCACTCTAGGGCGTGTATTGCCCTCCCTGAAACTAATAAGCTTGCCAATGAGTGCTCTAGTCTCTCCGATACGACGTTCAATCCTGCACTGCCAAGCTGGTACAGCTGGTTTTGGTCGTGTGGCTCTGTCACTATCTGGGAATTTGACATGAGCCACACGACATATCGCAACAGCTCCACAGTACAAGATTGAATGTGTATCAGCCAGATCTTTGCTGTCCTTTAAATAATTAGACAGCTGAGAGTCTAGAGCACACACCAGCGCCTTGTTTTTTTTATGCATAGGCAATCGAGGTAAACGTGGTCTAAGTTCAAGCGGAGTAGAGCGGTACTCACGGAAAGCATCCTCCAAAGCGCTCCTTACTTTTTCATTGCATTGAGGAGTCGCGGATATAGCCTCATCATCATCCTCTTCATCGACGAGGTTGGGTCGCGATGGAACACTGTTAAGTTGTACCGCGACCAGTGATGAAGCAGGCGTAACATGGCTATTCCGTGACTGGAGACGTAGGCGATCAAGCACCACATCATCCAGCATATGGTTACGCTGGATGACCCGCACCTGATCCGACAGTCGTTGCGCCGACACGTTGACAGCTGGCTCAAGCACCTGAAACAGAGAGAGCATCCGACCACGGTACGCAGTCAAGTTACTTCCCCCCTCTGTAGCCCCAAAGTATGCGCGCATGACGTTCTCGTTGATTGATTGAGTCCATTTCATGCGCTGCACATTTCCACCGGTAGCGGGGGCCCTATCAGAGGCCGGTGGGCCTCGAGGTCCCAAGCAGTCCGGCGGCCGGCGTCCTCCCCGTCGGCGAACAGGTGGTGGCGTCGTCGGCGGAGAGAAATACTCGTCGCTCGAGCTCAACGCAACTGCCGCGGCCGGGGTCATCACAGCGTTCACAGTGGGGCTGGAGACCGGCGGCGGCGAGGCGGAGCTGGGCGACGAGTCCGGAGGTGGTGAGCGTGCACGGCGAGCGGCAGATCTTGTCAACATCTTCGATATTATTTTCTATTTTTTCCAATATTTCTCGGTTTGACATAACAGATGTCACAGGTTTTCTTGGCTATTTTTGTTAAAAACATATTCAAAAATTTATTTGCATTGTATAGGTATAGGTTCTGATTTTTACGTCTTTTTACTTCTTAAAATAATTAATCTTCTTATTATTATTATTATTATTATTATTATATTATTGCTACGTACCTATGCGTACGTAGCTATGTATATTAAAGGTCTGGGTTTTCAGATGAATAAAAAAAAGTATTCAGTAATTCATTTATTTTATGAGTGGAAACTTCACAGCTGACACACACAGAAATAATATTACAAATTAGCCGAAAGTGTCACAAATTAACAGTTTGGGGTTGAAAGTTTGTATGGATTACTTATAAGTATACCTATTATTTTGTAATAACACATAACCATGGTAATTTATCCATCTGCATCCTGTCGTCATGAAGAGACACCACAATTTTGGCATTAACACGTGCACTTGTTACATTAATTCAACACAAGTCTAAATAAAATAAAATTGTTTGATTCTCTATCCGCCATCTTACTTCTTTCATGAAATTAAAATGAAAAAATATGGCATTGTCATTGACCTTTATTTGACCCTAGGGACAAGATGGCTGCCAAATTGTTCACTCGCAAGAGTTCAGGTGTCGCTGTCGACTGTAAAAATTGATGAAGTACTAAGTGTGCCCCCCCTGAGGTCATACAAATATTTGGTCTGTGCGGGAATCAACCCCGCGAGATGCAGCGCAGCAGTCATAGATTTAACCACTACGCCAACGGTGCCGTATTATATTTTTTTAATTAGGTACATGTTTTAAAAAGATTATTATAATATTTTGATATTTATTGTTTTTGTTCATTTTTCTAGCACTTTTTCGCCCATCTCTCCCACGAACCGTCCGTTCCTCTGACAGAATATATAAATTAGGCATAATGATAGTCATCAGCCTCTTCGTTCCTCGTTTACATCACTCTACAATCACATTACATACAATTTGTATGAAACCACTTTGGATAGTTAAATGACGAAATAAATTGTTCTCGTATTATATTGAAAGAGTTGCGTATTGCTGACATCGTTGTAAGTGGAATAGGAAGGCTTTGAGTCGTAATGTACTACTTACTGCCAATTTCGCTCAAATAGTTTTGGCGCAGTTACCATAGAAGCATCAGCAACGTCAATTTTGGGAGATATAACAGAAGTAATAGAGAATATTATTTTATTACTAGTTTTGCCCCTCGGTTTCACCCGTGTAAGCTTCGAACCGAAAGAGCTCAGTTGGTATAAAATAAGCGACTGTTAAAATAATGGGAGCAATATGTACGTCCGCGTTTGTCCCCGTTTTCGCATCATTTTTTGTTCCTGCTCTGCTCCTATTGGTCATAGCACTATACTATCTGTGTACCAAATTTCATTACAATCGGTTTAGTAGTTTTAGCGTGAAAGCCGGACAGACAGACAGAGTTACTAACGAAACTCTCCTATTATAGGCGAAATTTTGTGAGGATGAATTGATGTTCTGTTGCTTTTCCATGAAAGAACTACAGAATGGATATTGATAAAAGTTTACAATTAATTATCTCATATATTACAGCTCGTTACAATAACATATAAAAATATTTTTATTACTCAAGTAACATAGACTCGTTTAGTACGGACCATGGGCTTTGTTAGTAAAACTTGTTTAGTCAAAAACATTTAATACTTAATTTGTTTTCATCCCGTGTGAGATTATGTCGCAGTGATTAATATACATACAATCGAGCCTGCTAGCGATCATTTTCAGGATAATGTTGGAGCTGTCCCGAACTAACTAAGCTAATAATTTATACTCATTGTTTATATGTATAACTACCTACTGCGCAGCCGAAACCGCGGGCAAATGTTATCTGAACATAGTCATAGAAATACAAAGAAATTAATAACAGTCCTTACAAGCTCAAAAGGCTATATCAGCATAACCCTACTTTTTAAATTTGAAAACGTATGTCATTTATTAATATAATTTATTTTTGAGAAATTACAAGATTAATTAATTACTGGAACAGCGCCACTATAACCCTAGTTTATTAAAGGGTAGATTTTTTCTGTTAGTTCATTCTACTAAGTCCAAATTGAACTTTCATCATGTAGTTATTATTTACATCACAACTGGTCTCATTGAGTCCATTAAACAGGAGGACGAAGCTATACAAATACAAATATTTATTGGGCCTAAAAACACATTTTTCAATTTTTATGTACATCAATAGTGCATTACAATAGGTACAATAGATAATACATTTAGCAATCGGGTCTTTTTAACAACCTTCTTTCAATAGTTGACAGTAAACGCTTTTCAGGCATTTAGTCATCGATCGTCCATTTTCATATTACAGGTAACATCAAACACTGCTCACCCCTCCAAACAAACGATAAAATGTTCAGCGTAAACATTAAAAGCTAACTATTTGTCTAATTCGAGTCGATTTAATATTCAGTCATCGTATATCGTACACTGTAAAGACACACGGAATGGGGAATGGTAAATATTTGCTAAGAAACAATATTATTTTCTTTCGCTACGGCTCCGAAGTCCGCCCAATTTGTAGTCGATATGGGTTCGATGGGCGTAGAGTAACAATCATAATTTACGCAGAAGCGACTGAATCTGTCTGCCGTTTCCCAACTACGTTAGTATTGGCTTTCAGTCTGACTAGATGCTGCTGAATATTAAGCGCTCTACACACCAAAGCCGCCGACCCGCGGGATATGTCGACAACATTTTGCCGGCGGGCTAGGTTGGCGGCTTCAGTCATTGCAAGTCGTGAAACTTTGCCGGCGGCATGTCGGCGGCTCGACATCAGAAACTTATTTGGCAGTTAAAATACTAGCACGTCACTACAGCTGAAATGTTTCCGGGCAACTGAGCGCTTGCATACGCTAACCGCCGACGACGTGTCGGCCGACAACATGCGCATGCGAAGGTTGCCGTCATGCTTCTTTCAAAAGAAGCCGGTTGTGTCGGTGGGCCGTGTCGCCGGGTCGGCGGCTTTGGTGTGCAGTGCGCTTACGTATGTAATATGGAGCGACTGTATTTTTGCGCAGAAACCCTTTGGATGCTATAAGCACTGAACCGGTCTAAATAGAGGTGCTTGGCTCTCTGTGGACGTTGGCTGCCTTTTGACCTCCACATTCCAGTTACTGCGTTAGCTTATGCACAGTTCACCTCCTTTTGCGAAGCAGTGATGATGCCAAGGAGGAGGCGGAGCGTCTCTAGCGGACACAGGAAACGCCCTGGTCGGGAGAAAATATTGAACTCTCGGACTCGTCAATCTCCACCGTAGGCGCGGGCTTACGGGTGGCGAGCAGTGGGCAGCGTGCAGCGAGCAGTAAGCAGTCAGCATATCGTGACGGGGTCCACGACGACCGATGCTTGGGCCAGGTTTGCGGGTTGGTTGAGAAACCGTGGCTCTGGCGCATAGGCAATTGTAGGACGGGTGAGTTTTAGTCAGAAAAAGTCTCGACACGCCCTTCCGCTTAGCCCAGAGCGATTGAGGTCATTTGATGATTTCCCATTCAAAACAAAAACGAGTTATATACACTGATACATGTTTAGTAATTGATGTATTGGTGTATTTACTTCTTTGGGAAAAATTACTTGAAACAAAAGTGCATTGTTTGTGTATTTTGTTTCGATAAGTTCTGATTATATTCTTTGTTTTATAGATTTTTCCATATTGTCGCACGCAAAAACTGAAATGGTCCACTATAATGTAGGTATGCCCTATTCATTTAATTATGTTAAGAAAGAATATTCTATCACACTTAGCAATGTAGGTATTGCTAAGTGTGATAGAATATTTTATCTTTCATTATCTGTATCTTTTATCATCTATAGCTTTTTACTAGTGAAAGAATTTTCGGAATTGGATTAGTAGTTACCTACTACAAACATCCCTAAAAACAAAACAAAAAACTTACAAATGCCCCTGCAAAATATTTGCTAAGATTTAATGTCTTCAAAGATTCCTGTCCAAACAAACATAGGCACCAAAACGCGCGCTGAACTATCTCTTCTGCATTCTTGTCACATAATCTTTGGAGTTTTGTCAAGAAGTCTGAGCACGTAGGCTGCCGACCGACCACCGTAAGCTCAGTTAGAAAGGTGCATAAAAACTAAGCTTTGCTTTGAACTTTGAAATTCAAATGTATTTCGATACGCCAATACATCTGCCTGCTGTATTTTGATAGCGTTTTTATGACACATAATTCATATTATATGGAGGTATTTCTGTGGTAGTATTGGATTTGGTAGAACGTACCACTTTATCTTGATCACTCAAAAACCATGAGGAGAAAATGATAGTTGAGTTCTAAACTAATGTTTCCGTGAATATTACTCGATTTTTTATTGTTTTTCTTCTCAATAGATGCTTTTGTGTTAAATAATTATTTGGTAGGTATACTTTAGCTAGCTATGTAAATGTTGCTGTGAATGTTTCCCACCTGGATTGAACAAAATTGATGTCCAGAATATTTCTGCAATGCCGAAAACCTTAACTAAAGCATCAGCATTTATTCTCTCAATTCCTAGGTTTTCTTTTTATGACAGCTATATTCTGGCACGGGAGAAGACTTTACGTCAGGATCGTAAAAAGGCATGAAATGAGTGGATTTTGCACGTACTTTGCCGCGCTCGTGAAATGCGGCCGATTATTCCGAGCACGTGCTGAATATGGGATAGTTTGCTGTGACATTGACTGCGCCAAATGCGAGATTTGAATCAATCTTGATTTTGAGATTTATGTTATTGCTGGTTACGTTGAAGTTTTTAGTCTGAGGAGGCCAAAAAAAAAAAAACTATTTCCTTTTTTTATCACAGTTCCATAAAAATATTAAAAGGCTAATTTTCTGATTTAGATGTCTGAAAACTAGTAGAAACTGATTTCTGTTGTCTCTTGTAGTTTACGGTTTACGACCTTCTAATCCATCTTCTACAACAAAAACTTTATTAGTCGATGATTGCAAAAATTAAAAAAAAAAAACAGAAGAATAGAAGCCTCAGTAATCCAAAGTGTTCCTTTAAATAAATACTAGCTTTCCGCCCGCGGCTTCGCCCGCGTGGAACTCAGTTATATCGCCCTTTTTAGATTTCCTTCTGGAATATCAAATTTATCCAGGATAAAAAGTACCCTATTATTTAATTTCCCGACTTCTTACTTTACGTCTGCAAAATTTCAAAGCAATCGGTTCAGTAGTTATGGGGTGAAAGCGGAACAAACAAACACACTTTCCGATTTATAATATAAGTAAGGATAAGATTCAAGCTTGTAAATAATATTAAGTCCAATGTTTATAAAATAATAAATGAAAGCATTCATCCATCAAACCGAAAAAAGGTCACTGCATTTAAAAAAACAAAAATGCAACGTAAACAATTCAATAATTTCTACAATAAAAAGCATGTCACAGTTAACTAAGTTTCTGCTTTAATTTCGCGAATGACGAACATTTTGTCATCGTCGAATCAAAATTGCAATAATAAAAACAAAAATTATTCTCTTGGATATAAAAGTCAAAACTCGCTTTCGTACAAAATTCTTGAGTAAACATCTTTGGCAACATTGGGTTCATCAGATAAGTAGGTATGTTTTAGCAGACATGGCAAAATTCCCAAGTTTTCCTTCGCGGCCTCGTAAATTTTCATTACTATACTAAAATGAGAGAAAAAAGCATTTTGGGAGCGCACCGCGGCCTTACAAATGTATCATTGTAATGCACAATTAAGATTAAAATATTTTTTATGGATGTATCAACAATGATACATCCATAAAATGTTGACAATTATTGTGCAATAATTTAAGTTTTCGTTCGGTTTGGTCAATCAGAAAACTATAGTTTTCTCTACCTAGTTATCTAAGCATTGATAGAGAAAGAAATCGTGCCTATTGTAGATAACAGCCGCTTGGAGTGATTAAAGCACGCAGCTTTACTTGACGTGGTCGTTTCGTGAACAAGTGACCATTAGCTAAATATCAAGTCCCCTACATGCCTAGAAAAGCACGTTAAGCTGTTGCAACAGCCAATGCAGAAAAGACTGATTGATTGATAGAAAACTAGCGGTGCCTACAACGCAACGAATGCAAACAACACGTCATACTGACGTCACGCAAATCCTGCATCTCGTAATCAAAATTTACTGTGCAACTAGCACGCATACAAGTTCGCGACATCAACCAGCGGCCAAAGTGCCCGCAGACAATCCCAGTCTGGTCAGAGGATCCTCCCTTTTCTATGGTGGATGAGTATACCCCGTTTCTCATACCTAAAAGCAAAAAGGCCAAAAGCCTAAGCCTAAAAGGAATGAATGTTATTCATTGGATATAAGATCATTAAATAATGAACATGACGGATGTATGTATGAGACCTACTCTTATACAAATCCTCACACTCATTCGTATATTTAAGTTGCTACAGAAAAAGCGCGTTCTGTTTTTATTTCCCCAAATGCAAAAGCCAGTCATTAAAGCATTTTAAATTAATAAAAGCTTCTTTCGTTTGATACACAATCTGACCTGATTTACATAAACGAATTATGTGTTATAAACACCGATGATAAAAGAAAATGAGAGTCGATTATTTAACACTTATTTCCAAGGCTTGTATTATTATCTTTTAAAGAGCTAAATGTTTTAGCATTAAAAAGTATTGACTTTGAGGAATCTCTATTTTCGGAAGAAATCATTTGATGATTAATCGATATTTTATAAAGGATAGCTTAAAAATGAAATGCAATGATGGTATATCTATGATTGTTAGTCAGTGACATCGTCAGTGCTTTGGCAGTATGTAATGAATGTAAAAAGGCTCCGTCAGATTCACCTACTACATATTGAAATTAAATTAATGGGTTCTATATGATGGATACGAACTGATTTGTTAATTATATTGAAAATCGGGAATAGTTTCTTTGAAATACCTCTTATAACTGGCCTGGTTTTCTCGGAAATACATCACTGAATCTGCTTCTATATGTACCAACTAGGTATTGGAACAATTTCAGTGACCTAGTTCATATTGACATTGACACAGTGGTCCGAATTTGGCGCCCTGTGGCACTCCAAGTGCGTAAAACATTTACAGTAAACAACCGATATTTTGCTCATAGGCTATATAAAGATCTTCTAAAAAAAGATCAATTTAAGAAACCCACTAGACGAAATAGAACCGCTGTTTCGCTTGATTAATCATTAATTAAATCTTCCTATGAGTGTCATCATCGTAAGCGTCAGAGTATTTATTACTATACCCCCTTATAGAATATGAAATTTAACTT
Organism: Sesamia nonagrioides; assembly: GCA_017933935.1. Taxonomy (NCBI): domain Eukaryota; kingdom Metazoa; phylum Arthropoda; class Insecta; order Lepidoptera; family Noctuidae; genus Sesamia; species Sesamia nonagrioides. The sequence continues at coordinate 306,173 of JADWQK010002135.1, read as the reverse complement.
TAGTGTCAGGCATGGCCTTTGAGAGTCAGTATTTGTATTTCAAACTTCATTGAGGTGACATTTTTATATAAAGAACTGCATTTCTATAATGGTAATATCCATAATTCAATAACCGTTTAGATTTTTGAAACTTAAACAAAATCCATGTTTTGATAATCCCCTTCCAGGCATACAAAAAAGACGGAGAAGCGAGAAATATAAGGTTTTATCTCGATGATAGTTGTAACTTAATATGAAAAAATATTATAGTAGTAGGTACGATTAAAATCCCTTTTACTATTGTTTGATATAATTCAAAGAAGCTGTACCTTTGATATGTATGTATATAGTTCTTCCGTTATACGTTTTAAAAATAACAAATTACGACTCTGGAGCCGAGTATACGCAATTTAATATATTTTAAAATAGCTTGTGTTTTTCTTGATGCGTGTGACAACGTGTTTAGATAATGAACAGTAAGTAATTGCGTTATGACGTCATTTTATGGTACAATTTGCCTTGCCAAAATTACTTTTATTGACTAAAAAACATTTTTTTTTAATGTATGTACATCTGTTTATCCCAGTCCTCCTTAAAATCTGCTACTACTATAACGCGGCATCATTCCAAAATGGTTGACACGGTAACATTGAAAGCAAAAAACTTGCATAAATTGTCACACGGAATTGCTATCGCGACTGTCCTCAGTCAAGGCCACCACCTAATTTACAAAGTTTATTTTGAATACAAATTTAGCCGTGCAGCTAGTATTTGTGACCTTGAGCGTAGAATACTTTATGTATATATGAGATTAAAACGTCTTAGTTTATCGTGGTTGGCCGTAGCGCGTGATATGAATTCGGAGGATTTCTTCTGAGGCCAATGCTGCATGATTGGTTTCTTTAAGAATTCTCACAATGAGCTGGAAAATGCGAATGGTTTCGTGGTGTTCGTTAAAATTGATTCTGTAAAACCTTTTCATTAGAAAAAATGTATTTTTATCGTTGATATGTGTATATAATTGACCTATTTTCTCCCACTGCTGGGTATAAGTTTTCCCCGATAGTTACGATGTTTCACCAGATAAGCCAGGATCATCAGACGATCTGCAGAGGACGGCAGACCTATGAAACGTTGACGTGAATTTTGACTCTTTTCTGACCAGGAAAACGCAGAAAGTAGAATACTGAAGAAGTTGTTACTATTCTTTACGTTAAACAACTTACTTCTACCTTTAGTAACATTTTCTAATACGCGTTAGATACGGATGAACTTCCGATGTATAGGGATACAGTAGTTACAGGTGTAGTGTAAGTACTTAAAAATAGGACTATTCTAGTGCACCCTGGTTAAGCGCAACCCATAGGACTGAGTTTTAAACGCCACAGCGTTTAATACTTAGACGGAAACATCGCGGCGGTATATTTTTCCAGTCCCTCGATGTACGCGGTATAAAAGATAGGCGACACGCTTCGTCCGGATCGAAGCGGTTGGATACTCGCCGTACGACGGGACGCCCGATGATGTAACGGAGATGGGGGAATTAAGTGATGCAATTCCAGCGCTGACTCCCCAAAATGCAACCCATAGAAACCGACAGTTACCTCTCCTCTATGCTTTAGGCTTTGGAGACCGTTTTGATACACAGGAGCTAAACTTAGTATTCGGGAACACTGTTGGAGCTGCTGAACCTTGGACAAAGCTATCTTTGCATTGTGTAGATTCAATTTCTTAGTATTGTATAATTGCATGACACACGTGTGAGCACAATGTACTTGCTCTAAAAATAATCTATTTGTTGGGTTATTTTAATTTCTGAATTGTTGTTTTTTCTTTGCGTTTTCCATAATGGACGCTCTTAGCGTACACATTTAGCTGCATCGTTCTCACATGGTTGATTTCAACATGAATGATGTAATCATATATTTGTATCAATAGAATAGCTTGATAATTTAAAAGAGTGTCCATGGAGTTTCTTGCCGGTTCTTCTCCATAGGTACCTACTCTTTGGAATGGGCGACTAGCGCTCATCTTATTGACTGACCGAGCTTCTGACAATTCAAAAGTGCCTGTAACTGGTTTGTTTGAAATAAATGCTTTGATTTGATTTGATATAAAAAAGTATAAAAGGTATAAAAGTTTTTTTACCTCCTTACAACTGGTGTGCCAGTGTTATATGTTAGTGACGTATTGATCATTTTCGTAGTCCTACATTAACCCCGAGTCCCTTGTTCACAAACTAAATTAAAGGAGATGTTTCATTTTGGGCCACCACTGTGTACGCTATATAGATAAAAAGGAAAAATATAGGAGACTTTCATAAAAATACTACTAAAATAATTTGAATAAAAATACTAGTATATACAGTATGTTAAATAACAGAGGGCGTTCCCTTAAACTCGTTAATATATATCATTAATAGATTAAAATAAAAATATCAGCATAGAAAAATAAGCATTAAAAAATCCGAATAAAAAAAAATTCTAATTGGAAATAAATTTGAAACCTCCTGTTTTAAATCAAAATAGTAGTCGTCATGTATAAATAAATTGCGACGTAGCCGTCTTTCATGATCGCGTGTACAGTGTGTTTCTTTTACATGTCAATTTAAAAATTTTATTGAATATTTTCTTATTGGAAAAAATTTTAAAACATTTTGTTTTCGAATGGAAATATTTTTTTTAGCATGTATGTATGCTATACTATTTCGGGTTAACGGGAACGCCCTCTGTTAGTTAACATACTGTATAATTAATTATTTGAAACGTTTTTTTTTAGTGAGATAACCCTTTATTAAGGTAGCCATGGCAGTGATTATGACGTTTGATTGGCGACTTTGACAGTTCTATTTTCCCGTTGTGTTCGTGTCGAGTGTTGATTTGAGTTGATTATGTTTATTTAATGGGCCGTATGTTCGGAATTTATGTTTTGTTTTTTTCGCAGTCATATGGTAGATAATATAGATACCTACGATATCCTTAAATACATGACACGTCATTTAAATGTCACTGTCAAAATCTTATTTCGCTTATTGCTGACCACCATATTTATTAGTAGTTGTGTACTCCTTGGCCGAGTTAAATTGAATCTGTATAAAAACTAAGCCAAAATATAGGAAATTAACATTAAAAACAGTTAATGCTTTGTATTGGCCCAGGCTCCATATATTTCTGAAACATCTCCTTTCAGCACATCTTTTTCTTTCTATTTTATTAAGAAAAGGACAGAAGATAATACCTCAGTTCACGAGCTGTCAAATTAGACCACTCCTGACGTAAATTGACATATTTTTGGTGGCCATGTTCATAATTGCGTCTAAACTGTTTATGGAGTATCTTAATTTGACAGGATTAAACTAAAATGTTATCTTCTATCCTTTTATTAATGAAATAGAAATATAAATATGCACTTAATAACTAAAAAGAGAATCGGCGCTCACTGCTTACGATTCGTATTATTACATTACAAGTAGTAGAATTGGTGTATGCGTATTATCCAAGACAGCATACTAAGTACTTCGTAAATTGTCGTAGTCTACGGACTTTAAAATACCACGTAATTTAAAAGAAATGTATACTAAGTACTTCGTAAATTGTCGTAGTCTACGGACTTTAAAATACCACGTAATTCAAAAGAAAGGCAATAATCCATGAATCAATAAAACGCCTGCTTAGTTCTGTCCCTGCAATTGATAGAAGCATTTCAATAGGCCTATTATTATTTGCATATACGACAATAATGACTATTTGCATAGAAAACCCTCGTCTATGCACTTCATAAAATTCTACCTAGCAATTTTTAATTAGAAAATACCCCTCATAAAAGAAAAATATACCACAACACACCTAACGATGTCACAATAATAATGTTATTCAATCCATCGCATAACTCATTCATCGCATGGCAACGGACACGAAATGTTGTATGCTTTGTTTACCCCCTTCTTTACAACATTTGCAAACCCATTTTACCAGCCCTATGATACTTCATAGCCACTATGTCGCCGGTGTAAGGTTCAACTTGATATTTATCATCGGTGAGCCTCTTAATAAATAACCCTCTATTTCCGCCGATGATTGCAACGGTGCCTCCATCAAGTGTTCGTTTTCCCTCAATTTGTGCACCAAGACATATATTTATGGAGCCCTCGGTAACATATAGAAATTCTGCCCTTACATATTTCATTTATGTTCTGATTTTAATTTTATTACCTTTCGGATTGGTGTGTCAAGTTTGATATTAAGGGAGCTGAGACGTTTCAACAGTTCGTAATCTCCAATTTGGATGATTAATTGTGGGGTAATGAATCGATATCGTATTTAATTTATATTTTCTGTTCATAATTCATATACTTTCGCGTCAGGGCATTTGAAGTGTACTGAAATTAAATTATCGTCCTTAAACGACGCATTTTACATTAAGTTTGTAAAGGAATTATGCTTTGATGATTTAATCAAAGTTTGCCTATATTTCAAACTTAAGCTCATTGCAGCCTTTAATTAGCAAACTTCACTTTAAAGAAAGATTTCTTCACATTTCTTTTTTTCCGTCTATTGAAAATGGATCGGGGACAGAAAGTGAATATTTAATGATACCGACTGGTGGTCTTTAATAGACTTAAGCGTTTTCGAGGAGGCTAACAACTTAATTGTGGTCTAAGGCCGCGGTTCAAGTTATAAGCTTACGGCATCCGTTGCATCACTAACAAGTACCGTCAAGCGAGTAGAGCTAGGAACTATAAACTAGTTGACGAGCAACGAGCTGCCGGTGCAAGAAACAGGCAAGCAATTGCTCGCTGGTATGCATCATTATGTACTAAGCGTGAGTTTCTCAGCTGTGGTCAACGAGTATTCTTCTGCTCACCGTATCGACGGCGGAGTTTATTGTACTGTAAAAAAATGTGTACCCTATATACCAAGAGTATAATTTTGGTTGTTTGTGTGTGAGTTTAAACGTTTGTAAACGCACCCTCGATAAGGAGTAATTCCTATGTAGTGTGGGGAAACACTGTTTACAAAAAAGCAAATGTGTCTTTTTTTACTTAAACCACAACAAAACACAGCGATTAATGATTAGTAATTTCCAAGGCTGGAAATGCAGTTTCGAACTTATTTATTGATAGGGGCCTCTGATTGGCCCATTAAATTGATTATTATGTTTTATACACCGTAGAATTTAAGTCTTACAAAGTCAGCCTACTGCATCTATCCAATGACTAATGTAAAAGGCAATAAAAAATATGGATTTTTGAGAAATTTTAATATTATGTAAGTAATACCATGGAAAGTTGAAAATCGAATTAACTAATTACATACACTGAAGGGCATTTACGATTTGTTCCTATTATTAGTTATGGGCAGCAGTGGAATAAAAGTGCGTGTGAATCTAAGGGTTTATTGCCCAACAAAGAATATAAAAACACATAAGAAAAATAACACATATTTTTCTTAGTAAGAACAAAACAGAAACTCATTGAAAGGTGACAACTTAGAATATTCCATATTAATACTAAACTATGTATAAGCGGCCAGTACCTACATTGTTGTGATTACCTATCTATGAAGAAGGTTTTACAACACCCCCACTTAATCCACAATGTTTAGCACAAAACTAATGCTTCAATCTAGTAACACCTTTCGTAAACATGTCCGCAGGCATGACAGGCAGACACAAATACAATACTAAGCCTTTGCTCTGCCAACTCGCGAACAAAATGATACCTAATATTTACATGCTTAGAACGCTTCCCTATTGCAGGAGTATATACAAGTTTACTTGCATTCTGACTATCACTATATACAGTAACAGTATGCCCTAGGTCAGTCAGTTCAGCATATAATCCATTGACGGACACCACTTCTTTTGCAACCTCACTGATTGCGATATATTCTGCTTCTGCAGTACTCAAAGCAACACTTTGCTGCTTTTTGGACTGCCAAGCTACGGCAGCACCGCCGAGTATCAGGGTGTAAGCTGAGAATGATTTCCCATCAGGTCCATTCCCCCAATCAGAGTCAGCGTAGGCGCACAACACTTTGTTACATTTTTTGTAACACAGCGACAGATCCACAGTCCCCTTCAGATACCTCAACATACGCTTCACTGCAGCCATGTGTGTCGAATCATTGCAATTGTTGAACTGGCTCAACATAGTAACTGCATATGAAATATCTGGCCGGGTACAACATGCAAGATACATTAGCGATCCTATAATCTCTTGATAACGTGGATTATCAATTTTAGGTCCACGATCAAGACGAAGATTCGTCTCAACAGGTGTGCCCACAGGTATGCAGTCTTGCATCCCGTACTTTTCGAGGATCTTCTTTTTACCAACTTCTTGGTGTTATCATTCTTTGATATCAGTGCAGAGTTGTCTTCTGTTGTGTTCTTCCTCATACTTTCCTTAAGTAGCGCAGCAGTCACAGTTTCCGTAGAAATCTTGACGTTAGAATGCTCTAGTGTCATCACTACGGAGTTGTACGCTTCCGTTAAACCAGCCAGCATTATGATACCGACGAATTCGTCATCAAGACCCGCTTTGATACTTATTAACGCTTGACTCGTGGTCTGTATGTCGTTGACGTACTCCTATGTAGTATTAAACGACGTTAATTGCACGTTGAACAGCTTCTGCAACAGATATAGCCGTCGCAGTAGCCCGCCGTCCGCATATGCTCGCTTCAGCGCTAACCATGTGTCTCTCGCCGTCTTGACGTGCATAATCATTGGGTATATCTTACTTGTGCACATAAGGCAAATCTTGCTACGAGCTTTGGCATCCCTTTTCTTCGCCTCTGCTGTGTCGGTCTTGAACTCCCCATCTATGCACTCCCACAGATCCATGTCAATCAGGAATATTTCCATAGCGAAGGCCCATAGCTTTCCTGGCACGAAAGTTTCTCAAAATTTAGAACTGTTGCAGATTGCATTTTCGCTATTTGCACGGCTTGAGACTGATGAAAGTTACGAGATTTTCTTCAAATAAATAGGCAACCCAGATTCTCTGGGCCCATAACCTGTTGGTAGTTATGGGCAGCAGTGGAATAAAAGTGCGTGTGAATCTAGGGGTTTATTGCCTAACAAAGAATATAAAACACATAAGAAAAATAACACATATTTTTCTTAGTAGGAACAAAACAGAACTCATTGAAAGGTGACAACTTAGAATATTCCATATTAATACTATTTATGTATAAGCGGCCAGTACCTACATTGTTGTGATTACCTATCTATGAAGAAGGTTTTACAACAGTTCCTCTAGCGATTTGACATGGGTATTATATGGTGATAGAAACAGTGACTTCTTTAGGGTAGTGAGGCGAGGCCTGTGCTTGAGCGACACAAACAGGAGCTGCGTGTCACGGAGATGAATATGCTGCGATGGATGTGTGGAGTTACGCGGAACGACCGCATCACGAACTCTCACATCTGGGGCAGTCTTCGTGACTTGGCAGACAAACTGCATGAGGGTCGCCTACGTTGGTACGGTCGCGTCTTAAGAAAACCGTCAGTGGAACGTGGGTATCAAATGTCTTGCCATGGCGCCTCCGCCGGACTGGAACAAGCGAGGTAGACCAAAAAAGTGCTGGCTTGACGTTATAAGAGATGACATGCGTGCCAACAATCCCACACCACGGTATGCCAGAAATTGTGCAAAATGGAAGCATATATGTTTGAAAGCGGACCTGGGCTCCAACGCGAAAGCCGCGGATGGAATCGGGATTATAGGCTGAGATGATAACGATAATATTGGGTAATTATAAATGAAACATTAAGCTTGTCACACAATTTTCTAGATATCTTTGTTCCTTTTTGAAGGGATTCTTGTTTTGTTAAATGATTTTCAATTCTACATGAATATTTATAAGTATCTGAATGGTTGACTATTTAATAAACTGTATCGTCTTCTTACAAAAAAAGAGTTCTTTCACCTAGCCTCATTAAACTACAAAACAGTAACTGTATTTTGAACTTTATTCTGATAAGTGTACAGTTCTTAGAGCAAAACTGACAACTTAAACTCGGATTTAATGTCACTTTTTGTAATAAAAACTTTTTCTTCGTCACATTTAGTTCGAAATTGAAAAAAGGCGCGGTGATTTAGACTTAGCTGCAAAAATAAACCTTGTTCTATAATAACACTGCAAACGCTGCGCGGAATTCGCCTTTACTGTAATCAATTAAGGGAAATATTCACATTATGTGCTTATAATTTCATTTGGTGTCTCAATATGTTTATATTTGAGTGGTGACGCAGTTTCTGAGTTCTTCGTTTAGTCCTTCCTCACTTTGTGAATGTACAATGTCATAATATATCTTCATCCTAGTGTATTCTTGGCCCTTTGCCACTAGTCCGTTTTAGTGAACATTGGGGAGAGTCATATTTCTAGAGCATGTTTCCACCACTATTTTAGGTAAATGCTATCAATAATTTCTTGGTTCTCTGTGTTATCAACACTTATGCGTGTATATTGGTAGCAATTTGTTTTTTTTTTTTTTTGGTTGCTCGTTTTATCTTTATTTTGCCTGATATTGTTGTTTATGCTTATCGTCTTAACAGCTCGTTTATGTATCCTTCAACAATTTTATATTCGGAAAAATAAAGACATCATGTGACTCTCAAATCATTACTACTACTTTTTTGAACTGCCGTATCGACATGATTATACAGTCCTTTGCAATTATTTAACTCCTGACAATTGTCAGCAGCAGCAGTCCTATAGCAACCTTATTTCTAGAAGTATGAAAACCACTAGAATTTTGATAGTAATGCAAAGTCAAAGGTAAAATAACTGTGAGTAGATTGTACTACTTAAAGACTTGAATAGTTTCAAATATATATATGTGGCCTATATTACCTCTATAATAAGAAAAAGTTTTTGATTCGTCTAGAATAGGGATAGGAAACATCCCTATTCTAGACCAAAAGGGGTAGGGCTAGGTAAAAAAAAATTATTCCATTTACTCCATCATTCAGGTTATAAAAAAATATTGTTGGATACGTATATTTTGTTTTATCAAACCAATAAAAAATGACTAATATAAAAGGCATCAAAGTTCAAGAGCGGAGCCTGGTGACGTCACTCGCTGCTAAAAAGTGTAGCAAGGAGTGACGTCACATGAGTTTTCAACGCACTATATTGTTTTCATTTATTATTTATATAAAGAAAGAAAAAATACGTGTCTAGTTTTTTTTGGAAATCTGACTGTCGAACTAATTAGTTTTTTTCAACTACCGTATTTTCAAGTAAATCCATCATAGTTATCTGCCTGCCGTGTCCCTACTATGTTTAAATTAGCTTCCACTCTAACCGGATAGCGCTGAATACTAATTGTTACATGAAGAAATATAAATTATATATTTTATTATTAATGTGTCTAATTAAGCTAGTATTTTAATCAATCATCATATGGAAGAGCGCTGAAGTCTGAGATACAGATATTTTTTGATCTAGTTCAGACACAGATGCCTTTAGTGAAAATTATGAAAATTTGAATGTGTTCAATGTATCTGTTCAAATTTAACATAGTTCTGTATCAAATAAATTATTATTATCTATACTAATATGCTAAATTGTTTGTTTGTTTGAACGCGCTAATCTTAGGAACTGCTAGTCCGATTTTACAAATTCTTTTTGCGTTGGATAGTCCATTAATCCAGGAAGGCATTAGGCTATATAACATCGCACTGCGACCAATAGGCGCGGAGCATAAATAAACCACGCTAACAAAGTCGCTGGCGGCCGCTAGTAAATTATATAAATTCTGAGTTTCATTTGCCAATACTACAGTAGGTACTGCGAGCCATAAACGACATGCTATCAGAATGATTCCTTAAATGATTCAGGTCAGGAGTTCATTGCACAGGCGATAATTTATTTACCACTAAAGCAATGAATCCTTTTGAAGAACAATGGCCCAATAAAATGGTGTTATCGCGGTATCGGTCAGCAAGTTTATGGTAGCAATTGATAGTATTATCTGCCTCATTCTAATTTGCTTTCCTTTTAATGTTAATTTGTTTGCCAGTAGCTCGTTGTAGGCTTTTTAAGGGCAGTCCTTTAAAGGAGAATGAATTTTTTTTTATAAGTTGACGATGATGTTGAGGGAGTTAATGGATTCTCAAAAACAGATAACTATAGGAATGTGATCTATGTAACCTAAAATGATCATCTCGTTCGATGGTGAACGTACTTGAGAAAGGTAAAACCAAAATCAAAATCAAGTCATTTATTCAAACTAGGCTGAGAATCAGCACTTTTTGAACGTCAATTTTACACAAGACAGTCCCCCAAAACGCCCACCCATCGACACTTCCTAGTGCTTTCGCTGGGAAGAAAAAGTGGCGGAAGAAACTCCCCAGCAGCACATCTGTCTGTTCAATTCTCTTTTTGAACGTCAATTTTACACAAGATAGTCCCCCAAAACGCCCACCCATCGACACTTCCTAGTGCTTTCGCTGGGAAGAAAAAGTGGCGGAAGAAACTCCCCAGCAGCACAGCTGTCTGTTCATTTAAAAAAAAACACATGACTTTATACAATACTATGTATAGTGACGCAAGTAGGACGCAAGTAGAGCATTTTTTATTTTAATATGATCGTAATAGAATTATGTGAGTAACTTTTACCCTGTGAGATTTTTACTGAAATTTGCACAGAACAACGTCTCTCAGATCAGATAATTAATAATGAGTTTGATGGTTATAGGGTATGGTAATAAAAATATTGACATCCAAAAAGTACTGATCCTCAGCCTCATTTAAATACATGACGAAAGTGTCAAAGTTATCAATGTTCCATAGCAAAAAGGGATGGCACTATATAGGACGAGTTTCATCATCTCTTTCTGCTACTATGGCCCTTTTTGTTTTACCTAAAATGCTTATTTCTATCTTACCTTAAAGAAGTGGTTGATCTATCCACGAAACCTTTATTTTTGCTTAATATAAAGTAGTATGCCTCTTGAGTGTACTTTTAAAGTTTAAAGTATATTGTCCAAATTCTATTCTACATTGAAAATCATCACTTTAGAACTTCAAAATTACATATAATATGACAGTCTCCCAAAACGTCTGTCCATCCTATATAATATTTTCCTGGCAGGAATTGAAGCAACAAACTTCCCACCAGCAAAAAATAATCTTATCTGCTAACAGGCCAAACCAGTATATACCTACGCCATTTCTACTCCAAGATCATCAGAGCACCTGACGTACAGGACAGGTGCCATGTCTCACAGCACATACCCTCACTAGGGCATAATTATGCACATACTAAGTCCATGGCGTGACAAATAGTCACATTGTTCGTTGTTTTGCATACTAGTGCGTACGGCGGGTTTCTCTGAACTTTGTGTTGATGGATTACTTTGAAGTTTATTACAAGTATATAATAATTTGTATATAATGTGTAATGGAAAGGGTATATATATACATACCAAGTGCACGGCTTCTTTGGACGATATCAAGCGATGTTGGACGGATTTTATATTATTTTATCTACATGTTCCGAAGTTATGAAAATCTTTATTACATTGATATCAGAAACCGAACAAAATGTTGTTTATTTAAAAAACTTTAAATAAACAAATGACTAGCACTAAGTTTCTTGTGATACTACAGGCCAATAACTTTCCACATTACTTGCCAATCCAAAAACCGAAAATTTGATATAAATTCTTACATTATTTTATCTTGAGTTGAAACCCTTACAACATCGGTTGATATAATCTAAGGAAGCCATACCCTTGGTTTGTATCGACCCTTTCCATTGCACGTTGCAAGAGTAATAATTATGTCTTAATTCTGCTTTTAATTTTTGATTTGAAACAAAATCACCCCAAGCGTTTATTGTGTACTGTAGTTGAGTAAGTTGAATGTAATTTGGTTTGTTTGGTAATTTGAAATGGGTTCATGGCAAGGGTAGCCACCCTTCATCGGCATCAAACTACAGCCAACCGTTAGATACCATCCCTAACTTTAAGAGTAATTGCCAACTATTCTCCCAGATTTGGAAGCCACACTTTATAACTACTGAAATTTAGCAGATTTTAGAATTCCTTTCATAATTAATATGACTTTACACACAGACATTTTTATTACTAGTTGCAAAACATTGGCAATGAATGTTCAATGTCATGCGGGCTGGAATTCCGTTCGTGGTGTAACGTTGAAAAAATCCGGAAGAGCGCGGCTTCAATGCGCAGGAGCATGTTTTATGCTAATCAACACATAGCTATGACAGAAAGCATTTCTATGTAACATCCTTGTGACGTTGGAACATTGTGACGTTAGCAGACTGCCGCGTTCCGGGTTGGTTTTAAAGATTTAAATAATTATATTTTTATTGTGAAAAATAATAACACAACTGAGAAAAAAATGTCTGCGCAAAATTTTGTAGATCTCTTGTAATTAATTTATTTTATCCATACTAATATTATAAATGCGAAAGTATCTGTCTGTCTGTCTGTCAATCCGGCTTTCACACTAAAACTACTGAACCGGTTTTGATGAAATTTGACACAGACAATCTTTAGACCCTGAGAAAGGACATAGGCTACCTTTTATTCCGGAAGAATTTGATGTTCCCGAGGGAAATATAAAAAGCGCGATATAACCGAACTCCACACGGGCGAAGCCGCGGGCAGAAAGCTAGTTTTTTTATAAATTATATCCTAGCACTTGAGCACAATCCTGCCTGATGGTAAACAGTCACACAATCGTTACCTTTTATTCCGGAAGAATTTGATGTTCCCGAGGGAAATATAAAAAGCTCGATATATCCGAACTCCACGCGGGCGAAGCCGCGGTCGGAAAGCTAGTTCTTTTATAAATTATATCCTAGCACTTGACCACAATCCTGCCTGATGGTAAACAGTCACACAATCGTTGATGGTAAAGCGCACTAGTTTATTAAGAGCCTATTCACTCTAGCCTTGCAAGACACTCAAATTGTAGTCCGATGGATACACCGCCGCTGGCAAATTTTTCCAGGCGGAAAAGAGGAGGCGAAATGCTTCGTCCGGATCGTAAATCCGAAGATCTTTATTGCGAGATAGTGATTATTATACTATTTGGTATGCCTTTGTAGTGCCCCACCATGTTCGGAATACAATAGTTTACAATTTGTTATGTAACACCTTTTATGTGATACATTATAAATAATATAATTCAATTGTAATACATTTTTTGCATGAGAACAGTTTGGCACTAACTCTTTACCGAGTCTGTTGGACAAAAATGAATGTATTGTTATAATATGTTTGTTTTAGAAGTAAATGTTTTCCTCTTATTTGCTTAACAGGCTTATTATAAATTTATGAAGATATGCCAAACAAACTTTGAGAAAGAGCGCTATTTCTGAGGGTATCTAGGATCTAGGTATATTATTTGTCATTTTGTTGATATGCCGACGGGAATTAGACTTTACGAGTATATTCTGAAGAATCGCTTCTAAGATGAAGTTTTAAATTACAAAAGTGTAAAATGTGAAAAGCATATTAAGAGATCATGGTAAGTCAACGGTTGTTACTAAACGACACAGGGACTTGTATGCCAGCAGTGGGACACTATAGGCTTGTATGTTGCTTCGTTAAGTTCACACCACCACTGGCACTAGATTGAGCAGTATAACTGTAGAGAGGAGGTCAACTGTTAATAAAAGGACAAAAGCTGATGAAATATACCAAGAGTTGCTCCCTTGCCATATGTATAATAATTTTATACCTTCTCTGCAAAGTTGGCAGTTTGCCTTCTTCCGGGTTTAGGTATTATTGTTTGTTTTACGGAAACGACAGACAGTAAGAGCCCGATCCTTATAAAACAAAAATTAAATAAGAGTACAATGAATATGTATAAATCGGGGAATTGTATAACTAGGTTGTGGAGGTCAGATAGTCAGTCCTTTCATGTCAAATACTGATATTCAATTGCATCTAGTCAGACTGTGAACTAGCCCAAAATAGTAGTTAGAAAAAGGCAGGCAGAGGAAAAATATAATTGTATAAAAGCATTTAAATATGAAAGACTAAATTAGATCTTCGATAAAAAAATAAATTACTAATTTCTGTTTAGAATTTTTTTGCTGTTTTTGATAATCCACTTCTTGCTTAATCAACCATAATCATCTGACAGTAATATAGAATCAATGACTGGAAAATGCAGCTTTAGCTAACATCCAAAAATACATATTTATAAAAATAATCTTAACGATACCGCAGAGTACTGTAATAATATCCATCATTCGGTCAATCACTCTTAAGAAAATATCCAGTCAAACATATAAATAACACAAATTCATCTCTGGCAGCATCACCAGCAAAATAACCATCGCTAATTTGACAAATGTCAAAAAGGAGGAGTGCACACAACCTTGGTGAGCGCAGTTTACATTATGATCCAGAAATAAACGCGCGCACTTCCTTTTGATCTCGGTGAGACATGCTGCACTAAATATATGTGTCCGTAGCTTTACACGGCCGTTTTACTGTTCTCGTGTGCATTTCGAAATTGTCCGATATTGTAACATTGCATTCGATACTGTGCCTATTCAGTGGAAATCGGAGAAGTTTCGCTATCAAACTGGTGATGAATTCTATGAAACAAATAACTCAATATCTTGTAGTATTTGCTGGTAAAATTTAGGTGCACAAAATCAAATGTCGTCAAAATATGTACGCCGTAGTAATAGTTGAGCCCTGCGGTTTCATTCGCATAAGTTTCGATCTCGGGGGTATAATGTAACAAAAAATTGTCTTTCGTAGTTAAAAACTATGCGTGTGCCTGCCTCATCATCATCATCATCATCAGCCCCTACCCGTCCACTGCTGGATATAGGCCTCCTTCATGGCACGCCAACAAGTTCGATCCTGAGCAGTTCTCCGCCAGCCACTACCAGCCACCTTTTTGATGTCGTCGCTCCATCTCGCCCAAGGGCGTCCTACGCTACGTTTGCCGAGACGCGGTCTCCACCCGAGGACTCGTTTACCCCATCGGTTGTCGGCCCTGCGGCATATGCCTGCCTAATTTCATCCAAATCCATTCACTACTTTTTTAGTTTAAATTTCATCTTTCAAACTTTCGCGTCTCTAATATCATATAGTAGGAAGTAGAATAGGATGGTATGATGTATACAACATTTTTTATTTATGCGAAACCTGTGTCCAATATTTTAAAGCTCGGGCGGGCGAGCGGTGCATTGACCTTTCGCGTCAGCTGTTGTGCGGGCGATGATCTACCGTAAGCTGCGTACCACGCTCGGTACCCACACTGCAACAATTTCTAAATATATTTGGCAAAAAAAATATAACATGGTGTAAAAAAAAAAATGATTGGAAGTGATTCAGTTGCTTGTTCTGAACAAACTACATAAATATACAGGTTTCTCATAAACAAAAAATAACGTTGTATTTAAATAGAAAAGTGACGGAATTTCTGTAATAATCTAGTAGGTCGTCCATCAAAAACTTTGGAAAACATTTAATCTTCTCATTTCCTGGTGGTGGCGCCAACTCCGTTGTTCACCAACTAAATTTAAGTTTCTTTCTATTTAATAAAGAAAATGACGGAAGATTTTAATTAAGTCCTGCCTAGTCAGCGCCTGACGTAAATATGTAGGCTTAAGTATTATTATTAGGTGCCTTGTTTTTCTTCTTCTTCTTCCTCAGCCTATAGATGTCCACTGCTGGACAAAGGCCTCCCCCAAGGCTTTCCACGATGACCGGTCTTGTGCTGCCCGCATCCATCGGCTTCCCGCGACCTTCACCAGGTCATCGGTCCACCTTGTTGGGGGTCTCCCTACGCTGCGTCTTCCAGTACGTGGCCGCTACTCCAGAACCTTGCTGCCCCATCGGCCATCGGTTCTACGAGCAATGTGCCCTGCCCACTGCCACTTAAGTTTTTAATCATGTCTAAACTAATTTTTTAACACCCTTGCTCGTAAAGCTGATGTAATTCCACCGGTTTTAAATATGTAAAGCGGGCCATAACAAACGCGTGTGTTATCAAAGCAAATAGTTAAGTTATAGTCCATACAAATTCCATAACAGCATTATTTTCAATTTCAAGTAAATATGGAACTGATCGCCGCCGCACGACTCGCACTGCGCTCTGTTCCATATTTGAAATGGCAAATAATAATACTAATGGCGGGAAAGCAACAGTGTGCATTCACAGATTGAGTTTATTTAAAATGAACAAAATATAAAATACCTTTTTTTCTGTTTCCTCGCAAGTGTGTTAAAAAACGTCGTACGACATACGTGCGTATTGGTTATAACATGCTCGGCTCAATTACACCCTCGCCTTCGGCTCGGGCTGAAATTCCGCCTCGCATGTTATAACCATCATTACGCACTAATATCGTAATGTACTATAACAGGACTTAACTGTTACGTATCTTTTGTCCGTTTCTTAAAGAATTAGAAAGAAAAGATAAATTGTATTTAAAATTTAGTTTAGTTGACAAACTACAACTAAATTTAAGTTCAATAATCGGCTCCATTGTGTCTTTATTATAGTTTGAAACTGTAGTCTACCATGAAATGTCATAGTCATCACGAGTCTACGACAGAATAGTGTCAATGACATTATCATACAGTTTAGTGGAGTTAATTGTGTGTGCGCTGTTATTATACCGCCAGTAACTATATTACTTTCCAACGTATAAATCTAGAAGCGGCAATTGATAGTCAAGATGGAGGAGGGAGATCGTGATTTCATATACCATTTATTGTTTACTAGTTGCGCACCCCGGTTTCACCAACTTAAGTTTCGATCCCGTGAGGATATTGGGACTAAACGTATCGTACATATTAATCCTGTTTATAAACTGTTTGCTAAATTTCATCGAAACCCGTTTAGTAGTTTTTACCTGAAAATGAGGTAACACACAGCCAACCATCCAACCGTATTAATTTTCCCATTTTTAATATTAGTGGTATTTAGCATTTCTTTCTATATGTAAAAAATTTAAATATTTTAAAATAATTATGTACTATGTAATACAGTCCATCGTACGGCAATTTCTCACGAACAGTCTGAGTGAAAATTGGCTTAGTCTAATACTACGACTACATTATCGCGATAAGCGAACACTTTGTGCATTTTCTTTTTACAGCGAAACGTCAAACGGTATGCGAAATACAGTTCGCTTTATCGCAACAATATAGCCGTAGCATGAAAGAAATTAAAAATAGTAAAGTTTAGAGGTATGAGGAACAGGGTGTAAAGCTCATTATTTTATCCTCCATGGAAAAGGGTGGATTCTCCGACCAGAGAGGTGTTGTTTTTGAGGACTTGCCCAACCGTTCAAAATCAAAGCATTTATTTCAAATAAACCAGTTACAGGCACTTTTGAATCGTCAGAAGGTCGGTCAGTCAGTAAGATGAAGCTAGTCGCCCATACCAAAGAGTAGGTACCTATGGAGAAGAACCGGCATGAAACTCCTTTTAAATTATCAAGCTATTGATATATTTGATTACACCATTCATGTAAATTTAACATTTTTTAAAATTAACGTTGATGTTGGCATCTTGTATTACGCTAGCTGCAACGTAAAGTCTGCTTGCGAGATGAAAAGAAGCATGCCTACAAAAGAAGCATTTTATCGTAGACATATTTATATCGACATAGGGTCATATTATTTACTAACGAAACTGCACAGGTGTGCTGAGTATTGATGTGTAAACGCAGCGACCGGGCGGTGAGTTTGATTATTTGAATTATTATGAGTTGAGAAAAAAATCTATTTCATTTTGTTTCGATACAATTTATTAATAACTAGCGGCCGCCAGCGACTTCGTTCGGGTGGAGTTGGTTATGCCCCGCTCCTATTGGTCGCAGCGTGATCTTATATAGCCTACAGCCTTTCTGGATTAATGAGCTATCCAACGCAAAAATAATTTTTCAAATCGGAGCAGTAGTTCCTGAGATTAGCACGTTAAAACAAACAAACAAGTAAACAAAACTCTTCAGCTTTATATATTAGTATAGATAGATTTAGGAGCAGTGGTGTCCTTGTGGTATCGGCAGTGACTTACAAGTTGTAGGTCGTAGGCTCGAGCCCCATCAGGCGCTTTACTTTGTGTAAATTATTTCATCACCACTGCTCTCAAAAACGGTGAAGGAAAACATCGCGAGGAAACCGGTATGTTCCAGAGCCAAAACTTCAAAGACATCCGACATCTACCAACCCGCATTAGACCAGCGTGGTAGATTACGACCCACTCACCGAGAGGCCTGTGTCCCAACAGTTCTAACATTTAAAGACTAATTAAGTATTAATACTTCTGTGAAGTACTCGTATAATCATTTATATTTTTTAATTTACGTTTCAAGTGATTAGATTAATCCTGTGCGTGGTCTATTATTCTACAAAAAAATAATGGAATTAATTTCTTTTTTACATGCTTTTTATTAGCTTCACTTGCATGTTCGCTTGCTTGCTTGTTTGTTTGTTTGTCCGTCTCTAACTCATTGGACTACGAGTAAGCGGCTCATTACTGTAAAATGTCCCACCGTTTTCAATCCGTTCGTTTATTCGTTTTTTCTTTTTTTTAAAGAATATCAAACTAAAAAGTTGAAAATATAGTTTAAAAAACTAAAAAAACATGCTTTAAAAAATATCAAACTAAAAAGTTAAAAATAATTTTTAAAAAAGCGTGAGCCGCTTAATATACAAAAATTATGGCACAAAGCGGCTCACGCTTTTATTAAAATTATTTTTAAGTTGGATATTTTTTAAAAGCATGTTTTTTAGTTTTTTAAACTATATTTTATTTTATCATTAAATATAGATTGTCTAGGTTTCACACAGTAATGGAATTTGACTGTTATTGGATCACCATGTTTTACTTACCGCAAATAGTGCTATGTCATATGTTGCAGCTTCCTCAAAATCTGGACGGATTCTAGAATCTTCTAGACCTTCACTTATCCTTTATATTCAGAGCCACCTACTCTTCAACCCTGAGGGGTCACCCACCCCTATCCAATAATAATCCCACCGAGGTCGTTTCACTTGCGATCATTTACGTTGTAAATGTTAATAAGCTAATGTTTTTTTGTTTCGTCTGCCGTGTATCCTGTGCGGAGCTATCCGTCAATTTGTCTGTCTGTCTGTTCGTTTAGATGTTCGTTATGGGTGCTAAGAGAAGGCTGGTGTTAAATGTAGAGTAGTGAGTTTTGATGGATTTGCTTTCAATTTTACTGTCACTGTTATTTTTGATCTGACTTAAATCTGGATGAGAAGTTAATGCAATTTTAATGTCTTCCTGGCAATAACTTTACATTTTCTTTATAGCGATAGTTTGGACCCTCTCCTGTCAAGAATTTTGTAATATGCTTCACTATGAATTAGATTGTGATTTGAGAGGCTTTTGTTTCAACCTTTCTTCTCAGAGTAGCTAGATAGAAAACATCGACCTACTAAAAAAAATACAAAAATACTTGACGTGTAAGTGTTTGTAACAATCTACTTAGTAAAATAAATCATTTATGAAATATTAACTGTAATTTGTTCATAAGTATCTATATTATTATTTTATCTGAGATAAGACTCACTTCACTATTGTCCTAAATGAAACACTAATCGATACTATAGCGTAATAATGCTGAAACGTATGTTTATTTACGCGATAATCTCTGGAGCTGCCAGTTGGGTTTGAAAAATCTTTTTGCATTCGTTATCCCAATTCTTGTTAAAAGTGAACAATACATTCAATGCGGAATGTTATATTACTGATACTACAACCATCGGAATCCACGCGGACAAGCGCGGGTAGGTAATGCGATGCAATGCAACGCAGTGAATCGGAGGCTGAGTGAATCTTATAAAAGCTGTCATTTGAGTATATTTTGAACCAGTTCATTACCACTGCTCTCAAGACGGTGAAAGGAAACATTACTAAAATTTCGAAGATATTGTGACATCTCTTAACCCACACTGGACCTGCGAGGTAGATTAAAGCCCATTTCCTCTCACTGAGAGGGTATGAACAGGAGTAGGAACATTATATGCTGATTATGTTATGTTATGTTTTACCTACCAGTTATTCTTACGACTTCCACGCGAAAAAAGTCGCGGGCGCAAGCTAGTATAAAATAATGTAACCCACAAAACGGAATATAGTTCTACGATATCCGCCCACCAAAAACTTAAGGAAAACGGACAGAAAAGTCGTTTAACAAGAAATTGGCGGAAGAGTGCTTTGTAACAGACACTAGGCAGGTATGTACAGAAGGTGCGCAGCACATGTGCAAGTGAAGACACTCTGATAAAAGTGAAGAGTAGCCAGCCTGTCGGTGTTCTATAGGATGCATTTTGGAGAGAGTGCGAGGTAATTGCGTGACTTAATTCGCCCATCTCCGTTCCTCCTTACGTTGTTGACACCACTACGATTTAGACAAAGCGTTTCGCCTCGTTTTTTATACCGCCGTACACCGAGGGGCTGGCCACCCAACCATTGGCCAGCGGCGGTCTTTTCGTCTAACTACAATTTAAGTGTCTTCAAGGCTAGAGTTAATTAGTTTTTAATAAACTAACGCGCTTTACCATCAACGATTGCATCACTGCATATAATCAGGCGGGATTGCAGTCAACTACTAGTTCATAATTTAAAAAAAAACATCTAGGTACTGTATTTTCAGGGTTCCGTATCAAAATGCTAAAAACGGAACCCTTTTACTGAGTGGAGTCACGTCACACCAGGCTGTATCTGATGAACTGCGATTACGGAATAAATAATTACAATTACGAATAGAATTATTATATGATTCGTTTGGACTCGGTCTACTGTAAACTCTTATCAGTAGCGTTGACAGATAAAGCCATCTGTCACATTGGTCTTGAACTCGTATGAAGTGCCAAGTTGGGTGACGGACGATTTAGTAATTCTGCTTACTGCGAGGGGAAAACGTCGTCGTGTGGTAATTTTAGCTTTTTCGTGGTACTTGCCGATTGCACTTTCATTTATTGCAATTATTCAAGGAAAGTAGCTTTCATTTTTGATTAATATTAGCTTTTTAACTACATTATTTCCTATACCAGCAGCAATAGGTTCAAGCTTCAGCATTATGCGTACTTTGTTACAGGGTTCCTTACCGTTGGTCTTAAGCTCAAACCGTAATTGCTAGCCTGGTATATATCACACTGAAAGATAAAATCTTCTCTTTTTAATATATTTCCACTTATTTAGGACTATTTGGGACCAGTTACCAAGACATAACTTTTCAAGGAACAAAAAACGTAATAAAGACCTCTTCAATCCATAGCAGTTGGTTGTTATTACTAGTATAAATAAACAGTGTCATCCCATATTAACACACATCTATTTAATCAGGAGTTGTCGAAAATTTCAAACACGTCTGGAAAATTTGCCCACAGCAATTTACAGTTACAGATAGTTTCTGTAACTATCTAATCACCACACATACCTTTAAAGGGTCAATCCAAACCCCGAGACAGTTAACGGTGTAAATGCACACAATTAATCCGGTGTAAAAGTAAGGGGTCCGGGTCGGTGCGGAATCCGGCGACGGCTAATGCGACGGCGAGTTGTTCACTCGACGATTTTGGCAGACTCTCAACTGTCACACGCATCGTACAGTACTCCGGCTAAAGTTGTGCTGTACTAAAAGAAGTAGGATACTCCAAAATATATCTTACGTATTTTAGTGCACCATAACTTTAAATGATGGAGACCTGGATCTAGCTTTGTACAGAAAGCTGTAATCCCATCCTTAAAAAAGGTGCCGAAATTTTTTACATTCGTTGGTAATTTGAGCCTCCTATGAAGCAAGTAATGTTGTTATGATGAAATTATTAAATGGATGAAGTACCTCTTGGGATCCTGTGGTAAATGGATGCAGTACCTCTTGGGATCCTGTGGTAAATGGATGCAGTACCTCTTGGGATCCTGTGGTAAATGGATGCAATACCTCTTGGGATCCTGTGGTAAATGGATGCAGTACCTCTTGGGATCCTGTGGTAAATGCTTCAAAAAATAAATAAAATATAAACCGTTCTTTCTTTTATTCTCACCTGTTGATGTTCAATAAAATATCTATAAAAATAGTTACACAGATCACATCATATTAATTTCTTTTCACACACTATAATTCCTTTGGACTACTTTTTCACTACTCCAAAACAACAAAACATTTTTCTCCTGTCTGCCGAATCTATGTATATGTCGTGGTTAAAACACCAGCCTCTCAAGTATGAGTGCGCGGGTTCGATTCCAGGTCGGGCAAGTACCAATGTAACTTTTCTAAAGTTATATGTACTTTCTAAGAATATCTTGGACACCAATGACTGAAGGTGAAGGAAAACATCTTGAGGAAACCTGCACTGTAAGTCTGAAATCGCCAACCCGCATTGAGCAAGCATGGTGATTACTCTCAATCCTTCTCTGTATGAGAGGAGACCTGCGCTCCAGCAGTGGGGCGATAAAACGATTGATGATGATGATGATGATGAGACTCTTTTACTACTCCAAAAAAACAAAACATATTTCTTCTGCCTGCCGAATCTATCTTCTAAACTTGAATTTATTTAATTTCTTTATAAAAAAACGGCCAGAGACAATATCAAAATTCAATCTCAATATCTCCCCTGAATTCCACATTAGCGGCGCTTGTTTTAGTCCATAAAGACTTTTCTTTAATTTCCATACTTTATTTTCACCAAAATTGTATCCCAACGGTACTTCCATAAAAATGTCTTCATTTAACTCCCCACATAATTTTCAAAGACCTCATTTTCTTCACCATTATTTTGTTCTTCTTCAAAAGTAGAAAACTCCTCCTCTTTTGTTTCAACATCAAAATTTTCATTTTCTCTTTCTAGACTTCCCCTCTCAAACTCGTTATCATTATTTTCTTCATATTCTTCAAATAGTTTATTTAAAAAAATAATCCTAGCTAGCTTTCTGCTGCACCCATTCTGGGCCCATAACCTGTTGTTATAATGTAAGTAAGAAGTTCTTGTGTAAGGTGGCGCTTTCTAAACCCAGTAAACGATGGCCTTCCTACAGACATGGGGTCTATATTCTCTAATCATTTAGTCATCAGAGCCTGCGCCATTTTTGACACGTATTTAAATGTGATCAGGCTAAATGTCACCTGTCCTTTTTCCCCTCTCTTTTGGAAAACAGCGATTACTTCCTTCCTTGTGTGCCACTTCGATTTAGTAGTGATTTTTTCAAGAACATTCAAATTTTCTAGGTATGTCCCAAACATAGCATGCGCAGGGGAAGCGTGCTGGGCCCATAACCTGTTATGATGAAATTATTAAAAAAGGTGCACTACCTCTTGGGATCCTGTGGTAAATGCTTCAAAAAATAAATAAAATATAAACCGTTCCTTCTTTTATTCTCACCTGTTGATGTTCCCGTTGATGTTCAATAAAATCTCTATAAAAACAGTTACACAGAACACATCATTTCGTTTCACGCACTACAATAATTCCTTTTGACTACTCTTTTACTACTGCAAAATAACAAAATCTATTTTTCTCCTGTCTGCCGAATCTATCTTCTAAACTTGAATTTATTTAATTTCTTTATAAAAACAGCCAGAGACAATATCAAAATTCAACCTCAACAAGTAATGCCTGTGCTCTTTCACAGCAGTTTATAAGTATGTGGTGGCCCAATGATAACAGGAGTTGTGCAGGCCCCTCGATGCAAAAAATTCTCCGTAACCGTATGGAATAGAACTGTGCCTCGTGTCATTCTTCCTGAAATAAATGAGGACCGTTACACCCTGAATCTTAGCAGCTGCGCCCTGCGGTTTCCTCTGCGTAGGTGTCGATTTCGTGGGAATCCGGAAAGATTATCCTATGTATTATTCCTGGTTAGCTCCGTTTTAGCACCTTATCCGGACTAGGAACCTCCCAAAACAGGCGCGTCCGGTGAGGACCTGCGTCAAGCGGACGGTGAGGGCATCGTGGCGCCTCTCTAGCCACTCCTCAAAGAAGAAACTTACCACCGCTATTGTGGTATGTCTAATCTCTACTATCCTCACAGACTTCTGCATTTATATGTAATATGAATACTATATAGGATACGGTAGGATTAAATATACGATTATACATATAATAATATATGAACGATATTCGTAACGAAAATACCTTTATTCTTTACATTTCGGTGACCTGAATTCCTGCACTAGAGTAGACTGCATTTTATTGTAGGAGACAGTGTCTTCCTTAAACTATTTATTGACAAGCTTTATCTAGCAATGTCATGACGTCGCCTTAGAACTTACATAGCTTGTACTACAGCTCAGCCCTAAGACGCGTTGTAAAGGAATTCCTATTCAGCACGGGTCATATTAATCTCTTTCACATTTCCGTACTAGACGCCGGGATATTGCCAAACGTAGCAGCTAATAGTTGGAATTGTTCTGTTTTAATTAATACGTCATACGACCAGATTTTGGCTTACTGTAGTAGTTTTAAGTATCTTCGTTCATGACGAACCATTTCGGATAATGTACTGGAAAATTTTAAGGCTTTTTGAATTAACTAAGATTTGTTAAATAGTTTGTAGCATTATGATTGGCTTTTAAAGTGAGAAATACGTTTTACGGTAACTTTTACTTTTGTATTTTCAAACTAGCGATTTTGAGACAGTTTTTATATTAAAATGGTGAGTGGAAATAAATGAAAGATAGAACATTAAAAAAATTATTGAATACTGAATATCATAAACATAAAAACACATATTACATTTTAAATGTAAGGTGAAAATCTATACAAAGAATATTCGACATAATTAAGAAAAATGTTTTTTGACATTTAAAAAACCAGCTGACCTTTCATTGACATGTGAATTCACCATAAACATAATTGCAGTTTAATATTGACTTGCACAAAATCTCTGCTTAGTTTGTTATACATAAGTACATACATTTTTGAAAACCTGATTTTTCATATTTGCCGGATGATTTGCTTGAAAATCAAATTGCCAAACCGTAAAATTCTATCAAAGGCTAGGTACCAAATTATCTTTGGAATTACATATCAATTGTTGGAATAAGTTCGACAGTATCATCATTTATTACGTGTTTTGGTAATTTGTTAATTGTTTTGTAACGCAAGTATTAGTTATTACTCCACTTTGCAATTGACATTCACCTATCATTCGGTTCCATGGCAAAAAATGTGATAGTTTTTTACCTTTAAGAATGAAAAATATTTAAACGATAACAATAACTAAAAGTCAGTTTTTTGTTTTACATAAGTGTAACTTTAATTGTAAGCACTTTAGAAAAGTTGTCATAAATGTACAGTGAGCTCTATGTTTTAACGTTATAATAAATATTAGCACAAATAGGCATATGAAATTGAGATTGAATTTAGATAAAAATTATATAACAAGGAGATAAATTATGTCTAATCCTCTAAAATAAAATGTTAACAATAACATTATTTATTACATAATAACTTTAAATAAATCTCAAACACAATGCTGAGGCATAAGTGACTGAAACCAACCATATAAAAAGAAAAAGCATCTGGAAATTGCTACAATTATTTTCCAATTCCAAAATTAGAACCTATTTTTTCCTAACCACAATTGCTCCGACCGATCCAATTCCGGTCTCTGTTACCCACATCCAAACCTTCGAGGAAGGAAAAGCCACAAACCATGGGCCGTACCAAGGAATGAGTGACAGGCTAGCGTGCTCAATAGTTTTGTATTGCACACGCACAGTTAGTTCTAATCTAGTTTCCTTAGGGAACCCGTTTTGTATTTTTAATCTTTTTAACATGCGATGAACTGCAATTTGTGGTTGTTATTATTGTTTTATTTTAAACTGTACAAATATTCTTTAATACTAAGATCGCGGCATTGTTGGTGTGGGAAAGTAATTCTTATAGCGTCAAATTCTCTTGTATAGTAGTCCCATTACAATCGGTCCATCCGTTTTGAAGATTTTTTTGCTTGTAAGTACCGTAAAAACTTTTATATCCAAATTAATTTTTACTACATTGTAAAGAGTTATTATATTGACATTACAAATGGATACTTTCTAAGATTAGCATTAGGTACAGCAAAATAAATACAACTTTACTACTGTTTCGTCTTGTCGTTTCCCTAACAAAGCTCCATTTAAAAGAGTTCCTCAGCGTATTTGTATTACAGGTAGGTAGTTGTTCCGGGTCTAGCTGTTAGTGTAGGTATGTAAGTTTAAATATTCGTGAACGCACGCACCCACAATAGAACAGTATTTCCTGCTGTGTGGCAAAGTTTTTTGTTAATAAGTATGGAAATATTATCTTCTCTCCAATTTCTTTCAACCACCATTTACCTGCTTTGAAAGTATAACCAGTCAGCATTTTTAGTCTATAGCGGTGTTTGACGCCACATGCGAAAAATGCATCATATTGACGTTATGCAAATTCTGCATCTCTCAAACAATGTTTACTGCGCAAGTAGTATGTAACTTCTCGATTTTAAGTATCAGGCAATTGCCTGTCAGGACAGACACCAGAGACCACACATCTGGTCGGAGGATCCTCCATTTTTATGGTTCCGTACCTAAACGGTAAAACGGAACCCTATTCATGAGACTTCGCTGTCCGTCTGTCCGTCCGTCTGTCCCTAAGCTGTATTTAATGCACCGTAATAGCTAGACAGTTGAAATTTTCAGAGATTATGTACATATTTCTATTGCCGCTATAACAGCAAATACTAAAAATATAAATAAAAATTATTTCAGGGAGGCTCCCATACAACAAACGTGATTTCTTTGCCGTTTTTTGCTCCATATTAATAACGGAAATAGATAGACGCTTGAAATGTTCACAGAATATTTGGTTATATATTAAAATTAAAAAAGAATAATTAAAATAAAATAAATATTGAAGGGAGGCTCCCATACAACAAACGTGAACCCTTCGTGCGCGTGTCCGACTCGCACTTGGCCGGTTTTTTATTTAGGACTAGCCGCCGCCAGCGACTTCGTTCGCGTGGAGTTATTTATACTCCACTCCTATTGGCCGCAGCGCAATGTTATATAGCCTAAAACCTTCCTGGATTAATGGGCTATCCAACGCAAACAAGATTTTTTTAAATCGGACCAGTAGTTCCTGAGATTAGCGCGTTCAAACAAACAAACTCTTCAGCTTTAAATATTAGTATAGATGATAACCTCACAGTCTGTTCCTCATATTTTAAGTCATTATAAAAAGAAACAAATATTCGCACCACATCTAAAACAGATCGTCATCCAATTACCTAGTTCGAAAATGTGCCATAAAACAAACGTTTATTAGAAAAGCCACAAACCTTATTTACTACAAAATTATCGTTGGCGGTTCCTCGAAATAATAAAACGTGATGATGATAAGCGGAATTCAGTGAAAAGTGAGTCATAGAGCCGATAGCTTGAAACTGAGGTCAAGAGACGATTTTATAATTATTAAATTGCAGTGTACCACACCTAGGTAGACCGACAGCCTAAAGAAGATGACTGGCATAAAGCGGATGAGAAAAGATCGACTGATGATTCTGTAAAAATCACATAGCTTAGAGTGAGCTGGCAAGTGTCAATTCCTAGCGCTAGCCTAAAGAAGATGACTGGCACAAAATGGATGAGAAAAGATCGACTGATGATTCTGTAAAAAGCACATGGCTTAGAGTGAGCTGGCAAGTGTCAATTCCTAGCGCTAGCCTAAAGAAGATGACTGGCACAAAATGGATGAGAAAAGATCGACTGATGATTCTGTAAAAATCACATAGCTTAGAGTGAGCTGGCAAGTGTCAATTCCTAGCGCTAGCCTAAAGAAGATGACTGGCACAAAATGGATGAGAAAAGATCGACTGATGATTCTGTAAAAAGCACATGGCTTAGAGTGAGCTGGCAAGTGTCAATTCCTAGCGCTAGCCTAAAGAAGATGACTGGCACCAAACGCATGAGAAAAGATCGACTGATGATTCTGTAAAAATCACATAGCTTAGAGTGAGCTAGCAAGTATCAATTCCTAGCGCTAGCCTAAAGAAGATGACTGGCACAAAACGGATGAGAAAAGATCGACTTATGATTCTGTAAAAATCACAAAACTTAGAGTGAGCTGGCAAGTATCAATTCCTAGCGCTAGTTGGAATGAAACCTCATTCCATGATCACTCATCTAAGTTTTTATAGTCAGATGGTAACTGAATCCGACTACTGGTGTTGTACGGTGCACAGAGGTACAGACCTGTCTTTTGATTCAGATTCAGATTTTTTGTTTGACCACAATGTACCTAGGTATTCACATAGCTGATTTCCGCTACTTTCTACTTTATTAGAAACAAATTCATAGAAGCCACTCAGATAGTTAATGGTATTGAGTAACAACTAATATGTCATTTTAATAACTAACACTAATAAATATAATATAAAATAACCAATTACACATAATTTTTGGCATAAAAAAAATAATAGCATTATTTTATTTCGTTTAAAAATCATTTTTGTATTTTAAGAAGTCATTGATGCAGGAATGTGTCTCAACTTAGAAGATGGAGGTAACTTTTGAATCTGTAGGGTCATTGTCTAACATTCTATTCGTAGCAATGAGTTTCATTTTGAGAGTTCAACATGATTTCATTGCGTTATTTACGTTGTTGAGCTGACACATTTTTCGAACGTATGGAGCAATGGATTACCAATATGCTCCATAAGTATTCAAATTGAGTGTAATAATTTGTTACACAATTATATTGCTGAGAAGGAATGGCATAGTATGAGCAAAGGGCCTTTCTGATAATTTGTTTTTTTAAGAACCTACATGGGCACTTGTGAAACGTCAGACGCTTAATGAATGGCTTCAATTGATTTTTTCCAATGCTGAAGAGCGTTAAAATTAATAGTAGTACGTTAATTAATTAGTGTTTAAACGTTATTAGTATAGTAGAAAGCTATGACGAAACGAGTACGCCCAGATAACTTGCATTGTTTTTTTTTTATTACAGCCAACTTTTATTTTGTGTAAAGACCACGCGTTCAGCAAGTAACTAACATTGCCACATAGTAGAATTGAAAGCAAAGCAACACTAGTGTTGCCAAATATTTACAAGGGAAATTCCTTGTTTACCTTATTATACGACAGACAATTACAGACTAAATTACTAATAGTATTGGCTCAGCATAGTTCGCTGTTTGCTCAGCGGGAATTAATTCTCGGCTTTCGGCGACGTGGATTTACTTTGACTGAAGATTTTGTGTGAGAATACACATCCCTGATAAGTATACAATTTGAATTCAAGCTGTGAAATTGTCGCAAATAATGTAATGTATGTCTCCTCATTAGAGTAGGGAAGAGCATGATTGCGTACTTAAGGTCTTAGAACGATTTTGCTGCAGATTGAGATCAAGCATTTAATTTTAAAAGCAATGAGTGGATTATGACTGCAAGAGATGGACAAAAGACTGCTTCACCAAATTCAAAACTTGTATTGGTTGTATTTTGCATTATGTTGACCAATGGCCGTTTTGCACGGACGTGGCGCATGTTTTTTTTTGGGTCTATTATTTTTTACTAGCGGCCGCCCGTGACTTCGTTCGCGTAGAGTTAGTAACTTAAACATCTTATTTTAACTCCAAAAGAGTCGATTTCTATAGATACATTATTACACTTCTAGATCATAATACGCACATACATTTTAAATTTATGATAAGCTCCGCTGATATTGGTCGCAGAGTGATGTTATATAGTAGCCTTAAGCCTTCCTGGATTAATAGCCCCCAACGCAAAAATATTTTTTCAAATCGGACCCGTAGTTTCTGAGATTAACGCGTTCAAACAAACAAACTCTTCCGCTTTATATATTTGTATAGATTCGTCATGGTCGCTGTGTCTAATGCATTGCCTTTTTCTTATTTTCTTTGTAATATTGAATTACTGTTGATTTTAGCCGCTCCTTCCTAAAGGTATTATCTTATTGAAAAGAATGGGCATCAACTCCACTTGTTTTAAAATGTTTAACAGTATTTTGATATAATATAATATATGACCCATAATATGAAGACGATGCACCTAGAATAAAACAAAAGCGTGCCAAGTGCGAGTTGTACTCGCGCACGAAGAGTTCCGTAGCATTAACTATAAGAAACTGATTTTAGTATTTGTATATGTACCTCTGCGAAAATTTTAATTGTCTAGCTATCATGGTTCATGAGTTACAGCCCGGTGAGAGAGAGACAGATGGACAGGCAGGCGGATAGTGAAGTATTTGTAATACAATCCCATTTTTACCGTTTTGGTACGAACTATAATTACTATAACATTATAGGTATAATAATTGGAGAAAAACGCAGCGTAGGGAGGCCCCCAACAAGGTGGACCGATGACCTGGTGAAGGTCGCGGGGAGCCGATGGATGCGGGCAGCACAAGACCGGTCATTGCGGAAAGCTTTGGGGCAGGTCTTTGTCCAGCAGTGGACCTCTATAGGCTGAAGAAGAAGATGGTTAAAAGTATCAAAACAGAAGGATGATGAGTACATTGTTGATAAAAGGAATAATTTTATAAAAGCCAGTTATTACAACTGGAATTTATAATTTTTCTTTGGCCACCCAGAGGAAATTCTAGTAATTTTAATAAAATGCAATCAAATTCTAGTAACTTAATATAAATCCAATCAATCTCATTGCAGTCTCAATCCGTCAAAATCCTCGAATTTCCCTATAGTTTCACAATTTTCTGAGAATAGTTTGTACAATATAACAAGAATCGACCTTCTGATTACAGGTCGACAACACAAATCCATAACCAACGTATCGCAATTTAATTCTCGGAAACATTTATCGTACGCACGCTGCGCCAACTCTTTTGTGAGCACAAAAAAGCAGTGCGAAAGAGGCGAAAAATATCAGCAATCATTTGTCCATCAGGTACAATGGTCCACCGTTACCCGTTATAATGCAGGATGCTAAATAATTACACATTCATACTCGAATGTACGGTACTGTATTGAAAATAGGACACTTACTGTCGTTTTGAAGAGCGTTGCACTGTGATCTGAGCGTTTGGTAAACTTTGTAAAGATTCTGTGTGTTTTTGTTTTTTTTTTTTGTTCCTCAGTGCAACGTAGGTTAAGTAAAACAGTTATAAAGAAGTTTGTTTAATTTTTATTGGCATATTTTTTGTGCGTTAACCAACTTTGCACACATTGCTCGTAGAACCGATGACCGATGGGGCAGTATGGTTCTGGAGTGGCAGCCACGTTCCGGAAGACGCAGTTTAGGGAGGCCCCCAACAAGGAGGTCCGCTGATCTGGTGAAGGTCACGGAAAGCCGATGGATGTGGGCACCGGTTATTGTGAAAAGCCTTGGGGGAGGCCTTTGTCCAGCAGTGGACCTCTATAAGCTGAAAAAGAACCAATTCATGCTTTTTATAGGTTTAAAAACGATAAAGGAAGGTTTACTATATTAAAGTTTAGATTATAGTAAACCTACTTTTAGTCGTGGTTTAGATTCTAAACTATACCTACTACATAATAGTACCTAGAAGTTACTATGTTTGTCCTTAAAGTATTGAAACCATTGACCAGATTATGATGAAACTTCGTTAGGTTATTCTTGGGATAACTATGAGGGTTCTAATATTACTAAGAGAGAATATTTAATTTATATATTTAATATAATTATAATTTTGTTGTGTATAAAGTGTGTTGTGGTTGGGTGTGTTTGGTTGTTTTCAACACTTCACGCGAAAACGGCTGGTATTTGGACCATGATCCAGATAAGAAGAAGTATTACTTTCTATGCTGATATTCTTTCTGGTATTATGCACGCACGCATAGGGGCGGGACGCAGATAAAAAAAATAAAATAAATAAATAAAAGACTCAGACAAAAACGCAGATAAAAAAATTCTTATTAATTCTCACTATTTCACCTCTACAGTTTTCTTTGCATAACCAAAAGGTTTGACGCTCGTATTTTTTATGTCCATTTGTATGCTTAAAGTATTCAATTATATTGGAGTTTGAAATATGTGCCTGTAAGTCAGTTATGTAATTTTTAGACTTGAGAGTAGTAGTAGAACAAGTAAAAAAAATCTGAAGGTCGTCATTAATTTATTCTCGCCCTTCAACATTACTATAAATAAGAGAACAGCCACAAAATACTTCATCCCAGACTAAAAAAATACAACGTAGACATTATAACAAATTTTCAGAATAGCCGTGCATAGAAAATCTACGAGAATATTGTCTATTCGCATGGCGAGCAAAACGTCCGCTTCGGCGAGTCGACGTCAAACGATAATTTGACAAGCAACATCGCAGTATGGTATTATCTTTTATACATACCCAGACATGCTATGTCTCGCCGCTAAGTTGACTATAGGTGGAGTTATACATTTGTAGTAGTCTGTATATTTGCTTTATTTAAAAAAGTGTGAAGACAAATTTTGGTGGAGGAGATAGAGATAAGTAAGGCTTAGAATAAAATTCAGAATCACACTTTCCTGGGAAGAAAATCGTGCTAATTCTTCTCCTTGATTTAGTTTATTAAATAAAATCAATGAATTAAAATATCTTGTATACCTCAAAGTCCTTTGTAGATTAATTAACTTTCTATTATATTGGTGTATTATTTGAAGTGCGTCGCACACTTTTTCATTAGGACTTTTTATAATCAGGTTACGACTATTGATTATATAAGTCCGTTGTTAAACATACAAAAGGCCGGTTTTCCCCTAATTAAAAACAGTTAAATCACCTAATTTCGGTGACTAAAAAGGTTATAAACTTGTGAAAATGGGAGTTATTTTTGACAGATTGAGTTTGAGATCAGATTGTCAACGTTGTTAATCTTACGAGAATTGCTGGTCTGCAGGGTCATTGCGTAACACACTGTCTGTAGCAATGAAATGGATTTCATTTTGATAATTCAGCTACATTCATTGCGTTACTTAGGAATGTTGTTGAGTTACACGTTTTACGTACAGTCATGAAGTCTGGTGAAGCCGTACGGAGGACGGGGTTGAGCAGTTGTGTTGCGATGTGTACCGGGTACGATGGGCCAAATGTTGTTGTGTCGGGTGTTTGGTCGTGGAGGGTCGCTAGATCAATCTCCCTCTGGCGCAACATGGTCGTGTCGTGTAAGCGTTAATCCCAGTCGCATCCGAAGTTTTTTTCAGCTTTGGGATCTCGGGTCCGCTTTACTAAATTGGGACCAATTGTTGGACTTTTGACTCCCAACAACACATAACGACTACCATCAGATGTTCGTATGGGAACCGGGACCAACGGCTTAACGTGGTTTCCGAGGCACGACCAGTTCAAATATATTCATGCTTATAAATATTTGCACTGTGCGGGGATCGAACACGCGCCTCCTTCCGCAGCGGCCGCGTTCACTACCGCTACGCTACGGAGGCTGTAACGGGCTTTTTTAAACGATATCAAACGTTATTGCATGAATTTTATAATACTATCCCTACATGTTCACAAGTAGTGATAATATGAATATACATTGACATCAGAAACCAAACGTTTTAAATTGAAAAAAACACTAACGATTCAAATATATTTCGCTACCGAACATAATAAATGTTTTATTTAAATATATAAAAAACACAACAATCAAACAAAAGTCACGACGATTGATAAGAGTGAAAAATTAAAGTGGAATTTTCTTTGGTGTTTAAATAATCTTTCTGCTTCAGGATTCATTTAAATAATAATACATATGGACTGAAATAGTGCAACCAACAGGCTTCACTAACGCGTCGAAAATGTAAAAATACCAAAAATAAACTTAATAAAAAAAGGACTTAACAAAGAAAAACTCCACAGAAACAGTAATAACAACAGGGGATTTAAACTGTATTTAAACATTTGTAACAAGGATGCTAACGCTACTCATCGCTTACGGCGAATGCGGGGCGCCGTGCGTAGGGTTGCCAGATAGGAACTTATCAAATCCGGGGCAGTTCTAGAAAAACAATGTCGCGTCGGGGCCATAATAGAAAATATCATATATATATATTTTTTTCAAAGGATTCATATTTATATTTAAAAGAAAAAATTTCATTTTTTCAAAAAACACACTTTTATTAGTCATACTTAGGTATGTCCTTAGTAAGTAATTAACGCCAGTTATAAAGAATTGAGCAATTAGCTTAAATTGGCAAATTAAAACTTTGGTAGACAATGAATACTAAATTACAAATTAAATAGTAATAAACTGAAGAAAAAAAAATCTTAAAACAATGAATTCCTAACTTAAAAAACAACCAATACCTACTTAAGTGTTTATAAACAGAAATTGTTTTGGTACATAAAATAAGCTTAAACTAATTTGTTAAAAAATAATAAGTTTTCAAAATCCGGGACAATGAGCGCTAATTCCTGGACATGGGACAAGAGGCAAGATTCCGGGACAATCCCGGATTTACCGGCGGTCTGGCAAGCCTAGCCGTGCGGGAAGCGGGAGCGGGGTCAAATTCCAGCGAGATGCACAGTTAACTTGCGCGAGTTATACAAACATCATCATCATCATCATCATCTCAGCGTATAATCCCGGTCGCATCCGCGGCTTTCGCGTTGGAGCCCGGGGTCCGCTTTCCTACTAATACGCCTCCATTTCGCACGATCTCTTGCATCCCGTGGTGTGAGATTGTTGGCACGCATGTCATCTCTTACCAACATCAAGCCAGCACTTCTTTGGTCTACCTCGCTTGTTTCGGCCCGGCAGAGGCGCCATGGCGAGTCATACAGACAACCTTTGGATGGAATACTAAGGATTCGAGATGCTGGCACGATCTTTTGTAATAATAGAGCAGAAGAAAACTTATCTATACTAAATTTAAAACTATGTTGCCGTGGTAATTTTTGAGCTATCTTGTTTCACACATACATAAAATTCCGGGAGTTCTGAAGGAAAAAGTTCCTCTGGCAAAGAGAAATATAGGCTAATATATCGAAAATGAACATAAATTTTGAATTTTCAATTGAAGTGCAAACATATTAATCAAATAAATAGTGGTATTTTAAACGTTTACAAGACCACTATTTAGAAAAATATGTTTAGGTTTACGTGAATAATAATATGTAATATACGAACAAGATTTTTGATCAAGTTTAAATTCAAATTCTAAAAGCGTCGTGTCTCAAAAATATATTTCAAATGAAAAATCTGAATGAAATGAAAAGGATACAAAACGAATAATCATGGTTTAGCCAAATTTCAATTGACAGCATTTGTAATGCTTTTCTTTTTCATAACTTCCGAATCTTAAAAAATCTTTTTTTTTTCACCGACATAGCTCTGCGAGTCGCTAAACTTAACTGGCAGTGGGCAGGGCACATTGCTCGTTGAACCGATGGCCGATGGGCAGTAAGGTTCTGGAGTGGCGGCCACGTAGTACAAGACCGGTCAGCGTGGAAAGTCTTGGAGGAGGCATTTGTCCAGCAGTGGACATCTATAGGCTGAAGAAGAAGAACCCTTAGAATATTAATTGAGATTTCCCTAAAAAGCCGTGCCCTTGATACGTATTTATCACTTGTTATTGTTTAAACAAAAGTCTCAAAAGTCCAACAATTGGACTAACTGCAATGCTTCGATATCGCCTTCGGGTTGTGGAGGTCAGACGGCAGTCGCTTCACGGAAAATATCAAAGTTTAGCCAAAATCGGCAGTGAGACTGGTAAAGCGGACCCCAGACTCCAAAGTTGAAAAAAAAAGTTTCGGGTGCGAATGGAATTAACGCGGAGATGATGATTGTTTTAACAAAACAAAAGGTGGCCTTGATCTCGAGCTAGACTGAAATAACAAATTAGTGGAGTATCATGTGACTACTGCGTTCTCCCTTAGCGCAGCTCTATATTAGACATAATTGTTGGTTAGCTGTTAAAAAGTCATATCAGTAATTTTCCTGGCTTTTATCTTAATTTAGCTCATTTAATGCTGTGTTTCCGTAAGTAGTTAGTTAATAAAAGACTTTATTTTAGCCTTTTATTTGTGTCTATGATAGCTGTAAGTAATAATAAGACAAACCAAGTAAAATCACGACTTTGTTAACTCAACCAATTATCAAAAATAGTAAGTACATTGCTTCACGTTTCAGTTCTTTTTTTATCACAATTTTGTCATTATTATAATGTCTAATGGTCAAATAATTTAATATCCATTAAAATCTTTTTATCTATGTTTTCTAATTTATATTGGTTACTTACATAAAAGTATTCTATTAGTTATTAACTAACAATCCTCTTCTTCTTCTTTAGCCTATAGATGTCCACTGCTGGACAAAGGCCTTCCCCAAGGTTTTCCACGCTGACCGGTCTTGTGCTGCCCGCATCCATCGGCTTCCCGCGACCTTCACCAGATCATCGGTCCACCTTGTTGGGGGCCTCCCTACGCTGCGTCTTCCAGTACGTGGCCGCCACTCCAGAACCTTACTGCCCCATCGGCCATCGGTTCTACGAGCAATGTACCCTGCCCACTGCCACTTAAGTTTAGCGACTCGCAGAGCTATGTCGGTGACTTTGGTTCTTCTGCGGATCTCTTATATTTCTGATTTGATCACGCTGAGAAACTCCGAGCATGGCTCTTTCCATTGCCCTTTGTGTGACTCCGAGCCTTCGTATGAGGCCCATTGTGAGCGACCACGTTTCAGTTCCGTAAGTTATCATTGGCAACACACACAACTAACAATCAAACAACACATTTTAAAAAGTTAACTATTAGTTTTGTATTATTTTTAACAATGATTAGTCAACTGTCAAAAAAGACTCTCATTAGGTAATTGGAAGGTATTAAAAAAATAACATCATGTCTGTAATTCCCAAAGGACCGGGCAGTGGTGTATATATAGTACTCCCACATTTCATCAGTTATATTAGTCATTTTGTCATGAATCGGGCACAAATCCAGACTCTAGGCTGCAACTGAGAAATTCCAGGCGGAGAAACAAAATAACACCTTGCTCAACCCGGAAATCGAACCCAAGACCCCAGGGCAGTAATTGCGTTTGTGACCACTAAACTAAAGAGAGATGTCAAATAATCATCTATTTATTTATATATTTAAAAAGTACTGCCACATCACAAACATTAAACATTCACAATAATTTATACTATTCAATTTATGGCCTGATGCCTGCGACAATAATGGCGTACATAACATTGGCAGTTCATCGGCTCGAAGATATAATACAATAAAAACTAAATAAAATAATACCTAATAAAAATACACTTGAAAATTTAGCAAACAATATCTATTATATTCAATATCTATTTGATATCCATATTGTAAGTTTTTAAAAATACCCGTGATAAATAATTTTCTTAATAGTCTGAGAGACACAGTTGCTAGAAGTTCACTTGTTCATCTTTTCCCTTTGTTTTCCTGTTTACTTCCATCATTTTTATTTAAATAATGTATTTTTGTTTAAATATTATTTTGTTGCATCGGTCGACGTCTTTACATCGACCATGCAACTAGCACTGAGGCTCTGTCTTGCATTGGGTTGCAGCATAATGCTGAGCGATAGTCGTTTTGCGTGAATTTGATGCATATTTATCCGAACCACTTGTGTGTTTGTTTTTTCGTCATGTTTACCGCGTATAAACGTATTTTCCTAATTTTTTTTTATTATTTTTACTTAGTTTGTTTCTTTGAACGCGTTGATCTCAAAAACTGCTGATTTGAATTGAAACAATCTTTTTGTGTTGGATAGTCTATTTAATAAGGAAGACTAAAAGCAACAAAACATCACGTTGTGACCAATAGAAACGAAGCATCGGTGAAAAATGTTAAACTTATTCCTATTTGAGGGCTTCCGTTGCGTGCGCTGCCTGAATGGTTCAAGTTACCAAAACTTCAATGAAAGAATAACTCTTTACATGATCTAAAAAAAAGAAACACGCAGCAAAGTCGCGGACCACAGCTAGTTTATTGATAAAACCAAAACCTTACCTAAATAAATACTGGAGTAAAGCCATAAATAAAGTGTATAGAACTTTGGTATCTATTTAACAGCTCATACGTAATTCCTTAACAATAGAACATGAGGTCGATGAGGCGCCACCTACACCAATTAATTGTCAAGCGAACAAAAGCGAAAGCTTGAACGAACCGTAATAAGCCACTGAACCATCATCATTTACCCATAGCTTCATACTGCACGTTTCCATAGAGGTTCCAACTTACATTGGTCTGAAGTTACTACGCAGTACGGTATATATATTGAACTTTATTGTCTTATTAAATGTTCGGAATGAGGGCTCAAGTTATAGTTGTTAGTTCTTTCACTACGCAGTATCATCACCCATTTTCCTGTGCGGCGCAGTGTTTGCGTATTGCAGGGAATGCAGTAAAACAATGCGTATTGTTTTGTTTTGTAGTGGCTGATCCAACCAATGAATAGTAAACTATATAATAGACATAATATAATAGATAAACTATATAATAATAAGGTTTGTTTATATAGTTATTTGATATAATCAAGTCATTGCAACTCAAAAATGTCTTAGCAAATACCTAAATCCATTTAACATTAACGGTTTTGTGTATAACAGTGTCTTCGTATATCATGACTTTACCCGAGATTGAGCGTCATTTCTGTTAAAACATGTTTTTTTTTTTTTTTTTGGAAAATATACTATTTAATTATGCTTAAGAAGTTCTACCATCATTGAATAAAACTCAAAGTATCTTTTTTAAATAAACTAATTACAGGCACTTTTGGATTGTCAAGCGTCTGGACATTATCAATCTCAACTTCATGAATCATTTTGAAGGATATTTCTGATACATTGGCTATATCTTCGAAAAATGTGTCTGCTTAGCAACGTGGATCAGTGTATAAAGTTCGCTCATCCTCCATAGAAAAAGGAGGATCCTCCGACCAGATATCTGGCGGGTAGTTCACCAACTTGTATGATGATGTTGGGAAGTTATATATGAATGCTAGTTACATGGGGTCCCACATGCTGCAGGACCGACAACCTTGGGGTAAACGAGTCCTTGAGTGGAGACCGCGTCTTGGCAAACGTAGCGTAGGATGTCCTTGGGCGAGTTGGAGCGACGATATCAAAAAGGTAGCTGGTAGTGGCTGGCGGAGAGCTGCTTAGAATCGAGCTTGTTGGCGTGCCATAGAAGAAGCACATGCCCAGCAGTGGATGAGTAGAAGCTGATGATGATGATGATGAGTGCGCTTTACCATCAACGGTTACATTACTGCTTATCGTTAGGTGGGATCGCGGTCAAGCCTACACTTGTTTATAACGTTAAAATAAAATTCCACCAATTAGTGTACTTTTTTTTTTCTAAATTTGTACGTGAACAACCTAGAAGTATAGTATCCTATAAAACCATATCCTATAAAATAGAGTTGTAAGGATTAAATAAAATTAAGGAAATAAGCTCGCTTCTTATTAAATCAGACTAGAAATAACTGGCAAATGTGTGTGTTACTGCCCATTTCTTTCGGTGGTCCTTCTGCCTGCCCACATTACAGTGGCAGTGCAGTGCGCGGGCGTTCCCTCGTTGCACTCATTATTAGATAATTCGAGTTAATCTGCGCGTGCTGTCCAATAGGTGTAGGTTCGCTGAACTGTTCATAAATTGGTCAAGTTGTTAGTTTAATGGCTTCATGTTAGCAGCCAGTTAGTGCTATCAATTTACCTTTGTTTTTTTCTTGTGATCTTAATTAAATCAGGGACACCTTATTTGTCAAATATCCGGCATTTTTGTTACATAAATATCAAATTAAATATATCGCACCTTTGAAGTAAAACCGTAACGGTTTTACGGAATTATGAAATTTTATAGAGGAGCCAATATTAGAAAATACTCAGTCACTGATTTTTCTAATAAGTTACCTTATCCTAAATTTTAACCCAGAACTCGGATTTTTCAAGAAAGTAAAAACTTTAAAGGTGCGATATTTTTTTTTACCACAATTTATTTTATGTGCAAATAGTTGTTACCACATAAATTTTGTACTCTGAAAATAAATAAAGAAAGAAAAATATTTATTGTGACTCATACAGGAAGATCATAAACCTAAACTAAACATCATCAAAAATAAAAAAGGAATCAGAAAAAATTATAAAAAAAAATCCTGAACTAGACCAAAAACTCAGTATCTTTACTGTACCAAAAGCCTCGGTGTCTTAGCACGATGGTGATGCTACGAGGTTTTAAAAAAAATCTCAGCGCTGGCATTCTGTTAGAGCCCGTATTGATGAAAATGTTTTTCAGTATCTATCGATTTCTTTGTCATTTTGGTTATTTATCGCATACCTAATGAGTTTATAAACTCTGTATATTGTAAAGTAATTTTAAATTCCTTTCGCCTGCATCAAAAATTAAAGCTTGATATAAACTTGAAAGCTTAATAAAAAGTAAAAAAACTAAAACCCAACTACGACAAAAAACGACGCTGAAAAAGTATAAAACAAGATTTTCAGAATACTGAACGGAACAAAGTTGCTAATGTAGTTGCAAGTAAATGGACAAAGTAGACTCTACCAAGATGCCTTCGTTGTAAATTGACAATAATGTCATACCATACTATTCTGAAGTATGCAATATTCACCAAGTAGACATTTTCATGTTTGGAAAGACGTAGTCACACGTTACATATACCTACCTACCGTAGCTCCTTGAGAACGTGTGACTACGCCTTTCCAAACATGAAAATTTATCTCATCAACATCAGTGATGCAATCGTTGATGGTAAAGCGCACTAGTTTATTAAGCCTATTCACTTAAAAAACTTAGGAATAGGAAGGATGACGGCAGTGGAGCGAGGTGATGCAATGTTAAACCCAAGACCAACACGAGCAAACGATGCTGCGCTAGAGGGAGATTGATCTGGAGACTCTCCACGACCAAACTCCCGACACAACAACATTTGGCGCATCGTACCCGCCACACATCGCTACACAACTGCTCAGACCCGTCCTCCGTACGGCTTCACCAGACATCATGCCAGAACACGACGACGACGGTAATATGATAGACAGTTAGTATAATCGTAAGAGAATAAAATGGATATAACTGGTAGTAGTAAGATTATTGTCACAGTCTAAAAATCATACAGTCGTCCGACGAAGACGTCTAGACAGAGCAATCGTGCGGGGTGTGAGGGACGAGACGCGGGTAAGCGGTACCCGAGCTGTGAACAAAACGATGTTCGTAGCTCGGTACCTATCATTAAGGGCTAACACGTGTTTATTTTTTTATTTGTTTGTTTTATAATTTGATATGAGTGTCAATTTTGAGTATAATTGCGGTGCTTGTTACGAAAAAGCCATCCTTTTTGACATCCAAAATGGCGGACGTCATTTTTTTATGATTTGATATAAGTGTCAATTTTGAGTATAATTGCGGTGCTTGTTACGAAAAAGCCATCCTTTTTGACATCCAAAATGGCGGCCATCATTTTTTTATAATTTGATATAAGTGTCAATTTTGAGTATAATTGAGGTGCTTGTTACGAAAAAGCCACCATTTTTGAAATCCAAGATGGCGGACGCCAATTTAAATGTATATTAATATGATATGGGTGTTAATTCCGAGGTGGATTGGGGTGCTGGTTACGAAAATGCCATCTAAATAACTTAAATCTGTCTCGAGTTATTCCCTTAGTAAAAATAGCAAATTAATTAAATATAATACAGCTATCGATGTTGATCTGCAATAATTTCATAAATATTGTTTATTTGTGACAACCCTGGCCGATGCGTTACTGTCTAGTTGATGTCGGCATTTTACACGAGATCAAAGGCGTCGACCTACTGTATGTATTTTATACTGTGATATTAACAAAAGTTAAATTGACGAACTAAAAACTAGGTAGTTAACATACGACATCTCTTTTGACTTATGTATCGGCGCATAGTAATATGTAGAGATATCCTATTTTACTATTTCGTAGCACGTGGATCGTAGCGCGTATAGCAATGGTTTCCCCGTATGAAGCTCCCAGTATTTCGTAGTAGCGACGCACATTTGCGTCGATGGCAGCGAATGGGTCATGAATTAGTGGACGAGGTCG
The DNA here is from genome assembly GCA_017933935.1 of Sesamia nonagrioides. NCBI lineage: Eukaryota > Metazoa > Arthropoda > Insecta > Lepidoptera > Noctuidae > Sesamia > Sesamia nonagrioides. Next base: position 264,180 of record JADWQK010002135.1, on the reverse strand, counting down.
TTAGTAAGTATAAATAAATTGGATGTTTCATGTATTGAGAGGACCTGGGAAGATTTCTTAATCTATGTAATTCTGGTAAAGATCGACTGTCATGTGGATTTTTAAGTAATTTATTATGATCCAAGGCAGTTATAAACAATCGCTCTATGGTTTTGACTCTACTGAGAGCGACATAGGCCTGTCCTTTAGCAAACAATGACTTTCCTAGATCGATAACTGCTTTATCTAGAGTACAACCTTGTAATTTATGTACAGTACAACCCCAAGAAAGAATCAGCGGGGGCATTTTACGCTGAATTTTCCCAGACCCCCTCAAGCCGTCAAATTCAATGAGGCAAGGCTCGATTCTGATAAGTCCGTTAATATCTGCTTTTATGGATGCGTCGTCAAATTGTATGAGAACAGCGCTAGGCTGTTCTGCCTGTTCCAACTGATCGCGCAGAAGAGCAGGCCATTCGAAGGTCTTCACCACTCCCATCGCTCCGTTTACCAAATCCTGGTTTACATTCAAATTTCTACGAAACATTACTCGGGATTATGTACAAGCATAAAGTACTCGTGAAACTCTTTCAAGTGATACCAAATACGGTATATTTATTTTAATTTTATATTATCATAGAACTTTTCGTCCGCTAGAGGGCGCAATACTAAATTTGGTGACAAGCTTTATAGCTCACTAGCAGCCGCCAGCGACTTCGTTCGCGTGGAATTAATTATGCTCCGCTCCTATTGGTCGCAGCGTGATGTTATATAGCCGAAAGCCTTCCTGGATTAATGGGCTATCAAACGCAAAAAGAATTTTTAAAATCGGACCAGTAGTTTCTGAGATTAGCGCGCACAAACAAACAAACTCTTCAGCTTTATATATTAGTATAGATAACCAACAGAATATCAAGGCCCTTCTAATGGTACTGCAGTGGTCTTATTCTGATAAGTAATAAAGAAGCTATGAACGAAAAGATGTGAATTTTATGCAATCAGCCCATGAATACAGCTAAAGTCACAAGCAAATGCTAGTAATATATATATATTCAAAATGTACAAGTAAAGCGCTTTCAAATGATACCAAACATGGCATATTTATCTTAATTTTTATTTTTTACTCTGTATGTTTTGTCCGCTAGAGGGCGCCACATTAGATTTTGTGAAACTCCATATAGCCTATAACCAGCAGACAATTAAGACGCTTCTAATGATATGTCATTTGTCGAATTCGAATAAGTAGTTTAGAAGTTACGAGGGAACAGATGAACATACATACATACATACATACATACATACATACATACATACATACATAGCCTGTCAAAATCATAACCCTCCTTTTGTTTTGCCGTAGTCGGGTAAAAACCATCAAAAGATTCTTCAGAATCCCAAAAGCGATATATTCTAAAACAATGACAGTTAACATAAAACGCACACCACTTACTCACAAATGTAATTTGCGCTTAACTTCACGTTTACGTTTGACGGCCGTACAAATCCGCTTACATTTCACGTGTTTACGTTACTGGTTATGCGCCGTTTGTTCTGGCTATTTGCGATTATTTATTGCGGATTTAAATAGTCTTCTCTTAAATTCGTACGTTTGTGAGTTTGGGTCAAATTGAAATTATTTTATGCATTTATGTGTGCTTTATTGCTTGTGAGGTGATGAAAAGCCGCATGAGTTGATTAAAGGTTCGCTTAACCAACCGCTTGCCCCGGTTGGTTCATGGATGGATGTCCATTAATTATATTTTTTCTCTAATACATCAAAAAGATTAATAGATATTAAAACCTAGTACTTTATTGTTTTCATTACTTAGACTAATATCACCGTAGGAATTAAAACTAGCACTGTACCTACTCCTGTTAGAATAAGAAAAGATCTTTAAATAAATCATTTTACAGCCTGTTCAACTGATTTTAAATTCTATTGCGTTGGTAGCATGACAAATGTTAACTGCAGTAAATAGTTTGCATTGTAACCACTAGGTACTTCATTTTAATGCTATCCTTGTGTACCTATATGGAATAAAAGCTAAATTAACAAATTCAACCAATGGAGTGTAAAAATCTTATTTAGAATAGAGTGGAGGTAACTATCACACCACATAAACGCTGCTTAAAGTTTTCTATACATTTTTGAGCAGAACGTCGCATAAATTTAAGCAACGTTCATAAATAGGGTTAAATTCCTCTAGTTTTCGTAAACATTTTAACCGCATAACTTGCATACCTATGTGTGCAAAATAAACGCAAAAACGCGCTACAAACGCAGATGCTACGTTTTTGAGATGGACGCAAATAAACCGACGCGGACGCACACAATTTACGACAGTGCTCCGCGCACGTGGCGTTTACTGAGTTTTTTTACTGTCGCAATAAGTGATGATATTGTTTCGCATTTATGCAATTAAGTGTATTTATGTTTACGGAATTCGTTTATTCGTCTAACTCGTCTCCCTACAGGTATGATAATTTTGGACACAGTTCATCCGATCCCATGAGTTCGGTGTAGGTATCCCATCTGACTACTCTGAAAAGAACGGCTGGAACAAAATCAGAGATCACGGTCTCTTTTAAAACCCAGACATAAGTGTTGCCGCCAAACGATTCGTCGTGTTCGGCATGATGTCTGGTGAAGCCGTAAGGAGGGGGCGGGTTTGAGCAGTTGTGTTGCGATGTGTGTTGAATACGATGCGGCAAATGTTGTTGTTTCGGGAGTTTGGTCGTGGAGGGTCTCGTTCGCTCGTCGTGGGAATCGTTGGTCGTGTTGTTAGGTTTAACATTGCACCACCACGCTGAACTGCCGTCTTCCTTTCTATTCACTAAGATTTTTAAATGAATGGGCTTAATATACTAGCGCGCTTTACCATCAACAATTGCGTCACTGCTTACCATCAGGCGGGATTGCGGTCAAGCACAAGTTAATAATTATTTAAAAAAAAATATTTGTAAGATCAAATGAAGACCATGTAGAATCTATGTCTAAGATGGTCTTTTGAAGGAAGAACCACAGATTGAGTGGACCCATTAAAACGACTTTTGGGTAGGCCTTTTTCATCACTCAATCCACCAGAGCATGATTAAAAGTAAATCTATACTAATCTATACTTTATACTAATATATAATGAGTTTGATTGTTTGTTTGATTCTTTGTTTGTTTGTTTGTTCGCGCTAATCTCGGGAACTACTGGTCGGATTTGAAAAATTATTTTTGCCTTGGATAGCCCATTAATCCAGAAAGGTTTTAGGCTACATAACATCACGCTGTGACCAATAGGAGCGGAGCATAACTAACTTCACGAACGAAGTCGCTGGCGGCCGCTAGTAAGAAATAAAGTAAAAAGGAAACAGCAATGACCTACATAATCTTTACATTAAAATAAAAATAGTTAAAAGATGTAACGAATAAATTTGCTTAACAAAAGTATATGTATAAAAATAGTACATAATTAATAAACTAATGAATACCTCATTCTACGGCGTATAACCTGCGACGTATGTAGGCTATGTAGCCTGGGCTAGAAAAATATTATATATGACTAAGTCTATCCTATTTATTATTCAATTTTCTAATGATTGTATAGGTCTCTCTCAAATTCGTTCTTTGATACTCTCTTAGAACGAGAACTTCATAGGCGTCTCAGTCTCCATCGTCCAGGGCAGAGGGGAAGGGAACAGACCTCGTGGAAGGTCACTTATGAGGTGGACCGACCAAATCAAGTCGACAGTGGGGGGACCTGTTAATAAATGCTTCAGACTGCCGTCCAACAGGGATAGATGGAGAGAGATCGTGCGGCATGTGAGCTCAACGTCTCGAAATTCAATCATAGTGACCATGACCGTTCTGCCAAGAACAAAACTAAGAAGAAGAAGACACTCTCTTATATCGCAAATCTCGCAGTTAGGGGTAGTTTTTACAATTATAAGATTCGTCACTCACTAGTTCGGTCGGTGTATCGGCTACATTATTGAATGCAATGCTCCGTTATGCATCGTCAGTATTTGTTGCAGCGTTAGGAGACGATACCACCTTAACTTAGTGATACCATACAGCACCCAAATGATCGAACACACTGTTATTCTAAATTTGAATAACTTTGAAGTATATTGCTAATCCATTGCTCCATGTTCTAAAATATGTCTACAACAACGTAAATACCGCAATGGATGTTGTTGAATTGTCAAAATAAAACACATTCCTACTGATAGCAATTACAGAATATTATCCTGCTGGTATTATAATGCTACAGATGCTAAGCAATGACTCAAGTAAATTTTGATCCTTTAATAAATAGTGGCTGCGTTATAAGTCACGCGCATTAAAAACAAAGAGAAGTTTGCCTTGTTTGGATTGTGTGGTACCAACTTTTTATTGGTTTCGTTATGCTTGTAATTTAATTGTAAAGTCATTGTCTAGGACTAACTATAATGGACTTGTGGTGAAAGAAAATTACAGATTTATGGCAAAAACGAATAAACTGACTAGTAAAATAAAAATGTATGTAGTAATTATATTGGCTTTTGTAGGACTAAGAGCTAAAAACAAATTAATGTCAATTTGAGATATCAAAAAAAAAGTCTGTAAAAAGTTCTTACGCTAATTGCGACGCTTGCACCCTTAATAAGCAATAGATAATAGCAATAATACTCGTAAATATACTGAATTTAGGCTGCTTCTCCAAAATTATTTTGTACCTTAGTTAGGGGAAGAGTCAGACGGCAGTCGCTTCACGGAAAATGTCGAAGTTTAGCCATATCAGCAGTTGGACTGGTAAAGCGGACCCCAGACTCCAAAGCTGAAAAGGCTTCGGATGCGACTGGGATTAACGCTGTGATGATGATGATGAGTTAGGGGAAGAGTACCTACTTTCTATACCCACGCGATTGTAGAAGTTAAAAACGTTCAAAAGCCTAATCACAATCTCGTATCGACGACAATCAATGTCTATCACCTGTAAACTGGAAAGAGAAACTAGATGAACGATCATAAAAATCGAAAATGGTTCACACAACTAGCCATTTTTTAACAAATATACAATATGTAAAGAAAATCCCGTCCGACCTAAAAGGATAATAAGGTTACATGACAAAATAAAATATGAAATTTTACATAATCATCATAGTAACAATAACTAATGGATTTTAAAATAATCATTTTTTTTCCGCGAATTAATTCAAACTTCCCCAAATTTGGTAATTTTTTAAAAAGTGACAACATTTTAGACAGTATTATTATGAGTGATGCGACCACGTGCCGCGTGCCCTGCTCCCTTTCACCCGCGCATGTATGCCTGCCACACATGTATTAAGTTACCTCCCTTTTTCGAAATAAAATTTATTTTTTCAGGTTTTTTTTAAGTTTAACCCGGCTTTGTAGGCATTATTAGAATTAGTTAACGATACCTAACAATACCTTCGCGGATCGGACAGGGTTTTCTTTACATGTTGTATATGTGGCACAGTTATTTAAAAAAAAAATGGCTGGTTGAAAGTTTTGCAGAGATACTTATCTTATATAATATTGTTACCATATTTTTTGAGTCTTTCGATCTGTAATTTCTCAGTTAACACCACGAAGTCCTAGGTTTGTGCCGGGTTGATAATATTTGACACTTGTTACCCCTCAGGGAATAGAAGCGAGGTGATAAACGATAAGGGTTTTTTACAACAAACAGGATATGCAGACAGCAAAGTATAAGTTTATTAAAAAAAAGATTCTGCCAAAAAGTACAATATTTAATAATACCTTTGACAGTGTCGGATGTAAACTCAACCCGTACACATAATAAGTGTCTGTCTGTCACTCATCAAACGATTTCTCGGAAAAGTAAAACGACAAAGGGATTGTCACTTTGTGCCGAATTCGGTTTTATGGACGATAAATTATATGAGAGCCGAAATTGCGAAGTCGTGAAGGAATTAAAAATAATTGTTGGGCTTTAGTTATTGTGTAGCTTAAAACAGATTGGGCTAACTGTACTTTAACGTCACGAAAATGACGTCATAAAAATGTATAAGGATTTTTTATGATCTTTTTTGAGGTGAACTGAGTGTGTGTGGTTTTTAATTAAAAAAAGCCAATTCTTCTTTCGTATGTTTTACCTACTCACAGAAAATAACTCATTTTAATTTATACATTTTAACACTCACTGGATCATGGTAGGATGATTCCTTCCATATTTTTCAAATGCTATAAGACACTAACGATTTCCTAAATTAATTTAGAATATCCTGGAATTTTTTGGCAATCGACTCGTCAGAAACGACTGTCCGTCATGCTTCTTTTTATACGTAACTAATTGAGTTATAGGAAGCTAAAATATTATAACAAAGTAGTATTACTAATTTTATATTCATATTTTATTTCCTCATTGTTCTTACACACTATTGTCTATATTTGTTTCACTTCTTCTTTCGCAGGTCTGCTGGAAGAAATTTGTTAAGAACAAAGCAGCACCTTTGTACTCAGATCTTAATTTTGTCTTATTCTTATGTATTTTATAAAAAGTTATATTTTACGTGCGTTTATAGTTATTTGTATGAAATATATTTTTTTCAACATTTTGGTTCGTCTTTTTTTCATTTTGGCAATAACTAGAACCGAAACTCCGAAGACATTACGTATTTCGGCAACTGGGCTGTTTGGGGTGGCCTGCTTGCTCTCATGGCGAGAACGCCTGTGTCCCAACAGTGGGGATGGGAAATCATCAAATGACCTCTCCCGCTCTGGGCGGAGCGTGAGGGCTTGTCAGACTTTTACTGACTAAAACCCATCCGTCTTTCTTCACTTGCTTATGCGCCAGGGCCTCGGCTTTTTTTTTTTAACCAACCCGCAACCCGGACCCTGGAGGTATGTGTATGTATGAATGTGCTGACATCTCTTTGAGGCGCGCGTGAAACACAACACGCCGTCGACTCGGGTCTGGTCCTTACCGGGCGGCGAGCTTACTAGCGTATGCTGGTAGTCTTTCCCGATTCGATACATTTTCACAGCGACGATGAAGCTTCGAACCTGTTATGCTGTTAAGGGTTTTAAAGGTGGTGGTGGAGGTGCCATTACTTTAAAGAATAAGCTATACTATATCATTAGCAGTTTTGTTTTAATGTGCGCTACATACACGTACTTACAATGTGCCACTAATATGTTTGGTACTTGAAAGTTCCGAGGCTACAGTACCGTTACCCATAACGCTACCCCATAAAAGTTTTGAGGGTCTAAGAAAACAGGGCTTTTCATTCAAATTTCACACTTAACGAAATGCAAATGATGGAGAAACATAAAGTTTGTATGGCAAATAACTAAGTTTTAAGCTATTCTTTGGGTTAGACTCAAATTTTAAGGTGGGTAATAACTTGTAAAAATTGTCCCATTTGCTTTCAGACGTCATTAACAAGTCATAAACGTTAATATTGACAAATATGCTCCTTCTACTGCCTTCGAGCCTCGAGGGAACTTTTTAATTTTGTCATGATCAGTACCTATGCATGATAAACAAGTTTTTATAGAAGCGTAAAAGATAAGACGGTGAAGGGAAGTGAGGAAGACTTTCATCCGCATATCCTGTAATAATATCAAGATAACAAGTATCCTATACTATCATCATCATCACCCTCATCATCAACCTTTTATCGTCCCACTGCTGGGCACAGGTTTCCCTCATATAGATAAGGTTGAGTGATCACCACGCTTGCTCAATGCGGGTTGGCGAAATTGGACTTAAAAATCCAGGTTTTCTCAAGATGTTTTCCTTTACGTTTTAATCAGTCATTGGTGTGCGTGGAGGTCGGTTATATATATATATATTTTTTTTAATATTAATAAACTAGTGCTTGACTGCAATCCCGCCTGATGGTAAGCAGTGATGCAATCGTTGATGGTAAAGCGCACTAGTTTATTAAGCCTATTCACTTAAAAAACTAAGGAATAGGAAGGATGACGGCAGTTGAGCGAGGTGATGCAATGGTAAACCCAAGACCAACACGACCAAACGAAGCTGCGCTAGAGGAAGATTGATCTGGAGACTCTCCACGACCAAACTCCCGACATAGCAACATTTGGCGCATCGTACCCGCCACACATCGCAACACAACTGCTCAGACCCGTCCTCCGTACGGCTTCACCAGACATCACGCCGGAACACGACGAATCGCTTGGCGGCAAGACTTTGTCTGGTGGGTGGTAACTTCTGCCGGCAGCCGATGTTATGGCATATCGCGCTTTTTAGATTTCCCTCGGGAATATCAGTTTTTTCCGGGATAAAAGGTAGCCTATGTTCTTTCTCAGGGTACAGTCCGACAGTACGGTTTTCGGCGCAATCGGTCAACTGGGGACCTACTAGTGTATGCCACTCACTTGTGGGGCGAGGCCCTCGAGAAAAATGGGGAAGCGATTGCCGTCTCCCTTGATGTCTCGAAGGCCTTCGACCGGGTATGGCACGCTGGCCTTTTGAGTAAGCTTCCAGCGTACGGCGTTTCCGCTGGCCTGACTGGCTGGGTTAAAGACTTCCTGACTGAACGGTCCCTCCGAGTTGTTGTCGACGGATGCTCATCGGAGCCCATGTCGACCAATGCCGGTGTTCCTCAGGGGTCTGTTCTCTCTGCAACTCTGTTCTTGCTGCATATTAATGATCTGCTGATGCCCGGTATCTATGGGTATGCAGATGACAGCACAGTTGTGGAGAGATATCTGCCGGAAGCTCGGGCTAGTAAGGAAGCAATCTGGTCCGAAAGAGAGGCTATGGTAGAGCGTACGAGTGCTGCACTACAGGCAGTCTCCGAATGGGGCAAAGCCAATCTTGTAGCATTCAATGCCGCCAAAACACAGGCGTGTCTTTTCACCGCCAAAAGGAGCCCGTTCACCTTGGCTCCTACTTTTCAGAATGTATCCTTGGAGTGCACCAACCGCCTTCAGCTTTTGGGAGTAGAGATTTCCTCGAACCTTAACTTTGGGCGGTTCATTGAGTCCAAGGCAAGGGGGCTGCTAGAAAACTTGGCGTTATCGCAAAGGTCCGGCGGTACTTCACACCGGGGCAGCTTCTAATGTTGTACAAAGCACAGGTCCGCTCGTGTGTGGAGTACTGCAGCCACATTTGGGCTGGTGCTGCGAAATGTCACCTGGATACTTTGGATTCAGTGGAGAGGCGTGCGAAGAGGCTGATTGGCGACCCAGACTTAACTCGAAACGGTCTCCAAAGCCTGGAGCACAGGCGTAGAGTAGCCAGCCTTTCGGTCTTCTATAGGTTGCATTCTGGTGAGTGTGCAAGGGAATTGCATGATTTAATTCCCCCATCACCGTTCCACCATCGGACGACCCGTCGTACGGCGAGTTTCCACCCTTACGTTGTTGATACCACTGCGACCCGGACGAAGCGTTTCGCTTCCTCTTTTATACCGCGTACATCGAGGGACTGGAACAATTTGCCAACGACGGTGTTTCCGTCACATTACAATTTGAGTGTCTTCAAGGCTAGAGTGAATAGGTTCTTAATAAACTAGCGCGCTTTACCATCAATGATCGCATCACTGCTTACCGTCAGGCGGGATTGCGGTCAAGCGCTTGTTTATAACTTATAGAAAAAAAAAAAAGTCTAAAGATTGTCTGTGCCAAATTTCATCAAAATCTCGGCGGTAGGCCATATCATCGGCTGCCGGCATAAGTTACGACCCACCAGACAAAGTCTTGCCGCCAAGCGATTCGTCGTGTTCCGGCATGATGTCTGGTGAAGCCGTACGGAGGACGGCTCTGAGCAGTTGTGTTGCGATGTGTGGCGGGTACGATGCGCCAAATGTTGTTGTGTCAGTAGTTTGGTCGTCGAGAGTCTCCAGATCTGGGGCAGCATCGTTGGTCGTGTTGGTCTTGGGTTTAACATTGCATCACCTTTTTTTTTTTTTTGTTGACGCTGTGGGAATGCATTTACGCACCTTACCCCGAAGGGCGTGTGTGGGACTCGCCCAGCCGAAGCCGGGAATACCCACTAAACCCACAGCGGCACTCCGGCATCGCCATAGTGGCGGGGGAGTGGGAAACTAGCGCAGCCTGAGCTACCTCTCCCCCGCCGGCGAAACCCGCCTAGTAAGGCGGGCCCTCAATTGCCCCTCCTAGGGAGGGGCCGTGGCTCCCGCATGGTGAGCGATGTAAGGCGGGCGTCGGCCTCACGCCCGCCGCTCACCTCAGGGAGGGAGAAAGCGGGCGAAATCCCGCCTTCTCCTCCCCCTACGCCGCCTGCGGAGCGCCGGAGCGAAGGGATCCTCCTCCCGCTCGCGCTCCGCTGCCTCCTTCTGCGACATCACGACCTCGCAGAAGGAGGCCATCGCCACCCAAGCTTCCTCGCTCCCCACCATCTCTCTGACGATGGCGGGCAGCGAGAGGTCCCTCCAACCGCCGTGACAAGATCGCGGCGCGGCACGGCCCACGACGGGCACACCGCGAGGGTGTGTTCCGCCGTGTCCTCCGCCGCGCCACAACCGTGGCACGACGGTGTCTCCTCTCGTCCTAGCCGGTGCAGGTACCTGCCGAAGCAGCCGTGACCGGAGAGTACCTGCACCAGACGGAAGGAGAGGAACCCGTGACGCCTGTCGAGCCAGTCCTCCAGGACCGGCCCGATGGCATCGAGGGTACGGCGGCCGAAGACGGCGGAGGCGAGGTCCTGTGTCCACTGCTGGACAAGAGCGACCCTCGCCTCCCGCCGGACGGCCTCCCTCAATTCTGGGGCCGGACGCTCGCCCAGCGCCCTGCGCCCCGCCGTCCACTCGTACACTCTGGCGAGCACCCACGCCTCGAGCTCCCAAGGCGGGGTTTCCGCCAGAGCGCACGCCGCTGCGAAGCCCACCGTGCGGTAGGCCCGCGATGCCCGCTGGGCGATGGCCCTTTGGGGCGACCGAAGGGCGGTGAGGTTCTCCCTCCTATGGAGGGAGTCCGCCCAAATCGGGGCCCCATAAAGGGCCATACTTCGCAGTATGCCGGCGTATAGACGCCGGCACCGCATGCTGGGCCCTCCCAAGTTTGGCATCAGCGATGAGAGGGCTCCCGCAGCCTTCAGCAGGCGCGACGACAGCCCGCTAAAGTGCGGGCCGAAGCGCCACCTGCTGTCTAAGATGAGGCCCAGATATTTCATCTTGGCCTCAACCCCGACCCTCACCCCCTCCACATAAATGTGGGCGTCAGGCGGGGGGCGCTGCCGGGGGCCGTGAAAGAACACGGCCTCTGTTTTGTGCAGCGCCACCCTCAAGCCCAGGCGGCGGATCCTTCCCGCCACTAAGGATCCGCCCGCCGATGCCAAACTGGCCGCCTCCCGGAAGGTGCTCCCGCGGGAAGTGAGGAGAGTGTCATCTGCATAACAGATGACACTCGTGCCTCGAAGGAGGGTTCCCCGCAGGAGCCAGTCATAACCGACGTTCCACAGAAGAGGCCCTAGAACGGACCCCTGTGGAACGCCGGCTCCGACAACGTATCGCCGGAGCTGGCCAGCCCCGTCTACGAGGAGGACAGCACGGTCCTCCAAGTAGCTGGCCAGGAGGCCCCGCAAGTACAGGGGCACTCCGTGGAACCGGAGCGCTTCCAGGATGGTGGAGTGGGGGACGGAATTGAAGGCGTTGGCAATGTCGAATGACACAGCCAACACTCCATCCCCCACTCCCACCGCCTCTGTCACCTGGCCCTTTAGACGGGCCAGGGCGTCCCCTGTCGAACGACCAGCACGAAATCCGAACTGGGCGTCCGACAGGTCCGGTCCCACGCTCCGCAGATGCCGCTTGAGACGGCCGGCGATAATCCCCTCGAACATTTTACCGACCTCATCGAGCAAAACGATGGGCCGGTAAGCCGAGGGGGAGTCCGCCGGCCGCCCTTCCTTCCGGAGGAGGCACAGTTGGCCTTCCCGCCATGGTTTCGGGAACCTCCCCGACGTGAAGCACGCGCTGAAGAGGTCCCGAAACCTGCCCTCCATTTCGGTGGCCGCGATGGCCACCACTCGTGCGGGGACACCATCCGGGCCGGGAGCCGTCTTCTTGGCGCGGAGACGAAGAGTCGCCGCGCCAAATTCCTCCTCTGAGACCGGAGGAGGAGGAGTTTCCTCCTCCGGTAGGACCGCTCCCCTTGGCGGGCCCATCATTGGTGGGGTGAAGTGCGGATCCCTGCGCGGAAACAGGGACCGCACCACCCCATCCAGAAGCGCTGGTTCAAGGGTCTCGGCAACCGGGGGACCAATGCGGCGCAGTTTGTTACGCGCCGCCTTATATGGCCTCCCGAATGGGTCGTTGTCGAGACCCTCTAGCAGCTCGGCCCTCGCCGCGTCCTTGGCGGCGCCGATGGCCGACTTGAAGGCCGCCCTCGCCTCTACGTACCTCGCGTAGAGGCGGTCCTCGTCAGCCTGGTCCCGTCGGCGCCGCCGACGCGATCGCGTAAAGGCCCGCCGTGCCGCCACGCAACATTGCATCACCTCGCTCAACTGCCGTCATCCTTCCTATTCCTAAGTTTTTTAAGTGAATAGGCTTAATAAGCTAGTGTGCTATACCATCAACGATTGCATCACTGCTTACCATCAGGCGGAATTGCAGTCAAGCACTAGTTTATAAATATAAAATATAAAAAAAAAATCGGTTGAGAGGTTTAGGCGGGAAAGCGTAACAGACAGACAGACATGACTTACTTTCGTATTTATAATATTAGTATGGATAAACTAGTACTTGACCGCAATCCCGCTTGATGGTAAGCAGTGACGCAGTCGTTGATGGTAAAGCGCACTAGTTTAATAAGAGAAACTTAGAAACTTAGAAAGTACATATAACATAGAAAAGTTACATTGGTACTTGCATGACCTGCAATCGAATCCGCACACTCATACATAAGAGGCTGATGGTTTAACCACTAGGCCACCACGACTATCCAACCACGAAAATCCTTTACTATAATCCTAGTTAAAATCCATATTTGTGCCAAATTTCACCCAAATCTGAGTCTTACTTAACCGCCGTCATCATCATCATCTCAGCGTTAATCCCAGTCGCATCTGAAGCTTCCGAGTTTTTGCGTGAAAGTGTAACAAACATCCATCCATACGGACTTACATTTATATCATTAGTACGATAGGATAGTAGGAAGTAGAAAAGGGTTTTCCGTGCCTAAAAATCTTGTGGTAGCCTTCACCACCTCGCACCGAGTCTCCGTGGTGAATTTTTACTTATGAGCCACTTTCTCCAATACATATATATCCCAGGAGTGAGTACAATATGGTTTAAAAAATCATAATTCTCCTTCCAATATATTTGAACTCGGCCCTGCGTGCTTTTTTCTTCAATTTATTATTCACTTCACTATTTGGACGTATGAAACCCAAAATCAACCGGTGCAATGTAAACTCTACATCGTGACGAATCGCAAAACGTTAAACATTTTTTGCAAAACGCGGCACTTTTGATGTTTTAATTATTATTTTGGTTTATCACCCGTAAACGGTTATTACTTGTTGGTTATCACAACCTTCCTGTTTTTATTGGTTTATGTCAGTAATTGAGTAACTGTTTGACTCCTGCAGAAGGCTGTAATAAAGCTGTGTTTTGAGGTTATGCGAAATTAGCGGGGGCAAGGAAATGGTGATGGTTTAACGGTCAAGTTGTTTTTTTCTTACAAATAATTGCCAAGATTTATATATGTTGTAATTATAATGAAATGAATAGGATGCAGTACCTCTTAGGATCCTGTAGTAAAAGCTTCAAAATAAAAAGTTATACAAATCACATCTTACAATTTCTTTTATATATATATATTCAAATCATTCTTTGTGACAACATTTTTACAACTGCATTTTTTTCCTTTCAGTCTGTCTTCCAAACTTGAATTTATTTTCTTTATAAAAATAATCAACCAGAGACAATATTAAAATTCATCCTCAACAATATACATAAAAATAATATCTCCCAGAACTTTCCCTATGTGAAATGAGACATTGTAATCCATAGGTACCGGGTAACCGCTCATCCTATGATGGAATTCCTTTACCAGGCAAGATGGATGGTTCAGGTGCAGCGTCATTAATTAAATAATCGGAAACATGACTACTTACATGTATCCTGTTTATTTTATAGTCTGTGTGACCTAAATCCGCACAATTTTTTTTTTTTAAATAATCGTTGCCCCGTACTAAGAATTTCTCACATAGGTATTGTGGGTGCGTTAACTAAAATTTTCCAACCATAATGATATTAAAAGACCGATGGCGCAAAGAGTAACATAGTTATCTCATGATGGAATACCTTAGGAATCTCACAAACATATTTTGTTCGATATTTCTAGAATCTTTAGTAATCAATAACAATTGAATCAGTCCAGATTTATAAACAGGAACACTCTCGTAGTCATCATCCTACGTACACAATTCATCTTCAATTGACGTTTACTGCTGGCACGCGACGTTCTCGGTTTTACGTTATATCTGCCCTAAATCAGCAGGAAAATTTCCTTTTGACTCACTCATTGTTTTATCTGAATCATGTGCAACTTTTAGTCTTTATTGTAGTTTGAACTTCGCGGAACTGAGTAGTTTGTAGTGTTTGAAAGTATGTAATTTTGTAATGCATCACCTCCACATATGTGGTGTATTTTGGGACACTTCAACTCAAAACAACGGCATTATGCGTTATAACATTAATAGAGCAGATTTTTTTTTATAAATTATAATCTAGTGCTTGACCTCAATCCCGCCTGATGGTAAGCAGTAATGCAATCATTGATGGTAAAGCACACTAGTTTATTAAGAGCCTATTCACTCTAGCCTTGAAGACACGCCGCTGGCAAATTGTTCCAGTCCCTCAATGTACGCGGTATAAAGACGAAACGCTTCGTTGGGATCGTTGTGGTTTCAACAACATAATCATCGTAACTCGCCGTACATACGACGGGTCGTCCGATGATGGAGTGGAGATGGGGGAATGAAATCATGCAATTCCGTCGCACACTCTTCAAAAAGCATCCTATACAATATCGACAGGCTGGCTACTTTACGCCTGTGCTTCCAGGCTTTGGAGACTGTTTTGACCCACACTATTTGTCCGTGGAATACAGAAAGGGATAGTAAAAAAAAGTAAGTTAACAGCCATTTTTCTAAATACATTCAATACATTAATACTCTAGGTTGTTTTACAACAACCACGGTTCCAGCATCCGCGCTTTTATAATAAGTTGCCAATGTGGCTACAGAAACATCACTAGATGGTAAGTTCGAAACCCTCATCAAACTTGTTCTTATCAAAAAAGCCTATTATAAGATGAAAGACTTCGTCGAAGACGTATGGCACGTAGGATGTGGTAGTTTGGGAAGGATTCCTTCTGCACATGTGGTTTCCTTGGCACCTCATTAACGGCATAACTTTGTAAATATCTATTAATTGCTCTAAAGTTACGATGTTCATTTTTTACATTCTTATTGACATAATCTTTCTATTTATTTAACGCTGTATTTGTAGTTGTAATGAATTCATGTCCCTTTATTCTAATATTTCATCTCTATTTCATATCTTTTTGGTATTTTATATTCTTACATATTTTGTAAATGTGCGGATTTTGTTTATATAAAGGGGAATGGAGAGGGCTGTGCTTGGGTTTGCTATGGGTTTCACTGCGTGATCATATCAGGAATGAGGATATCTGCAGAAAAATGAGAGTAACCGACATAGCCCGAAGAACTGCAACACTTAACAGGCAGTGGGCCGGGCACATTGCCCGTAGGACCGATGCCTGATAGAGCCGACGGGTTCTCAAGTGGCGACTACGCACCAGAGGACGCAGCTTGGGTAGGCCCCCGACAAGCCGGACCGATGACCTGGTGAATGTCGTGGAAAACCGCTGGATGCGGGAAGTGCAGGACCGGTCGTCGTGGATATCCTTGGGGGAGATCCAACAGTGGAGCTCTATCGGTTGAAATGATGATGATGATGATAACACGAAAGCCAGTTCGCCTCCCAGCCTCATCTCACTTTCATTCACATTCGAAGAAGTAGTCATTACTGTATACAATGCAATTAGTGAACGAGTATAATCTGTTTCGTGTTATCGCTCATTTCATGAGGAAGAACACGCAATTTTTTTCCGTGAAGTTTCAACCTCAATTATCCTTATTCTGAAAAACTGAGGGGGATTCCGATGATGTGTCTTAATCACACATGTGATAGTGACTAAACAGAGGCAGTGTTGCGTGTAATTATATGTAGCGATCAGAGTTTCCATTTAATTTTTTTTTTTTATTAGTTATAAACTAATGCTTGACTGCAATCCCGCCTGATGGTAAACAGTGATGCAATCGTTGATGGTAAAGCGCACTAGCTTATTAAGCCTATTCACTCAAAAAAAACTGAGTGAATAGGAAGGAAGACGGCAGTTGAGCGAGGTGATGCAATGTTTAACCCAACAACACGACCAACGATGCTGCGCCAGAGGATGATCTGGAGACCCTCCACGACCACACTCCCGACACAACAACATTAGGCACATCGTACCCGGCACACATCGCAACACAACTGCTCAGACCCGTCCTCCGGCTTCACCAGACATCATGCCGGAACACGACGAATCGCTTGGCGGCAAGACTTTGTCTGGTGGGTGGTAACTTATGCCGGCGGCTGATGTTGTTGCCTACCACCGAGAAAATTTCATACTTTATACTTATTTATTGCATTTTTTCCTCATATAACTCGATTATACTTGTTTTAGGTAGTTTACCAAAGGTAAACAAACTGTAATTTTTGTTTTTTGAGATTGACAGCCTCCGTGGCGTAGCGGTAGCGTACGCGGCCGCTGCGCAAGGAGGCGCGCGTTTAATCCCCGCGCAGTGCAAATACTTGTATGCATGAATATGAATATTTGCACTGGTCTGGTCGTGCCTCGGAAAGCACGTTAAGCCGTTGGCCCCAGTTGCTATACAAACATCTAATGGCAGTCGTTACGGGTTGTTGGAGCCTTCAAAGGTCCAATAATTAGTCTAACTGCAATGTTTCGATATCGCCTTCGGGTTGTGAAGGTCAGACGGCAGTCGCTTCACAGAAAATATCGAAGTTTAGCCAAATCAGCAGTTAGACTGGTAAAGCGGAGCCCAGACTACAAAGCTGAAAAAGCTTTGGATGGGACTGGCATTAACGCTATGATGACTAACAGTAAACAAACAAGCCACGAGTCTTAGTAAATCTACTAAACATAGTACCGGTCGCTTCGGTTGGCACGCTATCTATATACAACGTGTAACAAAAAGGGTATATACATACCAAGTGGACGGCCTCTTGATAAGATAAGAAACGATACGGGAAGGGTTCTCTAACCTTATGTTTACATGGTAGGAAGTTATGAATTATTCCAATACATATGATACCAGAAACCGCAGTTTCAAACTGAAATCAATACAACACTAGCAAAAAGCCAGCTGATCGGGGTCATTGAACAGTTCATCAATAAAAACAAACCTCTTACTTACTTGCTTACTATATATATGGTATTTCTTCAAACAGTGGATAAAGGGTTCCCGATGTTTATTTTTCTTAACATTTTTTTTTTCGGAAAAATAATTTTACGTACAAATAAGTTTTTTTCTACAAAAGCTAACTTTATGTTTGTGAACAACAAACCAAGTCATAAAATAGGGCGAGTGCGTGCGCTGGAAATCGAAAAACGTCTAGCGGCTTTAGTCACCTACGTAAAACAATAAAAAAACGCAATTTATTTTATAAATGAGTAAACTTATCTAACAAATCGATAGAACCGAGTTGGTAACTCTCTCTCATCTAAAGCGCATTTCCCGGTTGTATCCGCGGCTTTCGCTTTGGAGCCCGGGATCCGCCTCCAGTCCAACCGGGTTCGGCTGAATACCAGTATTTTACATGGAGCGAGTGCCATCTAACCTCCACAATCCAGTTACTGGGTAATACGATATCCCTTGGTAAGACTGGTTGTCTCACAGATCTACGAATGACAGCCGGGACTAACGGCTTAACTAACGTGTTTTCCGAAGCACGGAGGATACACACACAAACACCCAAAGCTGGAACAACTACTTGTAGGTCATACAAACATTTGTTCCGCGCGGGAATCGAACCCGCGACACGCTGTGCAACAGTCAATCGCTTAACCACTACGTCAATCGTGCAGTCAACTACCTGCAATTCACTCAGTAGCTACTCAATCCTACTTCCTACTAATCAAATGCGAAAGTTTGTAAAAATGTTTGGATGAATGGATGGATGTATCCATACATACATTCTTACAAATTTTCGCATTTAAATACTAGCTGCTCCCTGCGGATTCACCCGCGTAAGTTTCGATCCCCTGGGAATATCGAGATAAAAAGTGTCCTTTATGTTAATCCTGGTTATAAACCATATCTTTGCCAAATTGTATCCAAATCAGTTCAGTAGTTTTTGAGAATCGAGTTGGTAACTACAACACACTAAATAATACCCAATCTATTAACTACATTCCTATAAATTTCCTTACGTAACTAATTCTTTTCATGTCGGTTGCAATTTGCCATACATAGGTAGGTACTTAGTTTATGAAAAATTAATTACTTAGATGAACGTGCGAAAGAGACTACGAAAAAGGATTTCATATCTGTTCAAATGAACCCAAAATATCATTTCTAAACAACTCATGTGTGTCCTAGTACAAAAACACCCCATGAGTTCCGTAGATAAATTAAATTTTAGTTAGTCTTTGCGTATTCACTTCTGCGATATAAAAGATTTTGCCTTTTGCAAAAATAATAGCTTAAAACTCAGCAGTAGATAGATAGAGTACAGTACAGTCTTAATTTACCTTTTCAAAATAAATAAAAAATACGCAAATGTACTAGGAGTGCAACAGATACGAGGATTGTTATCGCTAAATTAAACAGCGGTTCCGCAATCACAGAACCCTAATTGAATGTCCAAGCTCAAACATATGAAATTGAATACGATAAAATATTATCTCTCAGTCGCGTACGCCGACGGCGTGCATTTTGTGAGAGAGATGACAATATTTCCGTTATTTTTATCCGTTATTCCACACATATATTATTGTTGTGTGAGTGACTTTAGAACGCGTCGAAAGCAATCATGTTGAACATGATAAAATATTGTGTCTCGGTCGCACGCGCCATCTGCGTGAATATTTTAAGAGAGATGACAATGTTTTGTTCCATTTGTCTACTATCTTTGGCGAAATATTTTAAAACGCCGAAACAGAAATTAAGTACCTAAATAAATAAAGTTCAATTTTTCATAATTCCTATTAGTTCAGTACAGATCTAAGATTCGAACTTTACGGTCGCATGCGCGTTTCGCGATTTTTGTGTTGTGAACTTGTGACGTGTGTACAATCATGGCCCTTAGCAATACTGAATATTTTGAGATGATCTTGTGTGTCGGACAAGAGGATGGTAATCTGCGTGCTGCTCGCGAACTTTATCGTCAGCGATTTATCGATGGTAGGGCAGAAGGTGAGCGTCGACAGCTCCCTTCGGTGGCGTGTTTCCATAGAATGGTACATCGTCTGCACCAAACTGGTTCTTTTCACGCTCCTGGATTAGGGGGTCGCCCGAACACTACCGATCCAGATTTAGAGGAAGCCGTACTCGAACATTTCGAAAATAACCCACGTACTAGTACTCGGCGAGCTGCATTAGCGCTGGGTGCATCTAACCATATGCAAGTATGGCGAGTGTTGAACAATGACGGTCAGCACCCATACCACTTCCGTCGCACCCAGGAACTGACACCTGCAGATTTTTTGCCTCGCGTGACCTTCTGCGAGTGGTACTGCGGTCAGGTAGCAGCTTCGCCAGATTTTGGCTCAAGAGTACTGTGGACAGATGAAGCGTCATTCACAAGAGCTGGGATAAGCAAGACACCAGACATGCTACGGAATGTCCAGGTGTCGATACACAAACGAGCGACCTTGTGTGTACAGTACCAAGGGCGTCACATCGAACCACATCTCTAAAAAATGTAAGTTAATTAAATTATTATTTTTAATTTTCATATTTATTTTGCTGATTGTTCGGACTATGTTTAGCTATTTTTGAGGCAAAATTTAAGTAGGCAGGTAGGTACAAATTACCGGGCGGGCCATTGTCAGCATCTCATGGACGCGCGCGTCGCAGCCGCGCGTTTCAACAATATGTAGGCAGACAGGTACTAGGCGATCAGAATTACAGAAGAAATGTTTTGTAATATTAGCAAGTGACTTGGAATGTTGTTGACCCTCCGTAGTGTTGTTACACGTTTGTTAATATTTGAATTCAAGAATCATGCGATACCAAGGATACCAAGAATTTGGTATCAATTCTTCCAGTAATTTATTTTGAGCTGAAACTTTGTGTAGAGTTTCTATACCACCTATAATCTTCAGGGGTTCTTGATGTATATACCCTTTTTGTTACACGCTGTATATCTACTAGCTTTCTGCCCGCGGCTTCGCCCGCGTGAAGTTCGGTTATATCGCGCTTTTTAGATTTCCCTCGGGAATATCAATTTTTTCCGGGATAAAAGGTAGCCTATGTTCTTTTTCAGGGTCTAAAGATTGTCTGTGCCAAATTTCATCAAAATCGGTTAAGAGGTTTAAGCGGGAAAGCGTAACAGACAGACAGACAGACAGACAGACAGACAGACAGACCGACAGACAGACAGACAGAGTTACTTTCGCATTTATAATATTAGTATGGATATTCAATACTTTAGTCACTTCAGCTAGTAAAATAATAACAAAATCCATATTTGGCGTGGCATTTCTATTAGTTTAATTTGATAGCCTCCATAAACTATTACGCATTATTGTCAATTTATGTACATTTATTGTCTCCAGTACAGCATTATTTTTTTGTTTATTTGAAACCCGAAACACGTGTCCAGTATTTTTAAATAAAGAATCTATGTACAAAATTTCAAACAGATGGAAAAGCCACAAAGTTATGAGGTTGATATCCTACTTGGCGGGCGAGCGGGGCGTTGACCTCTGGCGTCAGCTGTTGCGCCGGCGTGCGGAATACTATGATCTACCGTGCACGCTCGGTAACCACAGTGCAACAATTTCTAAATGTATTTGGGTTAAAAATATAGCATGGTGTAAAAATTATTGGAATCGATTCAGTTGTTTATTTTGAAGAAACTATATCCAGGTTTCCCATAAACAAAAAATAACGTTGTATATATAAAATCAAGGGAAATAATATAACACTCCCTACTAGAGAGTAGGGAGTGTTATATTATTTCCCTTGATTTTATATATACATTTAATCATCTAAATATTATATATTTATATATATATAATATTTAGTCTCTCTCAAATAGAGAAGACTTGTGTTGAATTACTGAACCTATAATGTTAGGCTGATTATGCTTTATGATATAAGCCAATTAAGTCCTTAACAGTAATAACGAAAGTGATAACACAACTATCTGATAACCTATGCCTGTTGACACTTGCTGCGATCGTAAAAACTAGTGTACCAGTACCTACAACGCTACATGCGAATAACGCGTCATACTGACGTCATACAAATCCTACATCTCGTAGGCAGAGTTTACTGCGCAACTAGCACGCATACACCGTCACGATATCAACCGGTGGGTAAAGTGCTCGCCAGATAATCCCTTTTTTTTGAAGGTTGAGTGAGCTTTACACGCTGCTCCTCATACCTGCACACTAGTACCAAGTCTATGCTCTAGCCCAGTGTTTTTAAACGTGTGGGTCGCGACCCCCCTAGAGGGTCGCCAAGCCTTATTGAGAGGGTCGCCATTTTCTTTAAAATTACAGAAGATTCCAAATGGAATCAACGTTTCTGTGGTTGATTGTGGGTAATCATCCACAATCAACCACACCAAAATAACTTTGAAGCAAATCACAGAAACTCTGATGTATTTTTCTGTTTAACAAGAAAATACCCAAAGTGACAGACATACATTCAAAGTAAAAACCAGCAGGGCAGGGGGTCGAGAAATATTATTCGACACTAAAAGGGTCGTACCATGAATAAGGTTGAAAAACACTCTAGCTCTTGCTATTAAGAACGGTTTTTATTGAATTAATTTTAATTCCATAATTTAATTATACCCAGTAGGTTGGTTATGGCTATTGTTTTACATAAATAAACAATTACAAGTATTATTGAAAGATATATATGGTCTATTGATGCATAATTCTAAGTAAATATCGTCGTTAGTATTTCAAATTGATTTAGCGCAGATTTTTTAATCTACAGGACTGATAAAAACTATTCATTCCGATAGTTGTCTGCCGATTTTTCGGAAGTCTTAAATATATCTTTTGACCCGTGCCGTGGAATAAAATTGACATCTGACAGCATCGGCTAGTATGAAGAAACTGTCTAAAATTCTACTAACGACCAATAATTAATATCAGAGGAATAATTTTGAATTTGTGACAGGTCTTCCATATAAAACTGCCACAGAATGAAATACAATAATTACGGTAGATGGAGAAATAAGCCCTATAAGTAGTGAAAAACGTTTGATTTTAATAATATGCTTTAATAAAATAACTATTTGATATAATAAAAATAAGAGCCAAAAAAGTGTTTTTAGATGAGCTCGTATCTATAGCGAAAATAATATAGGTCTAAATAACACGTATGTATACCAATAAATAGTAGGTATGCAAATTTAATAAAAATGAAAATCCGAACAAAACGATTAAATAATACAGCAAGCGCCATCTAGCGGCAATCTTAAAAGACCGGTTGTATGCACATAATTGCGATTTAAACATAACAACGAGTACAGAAAGTAAACACTGGTCGACCTCGGGTTATCGAACCCGTAGTACTACGGATACCTACTGCGTTTTACCTACATATTCAATATAATAATATTATACATACATACCTACTTCGGTACGTAAGTAACTACGTATGTTATCCTTTACATTTAATAAACTGATTGTTTAAAACCCATTTGCGGTCACTAATCCACTTGTTAGGTGAACACTTGTGAAACAATAAATGTATTATTATACCTAGCAGTCTTCCTAGTACATACATAGTGTAGGTAATATAATAGACAAAAAGGTCATACATAAAAGAAAATATAACTTTTATGTTAGGCTGGTTACAACGGCCATTAAACATTACTCGTCTTACAAACGTAAGACAAGTCTACATTACTTTTAAGTAAAGAATCCATGTACAAAATTTTAAAAATACATAATGAAGAACTACAAAATTATGAGCTTGCTATTCTACTTGGTTGTCCCAACAAAAATATGGTCAAAGCTCCGATCGGGCGCGGTGCATTGCCTTCTGGCATCAGCTGTTGCGCGCGCGAATACTATGAGTTACTGTAACCACACTGCAACAATTTCTAAATGTATTGGGAAAAAATATAACATGGTGTAAAGATAATTGGAATCGATTCAGTTGCTTATTCTAAACAAACTATATTTAGGTTTCGCATGATGATAACGACCGATGTCGGTCATGGCGACTATTTTAACTCCTAGTCAGCTCGTCGATCATGTTCGGGAAGATGGCTTATATAGCCAATCTTCGCTGAGAATGCTCGTGCGCACTGGAGGGCACGTAAGCATTCCGTTCAAGTCAAGTCTTTCAGCTCATTCCGTTTAGCATCGAGGTCTGCTTTGCGCTGCTTCTTGAAATCTCTTATTCGCCTTTGCACCAGCCCACGCTATTCTGGATATTTTGCTGCCAAACATTCCCATTGAGAGGGCTCAATATTGCATCTTTTCATGTGACGCTTCTGAACGTCCTTGTACCTGAGTAGTTGTCCGCCATGATTACGTTTGCGTTCCTCAAGTTCGGAATAGAAGATGCGCTACGCCACTCTTTCCTCCGCCATACGCGATACGTGACCGCACCACCGAAGCTCTCGATGCATGCGATAAGCTTAAATGGCATCAACATTGTTTCATCGCAAAACTTCAGTATTTCGTACCTGATCAGACCATTTCATTTTAAAAATCTTACCCAAGCACATAAGGTGGGAGCAATCTTAAGTACGAATGTAGCGACGGTACATGCTCGTCGACAATCAGCTCGTATTGAGCATAAAGGCTGAGTAGCAATTGCCCATTGCTGCTCATATTGCCTACTCCATGTGTCCCCAGAAATCCAGGCCAAGCCCTCATAGTCTCTACCAACTCTGGCATTGAAATCGCCTAGCAACAAATACTGCTCTTTGGCATTAATGCTGTCCAGGCTTTGGGATAATTCCTCTTAAAACTTGCCCTTTATACATCAGCCTTATCTAGCGTTGGTGCATAGACACTGATGATATTAAGGAAGTTATCCTTGTTCAAGAGAGGCGCAGGACGTTCAGGGCAGGCATTAATTACCATCTCGCTCAAGAAGCGTCCTCACGTTCCACGCGCCAAATGTCATGATAGCTGTTCTCATAATATTGTTGTTTTGTTTTTGTAATTTCGACCACGTATAGAAGTGATACGATGGCAGGGGCGGTTACTGTCACCTGCGTAGAAAGGGACAAACGTTTGTTAAGGGCACCTTTTCTAGCCCTTTCCTCGGCTGACCGAGCAAAGCAGTGTCTGCGTAAATAGGGCTGCTCTGTCATCCCAGGTGCTGCCGAATTCACACTGTCGCCCCCAATTGCCAGTATTAAAGCGACCACGGCGTGTACTCACACCCCTGGGACAGCCCATGTGCAGATATCAGAAAAAGCCTGGCTTGCATCAGGCTAAACCAGTCTACTTCAACCCATTGCCATGGGACTTTGAGCTTAATCGGAGAACATTAGATGAAAGCATTCAGTTGCGCAGGATATTGTAAGATGCGCAAGCGTTCGCGCAAACACAGACAGACACGCGCACTCGTCCTTCCCCTTCTCGGATCAATGGGATGAAGACTGCTACGAGAAAAGGTCAGATGATGTGTCCGGCCAACGGTAACTATATGCTCTCTACCCTCGCCCTAGGTCACCCACCTTGCCTTGCTGAATCACCAACCCCGCCAGACCCGTTTGCATATCTGCGGTGGTCTGCATTCATTGCCGAAACAAATTTTGTACGCTGTGCGGGAGAAAGCTGTATAAAACAATTCTTCTTCTTCTTCCTCAGCCTATAGATGTCACTCCTGGACAAAGGCCTCCCCCAAGGCTTTCCACGATGACCGGTCTTGTGCTGCCCGCATCCATCGACTTCCCGCGACCTTCACCAGGGAATCGTCTCGCTCGCAGGTTCGACGACTTCCAGCCTCCCGAACAAGCAGGCTTCCGAAAAGGCTTTAGCACCATAGACCACATTCATACGCTGCGGCAAGTTATACAGAAGTCCGAGGAGTATAACAAACCACTATACTTGGCGTTTGTGGACTATGAGAAGGCCTTCGATTCGATTGAGACTTGGGCGGTGCTACAGTCTCTCCAGCGGTGCCAAATTGACCATCGATACATTGAGGTGATAAAGTGTTTGTACAAAAACGCTACCATGTCAGTCCGTCTCCAGGATCAGGACTCGAAGCCGATCCAACTGCAGCGTGGAGTGAGACAAGGAGATGTCATATCTCCTAAATTGTTCACTGCTGCGTTGGAAGATGTCTTCAAGCTCCTGGACTGGAAAGGGCTTGGCATCAACATCAACGGCGAGTACATCACTAATCTCCGTTTCGCAGTTGATATCGTGGTCATGGCTGAGACCCTGGAAGACTTGGGCAAAATGCTCAATGACCTCAGCAGAGCTTCCCAACAAGTGGGTCTAAAATGAACATGGATAAGACGAAGATCATGTCGAACTCTCATGTCGCACCCACTCCAATTGTAGTTGGTTGCTCTGCACTCGAAGTTGTTGACGAGTATATATACCTGGGACAGAAAGTCCAACTAGGTAGGTCCAACTTCGAGAAAGAGGTGTCTCGGCGAATCCAGCTCGGTTGGGCAGCGTTCGGGAAGCTACGCTACATCTTCTCGTCGTCCAAGATACCACAGTGTCTCAAGACAAAGTCTTTGACCAGTGTGTGTTGCCAGTGATGACTTACGGAACTGAAACGTGGTCGCTCACAATGGGTCTCATACGAAGGCTCAGAGTCACACAAAGGGCAATGGAAAGAGCTATGCTAGGAGTTTCTCTGCGTGATCGAATCAGAAATGAGGAGATCCGCAGAAGAACCAAAGTCACCGACATAGCTCTGCGAGTCGCTAAACTTAAGTGGCAGTGGGCAGGGCACATTGCTCGTAGAACCGATGGCCGATGGGGCAGCAAGGTTCTGGAGTGGCGGCCACGTACTGGAAGACGCAGCGTAGGGAGACCCCCAACAAGGTGGACCGATAAAACAATTATGATTAAATAATTGTAACGCTGCTGCCCGCTTCCGTGGAAAGAGTTCTCTTAGTCGCCTCTTACGACACCCACGGGAGGACATGGGTTGGTACTATTCTAAACCCGGTACCACATGGGCACCCTTTATATATAAACACAAACACAAATTAAATTAACAGTTAAAATATAGTTAATTCCCAAGAACTAAGTAAAATACCACAAAGGAGAAGAATATTATCAAGAGCTTTGAGCCAAATGACCTGCCAGCTACTTCTATTAATAACCTGTCAGCTACTTCTATTTGCTTTAAACAAGCGTCTCTTGAATAGAATACCAGCACAATTTTATCTGGTTCCGCCATTAAATACACCTGTAGTTTGTTCTCTGTCTCAGTACACTCCAATAGCACAATTGTTTCAGATGGTCCATTAGGATAAATATCAGAGTTGCCTTGATAAAAAAAATGTGATATATTTGTTTTGCCCATGAAGTCATATGAGCCTGCGTCAAATGCGAATGTACTATTACTTAAGCTCAATAAAGTCATTGTGCTTACATGGCGACAGATTATGAGTAGTTTATCCAAATTGAAATTTATAAAAAACTAAAAAATATTCAGTAAATGATTCTGATCTTTACAAAAACCACTTTTTTTTGGTTTAGATCATATTTTATACACTTAGACCACTTAGGTGTGCACGCTTCAGGTTTCGCATGAACGTAAAATAACGCTGTATACCTACTACATTCACAACATCTGGCTGACCTGTGCCCAGTTTTTTTACTTATGATGAAATCAGACTGTTACAAAAAACACATTTCCTTTTTCGTGTAAAATAGCTTAAGAGACTCATAAATAGCGTAGCTTTCTATTGGTAAAATAATTTTCAAAGTAGGTAGATTCAGTAAATCCAGAGATTATCTCCTACAACCTCACAAAGTTTACCTCTTTAAATTATTATTAGTACGGAATATAGATAAAGCTGAAGAGTTTGACGCTAATCTCTGAAATTCCCTGACGGGTTTGAAAATATCTTTTTGCATTCGATAGCCCAATTTTTAAGAAAAGATAGAAGCTATTCAACATCATGCCACGCTTCTTAAGAGCCGAGCTAAACGAAAAAAAAAAAACAGCGAAGAACACTAAGTAAAGCCATAATTATATCTGTGGACAGAAGCTAGTAAGATACACAATATGTAAAGAACCACGCTGAACCACGCTTTCACGCTGTCCGACCCAAAAGGATAATAAAGTTTAGGTATACACATAACCTGGTGTCTGGGGAAGCCGTACGGAGGACGGGTCTGAGCAGTTGTGTTGCGATGTGTGGCGGGTCCGATGCGCCAAATGTCAGGAGTTTCGTCGTGGAGAGTCTCCAGATCAATCTCCCTCTAGCGCAGCATTGTTTGGTCGTGTTGGTCTTGGGTTTAACATTGCATCACCTCGCTCAACTGCCGTCATCCTTCCTATTCCTTAGTTTTTTAAGTGAATAGGCTTAATAAACTAATAAACTAGTGCGCTTTACCATCAACGATTGCATCATTGCTTACCATCAGGCGGGATTGCAGTCAAGCACTAGTTTATAATTATTAAACAAAAAAAAAAGAAATAAAATACGAAATTTTACATAATCATCATAGTAACAATGCTAATGAATTTTGAAATAATCTTATTTTTCCCGCTTAATACCAACTTCCTCAAAATTTGGTATTTTTTTAAAAAGGTGACAATCCAATTTTCGACAGTATTATTACGAGTGATGCGACCACTTGCCGCGTGCCCTGCCCCCCTTCGCCCGTGCATGTATGCCTACCGTGTTACCTACCGCACATGTATTAAGTTACCTCGCTTAACAGAAATAATATTTATATTTTTAAGGCTTTTTTTTTAAATTTAGCCCGGCTTTGTAGGCATTATTAGAATCGGTTAACGATACCTAACAATACCTTCACGGATCGGTCAGGGTTTCTTTACATATTGTAATTATATAATATTAATTACAATTATGTTACTAGCACGAAATTGCGTGCTCTAGCTTGTCCTGTGGTCCTTTATCTCAGAAGCGACGGGGAACACGTGTTGCGGGCAAAAGTCTTCTTCTATGACGACCGACGGGCAGTTACCAATTTCATCAGTCGCATTACGAACACTTTGAAGCTGAGTTTGTTGTCTGACTATAGCTTCCAAAAGTTAAAAATAAATACCTTAGCCTAATTTTCAATCTAAAAATTTAATATTATGTAAAAAAAATTTGAAGATGAGGTTCCAGAGGAGTGGTGGCAATATTCCTTGCTATTTTTAGCGTGGTAATTAAACGGCATAGGGCAGGCTGCTTTTCAATATCCTATAGAATGAATTTTGGGAGAGTGTGCGCGGGAATCACATGATCCCATGCAATACTCAACCCCAGCGCTAGTTTTCGGAAAACCTCTGCCGACGTAATGATTGCAAAGATTGACAGAAGACTTAATTCCGCCATCTCCGTTCCATCGTCGATCAACCCATCTACGGCGAGTATCCATTTAATTACGTTGTTTGACAACATTACTATCAGTTCACCTCGTCGTTAATACCGCGTTCAACAAGGAACAATTTGCCTGTAGCGATCATCCTGTCTGATTATAATTACACTAACTTCAAAGCTAGAGTGAATTAGCTCACCGCCCGGTAAGGACCAGGCCCGAGTCGACGGCGCGTTGTGTTTCACACGCGCCTCGAGAGATGTCAGCTCATCGTGACGGGATCCACGAAGATCGATGCCTCCTAGATCAGGGTTGCGCGTTGGTTAAAAAAGATACTGACGCATAGGCAAGTGAAGAAACACGGGTGGGTTTCAGTGAATAGGCTGTTAATAAACTAGTGCGCTTTACCATCAACTACTTATAGGTATCAATTAAAAAAAAAACGAACCTAAAAGGATTCCTTGTTTACACTCGCAGCAAAATAATGAACATGTGTGCTTATCTACATTATACGATAAACCCACATATGGTTATATACCTATGGTATTACTCGTCGTATATAATACAAGGATGCGTCATCGGCTGGTGCGAAAAATTGAGATTTGCACGCAATTTTATTATGTTGTTGAACGGTTTGATTAGGTTCAAGGATTCCAGTATAGGTGATGGTTGATTACGGGTCCAGTGTTAATAATTCAACGCCAGAACTAAATAAACCAGTTATAGTAAGACTTTTTAAGGTATAAAACATATGTGATTTAGTTTCCCTACTTTTTTAGGGGAATTTCCTCAAATAGGGAGGGCTTCTTGATTTCGTGTCAAAGTGAAATTTCAAATGTCGTTGGTTGGTTTTAAAAGTTGTAATAAAAAGATGCCTACCTAAATGCCTGTTACTATATAATGCTATTTAGAAAGCACCGGCATCCCCAGTGGAATGCACCGTAAAAGGGTTGCGCGATTTTCACAAGATTGCTCGAACCCTTGCATTCATTGAAATCCTTACGAGTCGAGGATCAAATCAGTCGAAGCAGAGAAACATTTCACAGCCGTTTTATTGACATGTGGTATAGTAAGATACGATAGTATTGGATCAAATCATGGCTTCAACTTATTTATTTTATTATACCTATCCTTCAACCGTCATATACAGTCATAATCACCAATTTGTTAATACCAGGAAATTGTCATATATCAAGTCATCATCCTTTTTAATGTCCCACTGCTGGGCACAGGTCTCCTCTCATACATAGATAGATTGAGCGTCACCACGCTTGCTCAATGTGGGTTGGCGAAAGTCCAGGTTTCCTCAAGATGTTTTCCTTCACCTTGTAATCAGTCATTGGTGTCCGAGATATACTTAGAAAGTACATATAATTTTAGAAAAGTTACATTGGTACTTGCCTGGCCTAGAATCGAACCCACACACTCACACTTGAGAGGCTGGTGTTTTAACCACTAGGCATAACATCATACCTAACAATCGTAGTAACATATTTTTTACAGTAAAGCAGTCAATGGCTTATGCTCGTGACGGTACTATGCTGGAGCAGAATCAGCACCTTAATTGCATGTTACCTACACCATTTTTCTTTTTATGTAAGGACATATTTAATTACATTTTTAAAATATATTACAATACAACATAAATTCGTATAAAAATATAAAAAATAGTGATCTACCAATGTCGGGAGCAGTAGATATCCAAGCTACTTGGTTAGGGTTCCAGAGCTAAGAACCTCCTCACGATGCGGGCCGTATCGAGGAGTACTGCCTTTTGAATCAGGTCCGTGATCCAAACACAATTAACGAGAGCCTCGGTAGATGTTGATCGCGGCTTTCGGTTATCAGGCCACTTGTTGATGCGACAATCGGTACAATGACAACCGAGTTCACATTACACATATCAACAACCTCGTATGCCAAGTCGAGATATTATATTTGCTTCTCTTTCTCAGGCTTTACGAGATTACCGTCATGTGGAATGGCTAAGGCTCGACCGATATTTCGCGTCATGTGGAATGGCTAAGGCTCGACCGATATCTCGGTTTCGGTCTTGGTGACGGCATTCTCGGCTACAAATAGAACCGAGAAATTTGGTTCGGTTCTCGGAAAATTATAGCCGAAATTCTTGATCATGCCCGAGACTATAATTCGCTTTCTTAGAGAGCCTAAACTTGCAAAGAAATGCTAATATTTTTGAGAATTGGCTTTCTTCACCTGTTAAGGTGCTTATACCTCCAGCAAATAAGTTTTTATCTGCGCCATCTACTAGCGTAGCAAATATAGAACTGTTTAGCAAAGCTGTACAATTATATGAGGAGAGACGATACTCTTTGAAGGGCGGAAATGCCGAAAAGTTTAACTTTTTAACTTGCATTCTTAAAACAGTTAATTTTGTTAAACAGTACTGTATCAAAAAGTTAACAGCAGCAATTAACTTTTTTTCATGATTTTTCTATTATCGGTCTCGGCCGAGAACGAAAATCCTATCTCGGTCGATCCTTAATAACATAGACAGACAGTCATTGTGCGGCGCTCTAAACGATTTACCACCACTTTATCAGACTTATTTGTTACAATAACGAGTAAAATGAGTGTGATCTTTTTCATTTCTCCTTTGACTTGCTTATTCCCGTACTATATGCATAACTTTTAGGTATTCCTTATGTACTTTCGCAGTCTGAATAACATTCTATAGTGCCTCGTGTTGATCGCCTGACTATCATACCGATTACATGCGCACGCGCTCATTGCGTTCTTACGCTGCACAGTGGTCACAGAGAACCTAACGAATTGTCGCGACAGTCTCAAATGGTATAACCCACTCAGAGATAATCATCAACAACTTTTTTTTTTATCGTTCCGCTGCTGGGTACAGGTCTCCTCTCATACAGAGATGGATTGAGCGTAATCACCACGCTTGCTCAATGCGGATTGGCGATTTCAGACTTAAAGTCCAGGTTTCCTCAAGATGTTTTCCTTCACCTTCAGTCATTGGTGTCCAAGATATACTTAGAAAGTACATATAACTTTAGAAAAGTTACATTGGTACTTGCCTGACCTGGAATCGAACCCTCGCACTCATACTTAAGAGGCTGGTGTTTCAACCACTAGGCCACCACGACCACCTCAGAGAGATAATACGGGCTTGTGAGTCTGAAGATCCCAAATTAAAAATAGTCATAAATAAACAAAAAATAATCACAATATTTATAGTTTTTAGAGCGTTACGTCGTGACTAGATCCAATTATATCCTACGTGTTTATACGCAGTTAATAGTGATACAATGCACATCCGAAATGATCGTACATTTGCCCTAATATTCATGGTCTTACAAATACAGCCAAGATTACCTTTTAAAAAAAATCTAGTTTCAAGAGGTTTGTAGCAAATTAACAGGAATAATAAAAGTAATTGATCAAATAATGATTCAGAATATGTAAACGTTCAAGGGTTGTTTTTTATGATGACCAACACACACACACAATTATTTGTAATTGCATTTTTTAAGTTTATGTATATACAATTTTTGTAAATCCTGAGGAAGAACACTTGCGCAATTGCTATTTTTTCGTGAAATACCAAATGAAACATTATAATACGATACATTATATAACCATATGGGTTCGAATCTATGTTCGTAACAACGATTCATTCAAAAATAAGTGAGTAAACAAGATGTTTTCAACGGAAAAAAATAAACTTTGTCTAAACATTACTTTGGTTGCGGTTTTGTATAATGAATAATATTTGTGATACCTAGCTCTTGTTGATGTTTGACATTGTACAACTAACTAAATGTACTGCTTTATTTATTAAAGTATTGCGTAGAAATATTATGTAGAATAGAGTAGAATACTCTTTTATGTACACCATATAAATTACAGAACATAAATATGGAGATTTTCAAAACGGTTACACAATGGGCGGTTTTAGTTATCGCTAAGAGCAATCTTTTACAGATAACCTTTGGATGGAATACCAAGGGGAAGGAGAGACCAATAATGTAATATGTAATGAAATATGTGTATGTATATAATACAATATGCTTCAAAATCTATACAAATATATAAAGCTGAAAAGTTTGTTTGTTTGTTTGAACGCGCTAACCTCGGGAACCACTGGTTCAATTTGAAAAATTCTTTGTGTTAGTTGGCTCATTAATCCAGGAATGCTTCAGGCTATATAAAATCACTCTGCGACCAATAGAAGCGGAGCATATAAAAACATATCGAAACCTACGCGGGTGAAACCGCGAGACACAGCTAGTTATTCATATCGAGGGTAATATTGTGTTATGCAATTTGGGTGCTTGTCCTATAATTTATCAATAAAATCTAGGATGGATTCCTATTTATGTGTGTAACTTGTGTTTCTGATAATAATTTGACGATGTTATTCAGACAACATCGTCAAATTATCAGGAACACAAGTCTCAACTCTAACGAGAGTTGTAGTGTCAAACTCTCGAAAGTGTAGACACAGCCGACACCAACGTATCGCAGAGGGTACCGTGTAATAATACTTGCAATTAGAGCAAATAGCAGTTGCAAGTGTCATCGCGCTCGCAGACGGTCTACACGCGTAACGTGACACTTGGCGTGGCGGGTGCACGGCACTGTGGGTGAAATGTGCACGACGACGGCAAAAAAGGAAAAAACACCAGCGAAAAAAGAAACAAAAGAAACTCCTACTTTGTTTCTTTTTTTTGCTGGTTTTTGGTAGAGAACAGGAAGAAATGTTATCGCTTTTAATTAAACGGGAATCTGAAAAGGTTTCTGTCAATTCAAAAGTTGGTGAGCTACTTTGATGACAGGCAGGTATATGTGAAATACCTATACTTAAATACTAACAATACTTACTGGATAACAGGTTCATTTTATTCAAATTCATTTTTTTTATTTCAGGCAAGGCCCATATATTGTTAGTAAAAAACTTATCCTATGTTAGTAAAAGTGAAACAGGAATCAGTTGAATGTCTGTCCGCCCAGAGCCTAATAAAAGGTCCCTCTACCTTGTCCGTCAGTGTAGCTAGGATACTGTTCGAGCCGCCCCGAAATCGCCGCAACATCGAAGCACACCGTTTGCGAATGATGCCATAAAAGTCATCAATTCGTGCTTCCGCAAATATGCCTGATGGACTGCAAAACCGAGGCAGGCCCAACAGCATTTTAGCAAAGTGCTTTAAAAACAGTATCCAAAAATAAGAGCAAGAGATTACAGTAAACAGCGCAGGATCATATTATTAATTATTATAATTTCACAACATGATAATCATCATCATCATCATCAACCTTTTTTTTATCGTCCCACTGCTGGGTACAGGCCTCCTCTCATACAGAGAAGGATTGAGCGTAATCACCACGCTTGCTCAATGCGAGTTGGCGATTTCAGACTTAAAGTCCAGGTTTCCCCAAGATGTTTTTCCTTCACCTTCAAGTCATTGGTGTCCAAGATATACTTAGAAAGTACATATAACTTTAGAAAGGTTACATTGGTACTTGCCTGACCTGGAATCGAACCCGCGCACTCATACTTGAGAGGCTGGTGTTTTAACCACTAGGCCACCACGGCCACTTGATGATAATAATATAAATTAAAACAGCTAAAACCGTAGTAGTAGTTTTACTGTTTGACAGAAAACATAATCAATACAATTTTCCATTGACACAAATAAACTTACTTTATTTAGATGAATTAAAACAAAATTGGCGTGAAACAAAACTTCCACGACACATGTAGTTCTGACAGCGAACAAAAGTTTCACCCTTTTACGAAACAAATCCTTTACAAGAAATAAAAATAAATGAAAAATTTCCACTTTTTCCAAACACATATTGTGTGTTGCACAGTGCGGTTCGGTCCCTAGCGACGACTTACGCCATAATCTGTCTTGCTATTCAGCTCAAAGCTGGCGTGTTCAGGTACATTCTTGAAATTCAGCCGCTGAAAGTAGAATTTCAGAAGACATTTTCAGTACTGGTTTTGCACGATATTTTTTTGTTTTTACCTGCTTGTTTCTTTTATTCTTTTTAGTTTCAAGGACTTCAGTCTACAAGCAGGGTTTTAAGGGTGAGGAGTAAAAGGATATACATAAATTCGTAGCTGTGTTTTCGGTTTCTAGCTTTGTCGTCTGCATGGGTAATGTTTTCGCGTGGGAAGATTTATATTACACTTGCTCCTGCTCGCGACTTCGTCCGCGTGAAATTTATTGTTCTCTCGCACCATTCCGTCGCGTCACGTTGCCTGCCTGGGATTTACTACTTTTCCATCAGGGTCCAAGTGTGATGGTCAAAAACCGGTACCATTCTTTGGAAAATGGGCTATGAAATTTAAAAAAAATCCTTTCCCCCATTCCCAAATGTTAGTCCTATTGAATAACATTTCGATTTGAAACATTGCTGCGTTCAAACAAAGGTACAAACTCATCAACTTTACTATCAATACAGACTACCCCTGCCCTTTGGTCTTATCCCATAAGTTTCGATGCGGTTAGAAGTCATCAGGATAAAATGTCCGATGTTTTAATACTAGTTATAAACTATCTATATGCCAAATTTCTTTCATTTTTGCATGAAGAAGTAATAAACATCAATTCACCCTCACAAACATTCGCATTTATATTATTCAAAAGTAGTATAAATTTCGTGGGAAGTGGCGTTGGAGGCACTAAAGTCATTTTATCGGTTGAATTCCAAAAGTTTTTGTTGAAAATAAATACTTAATCTATACCATCGTTTTACAGCTTATAGATTTAGACGGGTCACGTCAGCCGTATGCACGAAGACCGCTGGGCATATGGCAACACTCAATAGGTACGTGAAGATGAACGGCGCTACCGAGGTTGGTCCCGAAAGAGATGAGGAGGGGGGTTCGACGTGGCGCAGGAAAAGAATTCCTGAAATGATTGGGGGCTCTTTATCCAGTAACTGGATTGTGGTGGTCAGATAGGTAGTTGCTTCATATTAAATTCTGGTATTCAACTGCATCCATCCGATTGACTGGAACTTGACACCCACGGTTTTTTTTTTTTTTATTTAGGAAAATATTTTTTTGGGTTAGATTTTATTTGATTTTAGAGACATTACATTATTATTTCACCTTCCGCCACGCCGCGTTATTTTCTTTAATTTTCATTCTCCAACCAGCCGGACGTGTGAGTACGACTCTATACGTTTCCATGAGCAGCTTCAAGGATAGTAGTCAAGGCGGAACTGGTCGGGCAGAAATGGAATGACACGAGGTGCGCACAGCACTTTCAATTTGAATAAGGTTGTTGAACAATTTTATTCTAGAACTAAAGCAGAATTTGCGTTCAAAAATGTTGAGTACAATCATCATGTAGCTATTAAAATTACAGAGAAGGATAACATTGAGGTTTCGTAGTTTTTGTATAAAACAACGGTCAAAACTTCAAACGTAAGCCTCGAATACAGTTATCATATGATTGGAAAATTAGCCCTTAGTAAATAGGTATACCACTTATTCAGTGCATGCACAAAAACACTACACACAAAACCAATTATTTATTATAACACATTAGGTATATGAGTATATAAAAAAGCTCCAACATTTAAAAAAATGAAAAGCAATTAAGACACTATGAAGACATTATTATGACACTTCAAATCAAAATGAAGAATATACAAAGTACAGTGTGCGGCTAACGGTTGCAACAAATGGTTGTCCAGCTCGGTCGGCACGTAGTAGGCAAATGTACCTGACGCTGATATCCTGCTGGATACCTAGAATCTAGATAAGACCAAACTGCAGCCATGGTTAAGTATCATAATCGGTAGCAAAACCGATGCAAGCATTTAGTCGTATGTCGTTATTAAAATAAACATCCTGTTTATTCTATTATTCCCCGATCCTATTAAAACATAAACAATTGGTATGAGTTGCTGTCAATTAGTAAATGGAACGTATTTTGTTTTGTTTTTACAGCTATTAATAATTAATGCGGTTACCATTCTTACCGGATAGGTATTATATGGGTACCGGCCGCGGCATGATCAAAGGCATATACCGACAAAGAATACGTACGATAATGAAATAGATTGGTTAGTAATAACATATTTCTGGAATGTTTTGGACATTTGAATGTATTAAATTTCTTAAGAAAAGGTAATTTAAAAGAGATCGTAAATTATCTGTTATTTTACGTATCGAAGAAGTTGACTTTGAACTTATTTCTCGGAAAAAGGAAACAATCTTTTGAAATACTCAATAGCTATGTTCATTCCTGCTCAAGGTAATATATTGAATACAAATTTTATATTCTAGATGTACAATGTCTATTGTATATTATGTTTCGGGTCATATTATTTTTGAACTTGGACATTGTGACTTATAACATCGCCTTGAACGTGTCTGCGAAGGTGTTAAAATTCTAATTTAAATATATGAATAACTAATAATATTCAGAACATTGTTGAAATGGTAATTGTCAAAAAATTGTTTTTCTTAGATAAATAGTGTATAAGAAGGGCATAAATCGTTAATCACTGGGCGCCTAAGAATGGACAACGCCATCGAGGTAGACCGCTGTGGAAGCTGTGTGAAGATCTGAGGGGCAAATCTAGTAATTTGTAAAAAGTTGTCAGTCTGATCTCAATCTGTCAAAAAATACTTCCAACTTCATATATTTTGCCAAATGTTTGACATTTGTACGCTGCCGAGATGAGACTGCGAATAATTTTTATACGTTTTAAACGTATTACGAGAATTGGCTCTCTGATAACGTTTGCAGGATCAACATCACCATAAAGACCGCAGGAGACAAAGGAGTTTGTATAGAGAATGGGTAGGCCTCTTTGCCCAACAGTGAAGGACTCACATATAAGTTATCAAAATATAATATAAAAGATGGCACTGAACTTAAAGTTTGATTAGTTTGTAACGCCATGCAATAATAAAACTATCTTATCAAAGTTACATTGGCACTGATGTTGCTTACTTAATCAGCCTATATTGTTCCCACTATTGGGACACAGGCCTCCTCTCGGTGAGAGGGAGTGGGTCATAATCTACCATGCGGGCCTAATGCGGGTTGGTAGATGTTACATGTCTTTAAATATTTGGCTCTAGGACATGCCGGTTTCCTCACGATGGTTTCACGACGTTTTGAGAGCAGTGGTGATGAAACAATTTGCACAAAGTGAAGCGCCTGATGGGTTTCGAACCTACACCGCTGCTCTCTGATGTTTGTTAAACGAATTTCTGTGCCCTTCTATCTAAAAATGAGATTCTCCAATTCACAGGACAACCTGACTTTTAAATTCGCGCTAGGTCACATAGGGCTTTACAATAGTTGCCTATCTTCCTACTTAATTAAGTAGGCATTATCCCATACAACACGCCACCGTCCTATCTGCGATAAATACTTGGTCAGCGACTCAACAGCCTGACTCACTGGTGCAGCTGCGGCCGCACCACATGAACAGATAGTCATTTTAATTTCAATCTCAACGCATTCGTTGGAAAACTGCGGTGTCTCTAATTGTTTACATTTACAACGTATTGACTTATCTCTGTGACCTTATTATCTCCTGGTACTATTTACTGCCAATATACAAGCCCATCTTTTATCTATACTGTTGTAAGGTACTGCATACTTAGTACATGTGTCGAACATAGTATAATCAAAGTACCTACGTATAAAATGTCGCAGCCAAGTGGATAAATTTTCCGTTTAGTCAACTGGAACCGTCTGGCCTTTGGAAGCCTTGCTCGCTTGCTGGGCTCTCTCAGCTGGCATCCGGTTTTTCACAGTTCTAGCCTACCCCATTTGGCTCGGGGAGCTATGGCTTATCACTGCTACCAATTCGGCTTACACATGATTGGTTACAGTTCCAAGCTAAACTACGTAGGTACAATTTATTGAATTTTATTCAGGCTGTTAGATGAACTGCCGTTTAGTTTAAGGGCTTTGTGGTTAACTAAACGTTTAATTAAACCATTTAATTTTTGTTTCTAAAACATGTTTGGATCCTTAATCTAATAAAATTTCATATGTCTCAGTTTTTCATTGTATAGGTACATTGTGCGATTTATTACCCGACTACGGCAAAGCAAAAGGAGGGTTATGATTTTGACAGGCTATGTATGTATGTATGTATGTATGTATGTATGTATGTATGTATGTATGTATGTATGTATGTATGTATGTTCATCTGTTGCCTCGTAACTTCTAAACTACTTATTCGAATTCGATAAATGACATATCATTAGAAGCGTCTTAATTATCCGCTGGTTATAGGCTATATGGAGTTTCACAAAATCTAATGTGGCGCCCTCTAGCGGACAAAATATACAGAGTAAAAATATAAAGTTAAGATAAATATGCCGTGTTTGGTATCATTTGAAAGGGCTTAACTTGTACATTTTGAATATATATTACTACCATTTGCTTGTGACTTTACCTGTATTCATGGGCTGATTGCATATAATTCACATCTTTTCGTTCATAGATAGCTTCTTTACTACTTATCAGAATAAGACCACTGCAGAACCATTAGAAGGGCCTTGATATTCTGTTGTTTATGAGCTATAAAGCTTGTCACCAAATTTAGTATTACGCCCTCTAGCGGACAAAAATTTCTATGTTAATATAACATTAAAATAAATATACCGTATTTGGTATCATCTGAAAGAGCTTCACGAAAACTTTATGTTTGTACATAATCCCTAGTAATGCTTCGTAGAAATTTGAATGTAAACCAGGGTTTGGTAAACGGAGCGATGGGAGTGGTGAAGGCCTTCGAATGGCCTGCTCTTCGGCGCGATCAGTTGGAACAGGAGAACAGCCAAGCGCTGTTCTCATACAATTTGACGACGCATCCATAAAAGCAGATACTAACGGACTTACCAAAATCGAGCCTTGCCTCACTGAATTTGACGGCTTGAGGGGTTCTGGGCAAATTCAGCGTAAAATGCTCCCGCTGATTCTTTCTTGGGGTTTTACTGTACATAAATTACAAGGTTGTACTCTAGATAAAAAAGTTACAGATCTAGGAAAGTCATTGTTTGCTAAAGGACAGGCCTATGTCGCTCTCAGTAGAGTTAAAACCATAGAGGGATTATTTATAAGTGCCTTGGATCATAATAAATTACTTAAAATCCACATGACAGTCGATCGTTAGCAGAATTAGATAGATTAAGAAATCTTCCCAGGTCCTCTTAATATAAGTTTTTTTTTTAATAATTATAAACTAGCGCTTGACTGCAATCCCGCCTGACGGTAAGCAGTGACGCAATCCTTGATGCCTGCGCACTACTTTATTAAGCCTATTCACTTAAAAAACTTAGGAATAGCAAGGATGACGGCAGTTGAGCTAGGTGATGCAATGTTAAATCCAAGAACAACACGACCAACCATGCTGCGCCAGAGGGAGGTTAATCTGGAGACTCTCCACGACCAAACTCCCGACACAACAACATTTGGCGCATCGTACTCGCCACACAACGCAACACAAAGTGATCAGACGCGTCCTCCGTACGGCTTCACCAGACATCATGCTGGAACACGACGAATCGCTTGGCGGCAAGACTTTGTCTGGTGGGTGGTAACTTCTGCCGGCAGCCGTTGTTATGGCCTACCACCGTTAGAAAAACATCCAATCTATTTATACTAACGGCCTCATCCACTAATTCATGACCCATTCGGTGCCATCGACGCAAATGTGCGTCGCTACTACGAAAAACCGGGAGCTTCATACGGGGAAACCGTTGCTATACGCGCTACGCTCCAAGCGCTACGAAATAGTAAAATAGGTCATCTCTACATATTACTATACGCCGATACATAAGTCAA
Organism: Sesamia nonagrioides; assembly: GCA_017933935.1. Lineage (NCBI taxonomy): Eukaryota > Metazoa > Arthropoda > Insecta > Lepidoptera > Noctuidae > Sesamia > Sesamia nonagrioides. The sequence goes on along the minus strand of JADWQK010002135.1, from coordinate 223,650 downwards.
AAGAGATGTCGTATGTTTAACTACCTAGTTTTTAGTTCGTCAATTTAACTTTTATTAATATTATGCGCCACAAATACACTTTAACACCAAAATAGTACAAATAATAAAAAGTAAAAAAACTAAAACCCAACTACGACAAAAAACGACGCTGAAAAAGTATAAAACAAGATTTTCAGAATAGTGAACTGAACAAAGTTGCTAATGTAGTTGCAAGTAAATGGACACAGTAGACTCTACCAAGATGCCTTCGTTGTAAATTGACAATAATGTCTTACAATACTATTCTGAAGTATGCAATGTTCACTATGTAGAGATAAATTTTCATGTTTGGAAAGGCGTAGTCACACGTTACATATACCTACCTACCGTAGCACTTTGATAACGTGTGACTGCGGTTTTCCAAACATGAAAATTTACTTGCAACTACATTAGCAACTTTGTTCAGTTCAGTATTCTGAAAATCTTGTTTTATACTTTTTCAGCGTCGTTTTTGTCGTAGTTGGGTTTTAGTTTTTTTACTTTTTTTTTCTTTCATAGGTATTCTTATAGTATTTCAAGGATATATAGATAAAAAACTGCTTCTATTGTACTAATCTATATACTAATATATAAAGCTGAAGAGTTTATTTGTTTGAACGCGCTAATCTCAGGAAACACGGGTCCGATTTGAAAAAATATTTTTTTCACTACGTGGGTGAAACCGCAGGGCGCTTCTAGTTACATATATAAAAATGAAGAGACAAAATAATCGTTGATATTGACGTTGGTATTGCTAAGTTACTTTTAGTTATTATTATTATTTAATTGTGACTGTCTATGGAGTACCTTAATTTGACAGGACTTAACTATTATTTAACCGCTGTCCCTTTTTTAATGAAGGAAAAAGAAGTTTCATTAGTTTGCAAACGTGGAAATCAGCGCCAATATGCTGCCAGTGTTAGTATCAGCGTTCGTCTGTCTGTTATTAGTAAAACATTACAATTGCCAATCTGTCTACAATTACCAACTGCGTTGACTAAGCCATTCGTTGTTTATTTGCCCAGTCACAGCGTCGGCTATATTATTCAGCATTTGACGTCTACACGATAAAGATAATTAGCTATAAATCTTGCAACCGTAAGACGCCTTACTCGGCCGCCTGCTTACCTCAAATTGTAAAACCACACATCCAAGCCGCGTTGCTAATTTAGCAAATGAAATCTAAACTCGGTCAGTCCGTAGCTGCGTGGATTACTCACGAACATTACGCTCTTGTTGTTCAAAAAGGACCAAATGGGAATTTAGGACCAAAAGACCGTTTCGGTATTAATGGCGCAGCCCGATGTGCACAGAAATTCGACGATTTTAATGATTGTGAGTAAGATCCCATTGCAGATGTGGTTTAAAAAGTAATTAACTTACAAGATATTTGGTATAATATATAGTTTTTTTTACCTACTGCTTGACCGCAATCCGCAAATTTATAAAATTTACAGAAAAATGCTTTTAGGAAAACTTTGTGCAAGGGAGGGAAGAGCTAAAAAACTATTTTTTTTTTTAAGTTAAGATGAGGCTAACAGAGAATAGGAACAGTATCTGATGTGCCACAGTACTTAATAAACAGCGCCTGATGTCGACAAGGTCGGCTATTGTCTCTACTCGAAAACTAGACATAAACAGTCTATAGTTTTGTGGCGCAGACTAAGACTGTGGTGATTAGTAGATATTAGTAATGTTACGGCGTGCAAGGAAGTCACGCTATATCATAAAGTCAAACAAATACTATAAAGGCGAAAGTTTGTGAGGGACTGTGTGTTTTTTGAAATAAAAACTTCTTTAGCAACGTTGAAACTTTTGTTGGATGGGGGAAAAAAAATAATTCGCGTGAGCGCGACCGACCCGCTACCATGATCGCTTCAGTGTGATAACAGTTGTGTATACAATGGTATAGATTGATGAAAGATAATAATTGAAAAAAAAAAAATTATTCATTTCTTATTCGTCGAAAAGATTTTGGTGCATAATGGAAATAATTCCATAAACAAAAATCAGCCTATACCTAATTTTCCCACTCTTGGGACACCGGCCTCCTCTCGGTGAGAGGGATATATTAGTAATTCCATAATCCAACAAAATCATGTTCTTTAAAAAGCTTGTGGATGGCAGAATGTTTGTCTACAAAAGTGTTTAGCTAAGATGCGGAATATTGAAGCGTGATAATGCCAGAAGATGATTATGTAATGACACCGGTGTCATTACATACTCATTTTCTGCCACTATCGAGGTAACAATTGTCGATGTGACTTTATTTACCAGAAAAGTGGGCGTCACCTCTCCACGCACGTGATCTCCTCGTGGTGTTGCAGCGAGTGGTGCGGGGGAATACGCTCGTACAGAACCTGCTCAGACTATGCTATTTGGTATCGTCCAATGGTGGTGGTGGTGTCGGAGCTCGATAGCTCCTGTTGTTATGATTTATTCTAAATGTACCTTTGGAACCCTGTGATAAACCCTGCAAAAATAAAATATAAACGGTTTTGCTGTATTCTCACATGCTAATTTCTTTATTTAATTTTGTATTACATATTCAATTTATTCAATACATTATCTCTATAAAAATGATGTTACAAAAGGTCACTTCATGATGCACACTACAACTTAAACAATTTCTTTCAGACTAACTATAAAACAAAAACATTTTTCACATGTCTACAGATTCTGTCTTAATCTGTCTTTTGTATTTCTTCATAAACTTTTCAAATCAGCCAGAGACAATATAAAAATTCAACCTCAACACCATCACCCCACGGCAAGGCTTCGCGAGGCCCGACACACATACATATTTGTTAATTGAATAAATGAACACAATCTTTAATACTAGGTAACAACGCCCATAAACAGAGGGCTACCACAAGTACTTAGCTGTAGCAAACTCACAATGGCAACCAATTGATTTAATAAATTACATTGACTCTATAAAATCTACTTCTTTCAAAATAGTGAGTGCGATGTCGTGTACCCGTCGCCACGACAATGACTGTACTCTTATACAATGAGCTTAAGGCTCAGCTTCCTAAAGGAAACATTTGTAAAACAGCTGACGCGAGCATTGACACTGTCAGCTGTTTTAAAATACCTGATACACGGCCGCCTGGGGCTGATCCAGGCATACTGCGCAGCACAGTATGCCCCCCAGCCTGTGCTCGAGCTTGTCGCTCCCCTCTTTGTCAGTAATTTTACGTTTTTTTAGTCATGGCTCGTTGGTGTCTTCGCGGTATTTTTTTTTTAGATACCTATTGCATTTTGCAGTTAACCTTAAAAAGTTAAAACTATTTAACCGGACTATCCTATGATTGTCTTAAGTAATACTCGAAAGCCTCCAGCCAGAGGCAGTAACTTATAAAAGATAAGCGACTACAGGCTACGGACACTCTCTGTGGGGTACAAGCCTCGGTTTAGAGCGTCACTGGAAAGGGCAGCAATAAGGGACGAGCAGGATTTTGGTTTGATGACCGCGGCGTTTCCTAGATATGAATTTCAAGACTTAATTAACGAGCTACCTAAAATGAAACCATACAATTGTGTTAAAAACGCCCCTATTTCTCGCTTCTCTGAGTCATATGAAGAGAAAATTAGGAATATTTCGGTCTTCGAAAGTACGACCATGTTTATCCCCTTTGTAAGGAACTCAACTGGCTTCCAATCTGCCTTCGCAGGACTACTCCGATTTTGTGCCTCCTTTTCAACCCACCTACACAACTCGTCTTATCCTTCCTATCTGCGTGAGCGTTTTTCTTACGTGCGGTGTAGTGCCGCACCATTTACTTAGATCACATCCAAGACCCATAAATCTCCTCTACATAAAACGAGTTACTATTCTAATTCCTTCTCAGTCTGTCCATTCTGTAAGATTATGGAACTCACTTCCGACTAACATACGTGATTTAAAAACTATTTCTCTTATTCAATTATTTTTGGATTAGGTTTATGTGGAGCTACAGAGAACAGTGATAGCCTAGTGGTATCGGCGACGACTTACAAATTGTAGGTCGTAGGTTCGAACTCTATCAGGCGCTTTACTTTGTATAAATTATTTCATGACCTGTTTGTATAAATACATCGTGAGGAAACCGACATGTCCTAGAGCCAAAAACTTGGAAGACATATCTACCAACCCGCACTAGGCCAGCGTGGTTGATTACGGCCCATGACCCTCATGGAGAGGAGGCCTTTGTAAGGACAGAAATAAGCGTAATCGCTCAAGCTTATGCTCACGCACTCTTAACAGACAATGCTGGCATCACAGCTGATTCGCGGCGAAATTTTCGAGGTGTTTGAAACCGCGCACTTGATCTGGTCCCGTACCACAGGAAAGCTCTAGCAGCACTCAGTGGTGGTGACTACTGACGATTTTAATGGGTGCGATCTTTCTTTCCTACCTAGACGTTACTCGGAGGGTTGCACCCCGCGGTTTTAACCACATACGTCTTGATCCCGTTAGAATATCGGGATAAAAAATATCCTATATGTAATCCTGCTCCCAGCTCGGTTAAATAAATATTTATTCATTTACGAGCTCAGTCAAACACTGTCGAAACTGTTTTCACTTTCGAATATGTATCTATTTTTTCTAGGAATAACAGTAGATGCTAAACATCAGTGGGGGGACCACAACCCTAGCAGGAAGGCTTAATCCGGCTGCCTAATGTCACGTAACAGTCGGAAATTTAAGACAATACACCCGTTAACCCGCATCATAACATTACTAAGTCATTTGTTGGACTTAGTATTAAACCTTTTACAACAAGATATCCTCTTCTTTGCTAGACTTGTCTTCTAATGCGTAAAGCACAAGTAAAATCCAACCTCTGCAAAGGCATCTTATTCCACAAACAAGAATAGTTGGCCTAATTCACTCAATACAATGTGTATATTCTTTTTTCAGAATCAGCAGTTTGTACTGCTACTTCTTCTTCTCATCAAAAGTACGGAAGTGGTGAAGGGCGGGCGTTTTGAGGGACTGGCGTTTTGTGTCATGACGTTCGAAACGTACATATTTATTCTCAGTCTAATTTGAATTAATGACATTTAACCCTTTGTTACCAACCATACAAATTACGCCGTTTAAAATGAAACAGCTAACAGGATCTGTTTTCCGTTACCGAGATGATCATCAAAACATTTGCGAACTATACGAACATGTTAATGTCATAAAGAAGGATTAACTCCATAAATAAATTGGCATCATTTTACAGGATTACTCACACACATGCTGTTCGTGATTGTGTACAACAGGACCAATGTGTGTTATGCTTTATTTGGTGCAAGGGAGGGTTTAATTTGTATGCCGTTTTAGTTATCAATTTAGGAAGGAAAATAATGGCTTTAGGTGTTCGATGTATTAGAAGCACCCTGCGGTTTCACTCGCATAACTTTCGACCTCGTAAGATTATCCCCCCTTAATTGCGTAATATACTTTTACTATTAGTTGGAATCAATTCGAACCATATTTGTAATCCATTGCTCCATATGTTCGAAAATGTGTCCGCACAACAACGTATATAACACCATGAATGTCGTTGAACTGTCAAAATGAAACCCATTACTATTGATAGTGTGTCAGAATTATCTTGCTAGTTATGAACTATCAGTTTGACAAATTTTATGCAGTCTCTGTAAAGAAGCAACGTCTGACCATGCTCACAAACTTTCGCATTTATGATATTATTGGGAGGTAGGGTAGGATAAGGATAAAATATTATTTACTAGCGGCCGCCAGCGACATGCTCAGCTCTTATTGGCAATATGTACGGCTGCGTTAGCTCCCGTTTTCGCAACATTTTTTGTTACTGCTCTGCTCCTATTGGACATAGCGGGATGTTATACAGCCTAAAGCCTTCCTGGATTAATAGGCTATTCAACGCAAAAAGATTTTTTTCAAATCGGACCAATAGTTTCTGAGATTAGCGCGCACAAACAAACAAACAAACATACAAACTCTTCAGCTTTATACATATATTAGTATAGATTTTTTTTTTTTTACATATTATAAACCAGCGCTTGACCGCAATCCTGCCTGATGGTAAGCAGTGACGCAATCGTTGATGGTAAAGCGCACTAGTTTATTAAGAGCCTATTCACTCTAGCCTTGAAGACACTCAAATTGTGGTCCGACGGAAACACCGCCGCTGGCAAATTGTTCCAGTCCCTCGATGTACGCGGTATAAAGGAGGAGGCGAAACGCTTCGTCCGGATCGTAGTGGTGTTAGCAACGTAAGGGTGGAAACCAGCCGTACGACGGGTCGTCCGCTGGTGGAACGGGGATGGGGGAATTAAATCATGCAATTCCCTCGCACACTCCCCGAAATGCATCCTATAGAATAGAATCATAGATTAATAAAATTAAACATACCTACATAATATATTACAAACAGATGTAAAAAAGCAAAATAATTGGTAAAAAAGCGAATAACAGACCATTCATATAGTGAGAAAAACATTTTGTTTTTCTTGGCTAAAACTCTTAAGCATGTACCTAGATTTAATTTTTTGCATCAAAACTGTTTCTCTTGTTGGTATTTTTTTATGCATAAACCAGTGCTTGACCGCGATACTGCCCGATGGTAAGCAATGATGCAATTGTTGATGATAAAGCGCACATGAACTATTCATTCTAACCTTGAAGACACGTGAATTGTAAACAGACGGGAAGACCGCCGCAGGCGAATATTTTTCCAGTCCTTCAATGTACACGATATACAGAAAAGGCAAATCGAAACACGTGGCAGTGTCAACAATGTTTAACCTGTTTTCACAATTTGTAAATAAAAGACTTCGTGACTTACCGTGTATGAAATGTAACCTTCGGGGCAATCCGCGGCATTGTAATGAAAGGTACGTTGTTAAATACTCAGAAGGAAATATGTGTTTACAAATTGTCCCTTTTGACTGAAAAGAACAACATGTTCTGAAATAATTTTTAATGGAGCTTTTCTTTTCTTTTCAGATAGATTTAAAAGAAATGGTATTTAACCTATAAAAATACCATTTTGAATTCGGATTAAATGCGTTTGTCTGTTTTTAGTATTTGTCGCCGTAATAGGAATACATCATTTATGTAAATGTCAACCCTAGATATTTCGGTTCCTGAGATGCAGCCTGGTGATAGATAGACATTGATATGTCAGTAATTGGGACCCATATTTACCCTTTAGGTGCGGAACCCTAAAAAATCATACAGGCCTATTTCGAAACGATAAATATATTGATGGCTGAAATTGTAGTTGGATCGCATGGAATCCATAATAATATTAGAAATGCGAAAGTAACTCAGACGTCTGTCTGTTACGCTTTCCCGCTTAAACCTCTCAATCGATTTTGATGAAATTTGGCACAGACAATCTTTAGACCCTGAGAAAGGATATAGGCTACCTTTTATTGAAAAAAGAATTATATTCCCGAGGGAAATCTAAAAAGCGCGATATAACCGAATTCCACGCGGGCGGGCGAAGCCGCGGGCTAAAAGCTAGTATATAAATAAATCCAGACTAAGTATATTCATATTTGAACATAAATTTTCTATCACGAGATGTTTTTACGACATCCACTGCTAGATATAATTATGTAGGTGTCCCCAAGGATCTCCACGACGACCGATCCTGCGCCTCCCGCATCCAGCGGTTTCCCGCGACATTCACCAGGTTCGGGGGCCTACCCACGTTGCGTCTTCCGGTGCAAAAGAATTGCAACACTTACGTATTTTTACTTATAATAATATAACCCAGTTAATTTACCTTTTCAATAAGCATCAGATCCATTGCTAATCTATATTTATACCAGGAAATATAATAACGTAATGGGTTAATGACGCATCGAGACCCTTAATATAATAATTAAATCAGATTGCGACCCTAAACGGTCCTAAATGCAAGGGAGCAGGGCAAAGACTCTACCATACAAATATAGTGCGCAAGAGTTGAATACTCGAGAATATTTTATTATCTGTAAACATTCACACATGCGCGAGGATAGGATGATCGAGTAGTCTTGGTCGTTCGTTTAAATATTATTGCCGAAAAACAAGCGCTGTGCAGTTTTGTTCAAGTTATACCAACTGAGACAATGCTTACGTGGTAAATGTCAGTGAAAGCATTCTAATAACTGATTAATAAAGATCAAACAACGGGAGATACATCAAGGAGCCTTTTCTTTAACAGTCTGAAAACCTAGTAAATCGATATAGCCTTTTCTTTAATGGTCTGCAAACCTAGTAAGTCGATACTCTTTGTCATTGCAAAAGTTTCAGGTTTTCAGGTCATAATTCAACCTTCTTATTCTTAGCTCATGCTTTATATTTTTAAAATGTAGTTTTATTAAGTAGCTGACCCGATATTCATGTTCCGAGTTACTCAGCAGGTATATAGCAAATTAGTAAACAAATAAATTACCTAATAACCACAAACCACGCGACACGAACAAATAACAAAAAGCATTAATTAAAATATTATTGTCGTTTTCTTCACAAGCAATTAAAAATAATGAATCAACTTTACTAAACTACTGTTCTAGTAAAGTAAATAAAAGTTATCTACTGAAATTCAACCTAAATTTTAGTAAAACATTGAAAATTGAAAAAGTTTTGTAATGAAAATAGTAATTTCAGTTCGGAGAAACTGTTCTCCCTATAAAAATATTTGGGTATTCAAAAAGTTGTTTAGTTTAACTTTGATTTATGATAACTTCAACAAATTTCCCGGGAAAGCGGGTGTTTATTACAGACAAATTTAGCAATCATGTTAAGGGCTCTGAAAGGCTTGTAGGTATTTAGGTATTTTTTTAATAGGGTTGCCTAAATATCCCAAATTACAAAAAAAATAAGACATTACATTTGTTCATAAAAGTTAAACGCTTTCGATTCTTTATTTTATACTAGCGGCCGCCGACGACTTCGTTCGTGTGGAGTAAGTTACGTTCCACTCCTATTGCTGACAGCGTAATGTTGTATAGCCTAAAGCCTTCCTGGATTAATGGACTATCCAACGCAAAAAGAATTTTTCAAATCGGACCAGTTGTTCTTGAGATCAGCGCGTTCAAGCAAACAAACAAACTCTTCAGCATTATATATTAGTTTAGATTGGATATGCCAGGTAGCCAAGTATCATAACAGCAAAATACGTCTGTATTTTAGCAACATCCTCGTTTACTCGATACCCCTTTAGCGGTATGAGGAACAGGTTGTGTAAAGTTTACTCATCCTTCATAGAAAAGGGAGGATCCTCTGGCCAGACGGATGTTACCACTTGCCTGACGGTTTATATCAAAAAGTTGTATGTTGGTTTCACGGTAAGCTCTGCTTGCGAGATGCTGGATCTACGTGATGTCAGTATGGCACGTTTTCAGCAAATACTTTATTGCATTCCATAATGTTATATAATATTTCGTATATTAAAGTATAGAATCAATTATGGACCCTGTCGGGCACAGTAAAGTGTTTTAATTTTTGTTATAGGAGAGAGGATGAAGGCGGCTGTTGTTGAGGAAAAAAAGTAATAATTAAAATGGTATCATAAACGAGCAGTATTTTATAATTTTGTGGTATTTATATTTTATAGAAGTATTTACATAGTGGTTTGGTTAAAATTTATTTTTATATTACACATTTAAAATTAATAGTAATATTAATTACAATAAACTACTTAAATATTTATAATTTTATTGTGTAGGTATTGTGGAACGTTATTAAGATAAATTGTGCACTCATTAGCTCAATCAATTTTAAATTAACAGTACTTTGGTGTTTTCATGCTCTGTTATTGTTAAGTGTTTTAAAATAAATTTATTTTCTAGGCGTGTAAAATGAAAAAATGTACTCCTCGAACTCTGGAGAACGCAAGTCTATAGTTTGCTGGATCTTGTAGATACCGCTTTACCCCATTCTATACCATACCTACTAGGATCATTGTTTTGCTTGGTATGGCAACAATAACATTACTGAATTTAACTTAAAAAAATTGCTGCAAATCGATCAAAACTGTAGATCGCTCTACACCTACATTTGTGTTGATGTAAACAAGCCGTCGACACGCGCTCACTAACACACGCTCACTTCCGTATGTGTGTCTCACATGTACGCGCGTAGCATTGAGCCAGGTCGTGGCACCCGCGCGTGCGCAGGGTTTATTTGTACGTTTATGCGCGCGTATCTACGTTAAGCTTGTCACACACTTCAGCTATAATGTATAATATTGTATCCCGTGATGTATGTACATTTTACATTAAAATTTAGAACTGCACGTTTTGTTTGAATACTTACAGTGAACAGATTTCAAATAATCATTTATTTTATTAAACATTAGCGACCGCCCGTGACTTCTTTTATTTTATATGCTCCGCTCCTATTAGTCGCAGCGATATTATAGCCTATAATAGCCTTGGATTAATGAGCTATTCAACACAAAACGAATTTTTCGACTCGGACCAGTACTTCCTGAGATTAGCGCGTTCAAACAAACTCTTATTAACTATCTCGGCATGTAATGAAAGATTTAAAAAAATACCTGCACTCCTGCTTTATTGGAGCTCCAGTAGTTAATGGCTTTCAGAACGTATATTGTGATAAAACCTCATCCTAAAAATACAGGTGAAGTGACCTAGCATTCGGAATAGATCCATCGGCTTTATGGCTATATGTACCTATGCTGTGATGATGACATGGGATGATGAGATGTGTGTATGCGGAATGGATCCGCTCTTGAAGTCGACCATGCCTGATGGAGAGCGATAGATGAGTCTATGATTGGATGAGCATACCGAGAAGATTTCTTTATATAACAATTGCTTTTACAATATGACACCTAATTAAAAAAAAAAACTGCATACAAACATTTAAAGTACATTTTCTGCTTGGTATAGATAAATAAGTATTCCTACTTAATAAGTATTACTACGTACTTTCTCGGTGGTAGGCCATACCATCGGCTGCCGGCAGAAGTTACCACCCACCAGACAAAGTCTTGCCAAGCGATTCGTCGTGTTCCAGCATGATGTCTGGTGAAGCCATACGGAGGACGGGTCTGAGCAGTTGTGTTGCGATGTGTGGCGGGTACGATGCGCTAAATGTTGCTGTGTCGGGAGTTTAGTCGTGGAGAGTCTCCAGATCAATCTCCCTCTAGCGCAGCATCGTTTGGTCGTTTTGGTCTTGGGTTTAACATTGCATCACCTCGCTCAACTGCCGTCATCCTTCTTATTCCTATGTTTTTTAAGTGAATAGGCTTAATAAACTAGTGCGCTTTACCACCAACGATTGCATCACTGCTTACCATCAGGCGGGATTGCAGTCAAACACTAGTTTATAATTATTAAAAAAAAAGTATAGTTCTGGCTCCTGAGCAATTAGAGAACTCAAATATGGAATATAATACGTCTACATTTTTTATATAAGTAGCGAGACATCAGTTTGTAGTTTAAAGATAGAGCTAACTCTTGATTGAAACACGTTATTCAAATAAGTCTATCCATGCTATATATTTTTGTCGTACAGGTGTCGTGTGTGACGGCCTTAGCTAATATATAACTAGAGATTGGCTCTGTGATTGAACTTATTACGAAGTAATAGAATACTGGATTTTGAAATTGTGATTTGATTAAGGGCACTTTTGTTTTATAACCTGGGATAATTGTGATAGCGTAGTGGTGGCTGCTCAAGTTTATTGATATTGAATAAATTGGTTTAGTTCGAAGGTTTTCACTGATGTTAGTATACTAGCGCCATCTAGTTGGAATCAGTATAGTTGAGTTATAAAATGTGGAGCGATATTTAGAATAAATATTACTTTTTATGGAATACTTGATCATTTATTTATGAATAGGCTTTTGCCCGAAGCATATTTCGAGGAGAAGTCGTAAGATATATGCACAATGTCTATACTAAAATAACAGCCATTTTTTATTTTGTTATTTGGGTGCTTTGCTTTTCTTTCGTGTGATTTTTTTCCTTTTTGCTCTGGTTCTATTGATTGAAACGTGTTGCGTTGTTAAATATATCATCATCATCATCATCAGCAACCTTTTATCGTCCCACTGCTGGGCACTGGTCTCCTCTCATACAGAGAAAGATTGAGCGTAATCACCACGCTTGCTCAAAGCGGGTTGGTGAGTTCAGACTTAAGTCCAGGTTTCCTCAAGATGTTTTCCTTCACCTTCAGTCATTGGTGTCCAGGATATACTTAGAAAGTACATATAACTTTTGAAAAGTTACATTGGTACTTACCTGACGTGGAATCGAACCCACGCACTCATACTTAAGAGGTTGGTGTTTTAACCACTAGGCTACCACGGCATGTAACACGCTACACACTGTACAATACTATAATAACAAAAAAAACTTAAAATACTATAAGTACCTAAGATAATATTATTAACTGCACCTAATGCATAATAGTCGTATTCAAGTATATACACTCAACATTATGAGTACATATACTTGAATATTCCTACATTACCTAGTTCATAGAAGTAATTATTTCACTAACTGACATATAACAGAGATAACCATTGGTGAGTTAATCGATTCGTCATAGATATCACAGTGTGACCTTGGCAACACGTTCGGAAACTGTCTATCGCAGTGCAACAGTGCCATAATAAATATAATGGAAAGATACCGCAAAGTAGGTTTAATGTTTTTTTTTTTTGTAACCAACCCAGTTTTTGTCGGTAGTAAATAGGTGTGACTAATAAAATGTTAGGTTTTCCTCAGCCATTGTATTTAGTAATTATATATTCGAATACAGTTAGTTGGGAAAGTACCGCCTGATTTATTATGAATGCAGTACCTATTAAAGAGGAAAGAAGTCGTGGTGGCCTAGTGGTTAAAACACCAGCCTCTCAAGTATGAATGTTCGGGTTCGATTCCAGGTCAGGCTAGTACCAATATACCTTTTCTAAGTTATGTGTACTTTCAAAGTATATCTTGGACACCAATGACTGATTAAAAGGTGAAGGAAAACATCTTGTGGAAACCTGGACTTTCAACTCTGAAATCGACAACCCACATTGAGCAAGCGTGGTGATTACGCTCAATTCTTCTCTGTATGAGAGGAGACCTGTGCCCAGCAGTTGGATGATTAAAAAGGTTGATGATGATGAACCTATTAAATAGGAATTTTATTTCTTTATTTGTCTGGTATCAAGGGGCAAAATTGTGGTGTTGTTGGTTTATGATATCATTCATAGATATTTGGCAGTGGTTACAGATAGTAAGGAGCCCGAAAGTGTGAAACCCAATCTTACTGAAGGGTATCATAATACCCATTAACTGAGTTGTGGAGTTTAGTTGTCATTTAAAATACTGCTACTCAGCTGAATTCGATTAGAAGCCGAATAGAGATTTCAACCCCAAAATAGTAGGTAAAAGCGTTTAATCAGTAGTTTGGTAGTAGATTGCACTTTTGCGGTTTAAAGCCTCCATGTAACGATAGTAATATTTTTATTGGACCACGCTAAAAAACATAAGCCATCTTTGGTGAGTGAGGAGATATGTTCCTGAATGGAGACCGCGAATTGGTAAACGTAAGGTGGGACACAGTCAGGTTAGGTGGAGCGAAGATCCTTGCGGGATGACTGGCAGCACCCAGATAAGAGTTATCTAAAATTGAGATGGTACTACGTTCAATAGGAGAGGCAGTAGTGTAATAGGCAGGTGACGAAAAAACATACCTGTGTTAAGAAGTTACGTAGTAAACGCTAAACTGAGGTGACCTAACTGTCAATTGTCTTTGAAGGCATGCACGTGCGAATTTTTATTTACTTCCTCCAAATTAATGAGGAAGGAAGTCCTCTTTTCCGACATATTTCCTCAGTAAGAGGAAATGTGTTACATACAGGGTTTCGAAATAAGCTGATCCTTGTGCATGTGTGCTAGTATTTTTTTTCCGCATATAGGATAAATTCTTTATCGAATAAATTAACGTGGCTTTTGTAATTTTCAAAGAATAATAATTTATTTTGAGCCTAAATTAGCAGTTTATAATGTTCCCATTGACCTAGATCTTGGCTGAGACCTTATCTAATGATCAGCAGCGATGCAATCGTTGATGGTAAAGCGCACTAATTTTTTATGGGCCTATTCACTCTATTCTTGAAGACACACAAATTGTAATCTGATGGGAAGACTGCTTCAGGCAAATTGTGATGAGTGTGTTATTATTCCCCAGCTTACTACTCTTTTTCTAAAATAACTATTTAAAAAGTATCTTAAGGGAATCAGCTATGTGAGGGACGTACAGAACTAGGAAGTATGCCAGAATAAAGGGGAGACCTATATCTAGAAATAAGTGACGAGTAAGAGAAATTATAGTGATGAAAAAATACGATACAAAGGACAGTAGCAGTATTCTTCAACCTCAACGGAGACTAGTTTTCGTCGCTGCAGACTTTATAGTGCATACAAGTACGTGTATAGAGACAATGAGATTATATTAGCTAACTCCTATAACTCAACGGGTCGCCAATCCGAGACGAGCAAACAAGGATCAGGCGCAGGAAAAACAGCTTAGCGTGTTTTCTGAACCACGAAGTCATCACACCGCCAACATCCAAACTCCGGATTGTATGTAAGAAATTCCTAATGAAAAATGACACTTTTCCTCAACCTCGGATTTCCCTCAGCAGTTGCACTTGCAACAGCAGGATCAAAATAGCAGTCAATAATATACATATCAGCTGTAAATGCGGCCGGTATGATAAGATAACTTCGTTAAAAACCTGATAACCCACTGACCTTCTGCTTCATTTTATACTGTATCAAGGTTATCACCAAGCCAATATTTCAAGGACTGCCAAAGTTAGATCTTCCGCATTTGATTCGTCCCACGCGCTCCAGGATTCAGTTTTTTGATACTTTTTTACACTGTGACTAAGATGGAGTGAACAGAACGACACGAGATAAATGTTGCAGGAGGTGATTGATTTGTATGCATTGGGTTCGTTTTTACTTCAATATTAGTTCTAATGTGTTTTTTTTTATATAATAGGTTAACAATCAGCATCATTATTTCAGCCATATATGGCACACTAATTCTGGTCCTGGGGTCTTTTTTGGGCGAGCTTCATGACCTGGTTCTATATGTCCTTGCTCTATCAAGCTCTAGCGATCACTTTGTTAACACTACGCTTGTTTTCGACATACGTTTCCAAATAGGAAATATTTAATGTATATAAGAAAATAAAATAATTTTTGCACTACACTCATATGTGTATGTACTCAGTATAATGTAGGTAATCAGTACGTGTACGTGTGTGTAAATGTACTCAGTGTAATATTGGGATATTTTTTACTTAAACAAGCAAAATTGGCAAAAAGAATTTGTATGAAGTTTTACAAACATATAATTTATGACGTGAAAAACATATAAAACACATAAGATTAGTTTTATTCCAGTAGTACGATCCTGGGGGACAATTATAGACATTTACGTGAAAGAAACCGCTAGCAAATGCTAGATATTATATTTTTAATATTTAACTTAATTATCTTAACCAAAGTGAACGCCCTTAACATATTATTACAAATAAATAATTGACCATCTGCACATGACCTAAATCCGCATGCAATCTTAAACAATCGAATAAACATGCAGACATGCAACTTCTAGCTCGTGTGTAGCGCCACGCGGAAGACCACGGTAATTAAAATTCTGCTCACGAGGAAACAATTGAAAAGGTCATACATACTCGTACGATACACTGTGTGTGTTAGAAACACGCACAGAAAAGTGGAGGCCGTGAATATTCACGCCTTCATTAAATATGGGTGGGGGCAGTTAGATGGACAATGTTTGTAATTTTAGGAACGTTTTCCAGGGTAAAGTTACACCCAATTAAATACCAGAGAAGAGCATTGGAAACGAGATTGACTTAGGAATTGTAGATTGTCGGTTCGAACCCTGGCAGGTACTTTACTTTGTATATACTTCATCCTAACAGCAGCAAATTACCGTGAAGGAAAACATCAACACCTTCATCATCTCAGCGTTAATCCCAGTCGCATTCGCATCTTTTCAGCTTTGGAGTCTAGGGTCCGCTTTGCCAGTCTAACTGCTGACTTGGGCTAAACTTCGATCCGTGAAGCGACTGCCGTCTGACCTCCACAACCCGAAGGCGATATCTAATCATTGCAGTTAGACCAATTGTTAGACTCTTGAGGGCTCCAACAACCCGTAACGACTGCCACTAGATGTTCGTATGGCGACCGGGACCAACGGGTTAACGTGCTTTCCTAGGCACGACCAGACCAGTGAAAATATTCATATTCATGTATACAAATATTTGCACTGCGCTGGGATCGAACCCGCGCCTCCTTGCACAGCGGCCGCGTTCGCTACCGCTACGCTACGGAGGCTGTCCGTGAAGGAAAAAATCGTGAGGAACAATTTACACAAACATATAAGACATGGACCAAACGCACTGAGCCCACGTGGATTACGGCTTACTCCTTTTGACAGGAGGAGGCTTGTGTCCTAGAATCAGTACCCAACATAGGCCGACTGGCCTGAAACTGCCCCGTGGTTTTGCCCGCTTACGTTTCGATCCCTTAGGATAATGTTTATCCCAATATGCCCAAGTGTATTTCCTGGTTATAAAATATCAATATGCCAAAATTCATGCAAATCCGTTAGTAGTTTTTGCATGAACGATTATGAGGATAAGGTGAAAGTGGTAGTACCTAATGGATTAAGCTTTGATTACCCATCAGAAAAAACTTTTAAAGAAGGAACTAGTTCCGCTGATTTGGTATCACGATTCACGGATACGAGCAATATCTAGCTAAAGCTACAAAAAACTTTAAAAAAAAAAAAAAAAACAACCGACTTCCAAAAACCACTACAAAGTGAAAAATAACCAATTTCGGAAGTCGGTGTCAAAAAACGAATATACAAAACCAAAGACACCGACTTCCGAAATTGGTTATTTTTCACTTTGTAGTGGTTTTTGGAAGTCGGTTGTTTTTTTGTAAAAAAGTTTTTATTTTACACTTTTTAGTTGTTAAAAGTACTAGGTATGTACTCAGTTGCATCCGGTCAGACTGGAAGCTGACGCAAATATAGTTGGGAAACGACGTAATTTTGTTTACTTTAATTTTTACCCGTACCTAAGTATTCCCTCAACTGCCTATGGTCTTCATCATCAAATTTACTGCAGACCAATATTTTAACCCAATGGGTGCAAAGGTCTCATCAATATAAATGAATGAAGTCCAACCACAAAGTAGCTACTGTAAACCGTTGAGGAGTTCCCGGAACTGGCCTTTGTCTTCATCATCAGAGCTTTTATGACAGTCACAACCCATCTAGGTGTAAAGTTCTTATCAATACAAATTAATCGAGCCCAAACACAAGGTAGCTGCTGTGAGTTGTTGAGGAGTTCCTTCGACTGTCTCCCGGCTCCATCATCAGATCTACTCCAGACCTTTATTAAATTGTAGTGCTTTAAAATACTTAATGAAAATGCTAAGAAATGCACTTGCCGCCCCTGCAATTTTTTAAATTTCCCCTTGTTTTCTCTGGTCTTCCACCATCAAACCCTGATATCCTTATCATGGGACCACCTTGGGAACGTCTTCTTTCCAACAGAAAAAGAATTATCAAAATCGGTTCATAAACGACGAAGTTATGCGCGAACAAACATAAAAAAAAGCATTTATACGGTCGAATTGAGTAACCTCCTCCTTTTTGAAGTCGGTTAAAAAGTACTAACAGTTGCACTTTGTGATATTCCATTGCTTGAGCGTGCTTATTTTGAATGAATATTCGTAAGGGCAAAATGAAGGTGTATAAGTCACGTCTACTTTATGGTTTTAATGATATTGGAACAACTATCTCAACCTTTTTTTTGTTTACAGTGTATTTTACAAACAGTTTATAGTTTTTCTTTAGCCTATTCACTCAAAAAAGACTGAATTTGTGAAGAAGACTGCAATTGAGCGAGATTATGCAATATCCTTCTCTGTATGAGAGGAGACCTGTGCCCAGCAGTGGGCCGATAAAAAAGGTTGATGATGATGATGATGATGATGCAATATTAAACCCAACAACACGACCAACGATGCTGCGCCAGAGGTAGATTGATCTGGAGATACATCCTCCACGACCAAACTCCCAACATACAATAACATTTGGCGCATCGTACCCGGCACACATCGCAACACAACTGCCCAGACCCGTCCTCCGTGCGGCTTCATCAGACATCATGCCGGAATACATACGTTCATACTCCTGGCTATGCCCACATGCCCACGCAAAGTTCTGTTGATGGTAGGCAGTAGCTACAGAATGCCACTTAGTAGGATTGTTAAAAACTTCTATTATTATCTTATCTTATCTTCTTTTACTTCACCAACGATTATTCATCCAAATTCTCTGACTGGTATTATTGACAAATTGAGACTGAGATCATACTCAGGACGTTCTTAGCATTAAGAAAACCGCCCCTTGGGTCATAACTATCCGCACACTGGTTTGCGAGTACTAGGTAGCTCACCGTTCTGAAGGACATCACCAATTAGTTGAGTATATGTCCATCTAAGGCGTCTTCTACCAGGGTTTCCACTCCCAACTGCCTTATAAATGCTAAATATCTTTTGAAGTCACCTCTAATTCATCCTCTTAACATGACTAAATATTTTATGCATACCCCCTTTTAATTGTCTGTCACTACACCTGAAATAATCAAATGATTTCTCCTGTTCTAGGTGGTGACGTAAAGAACGTATCAGACTTTTACTTATTAAAACTTGTTGTATATTATCTTTAAATATTTCTCCATGCGTCTGTTAGACATAACGCTTGTTATTCTAAAAACTGCAAGTAGAGGAAACAATTGTAAAGGTCATGACGCCACATTAGTAATATGATACGTGGACCTAAAATGGTATGTTTTGACATTTTGTTCCGCGTTTACCACTACATATGGTGCTGACGGAAAACTAGGCATAAGTTATGTTGTTGGTTTATGGTAGTAGAGAAATCCGTAATTGTGTGCTAATGGAGAAGGAGGCTATACTATGATATTAGAAGGGTTATTCAATGTTCATGGTTGAAAGCTTCACTGAATTTAGTGGTCGTATTAACAAGAGATACGTGAGAATGCCGCATGTGTGTTTAAATTCACCATAGAACCTATGTAGTAAGGTAAAAACTTTTAAACCACAAAGTGATGTCTAAAAGAAATTATGCTTAATAATAACTGGTTCATAGAGTCCCGCTCTCTCCTTCCTCTAAAATTTGGAGCCTGAAAGGCTTTATTACAACTGACAGTGCTTTAAGAAACAGATTCCACACAATCACAGAAATTTTATGCATTCCAACGTCTCGAAAAGATCATGGCCTATTAGAATGAGATACGAGGATCAACAGTTACTGTATGTTTTTAAACACCGCTTCAACATAAAGGAGAAAAGAAAAGCCTTGAGTGTTGTAGCATTTTCCGTAGCCGATAATCGGATGGGTGACCTAGTGAATACTTTACTTGACCTCCACTGTACATTTAGATGCAAATATCTCTTTAACAATGCAATGGGCCGGCAGTTATGATAATCATAAGATTCCTTTGAGATGATCTCATAATTTTATGCACAAGTTTTCATGATCACACAGGGATGAAAGAGGGGCAAATTTCGTGTGATGGATTTTGTATTCTTAAGATGTATAGAGCCCATCACTATAAAATGTAAACAGGTGCCGATCGTGGACTATAAAATAATATTATAGACCTGTTTCACCGAACCACATTTTACATTTAGTTTTTAATTCCAGACTTCATTCAATTCCACAAAATCTGAAAAGTACAATAATTCAGAAAAACTCTTTCAAGGGACTCTTATTTTGTTTTGTTTTATTTATTGATCTATCTACAATTGTTACACAATAACAACAATACAATACAAGCAACATACAAACATAGTGCACAATATGATGCGATAGACACAGCATGCAAATACAAAAATAATGATACAAATAAAAGTTACAAAAAGTGCAGAAATAACTTTACAGCAACCTTTGTGAATTTAGCAAAAACAGAGAGTCAAAAAAATTAAAAAGAATTAAAACAAAAAGTCAGCAATAATATTATTTATTTTTTAAGACTTGAATTTTTTAAGTGTTGTGGTAAATATATCAATCAAGTCATTTGAATGATCAAAGAACCTGCAAATTCTAGGGATGGGCGAATTGGATCTTGAAACCGTTTTCCGGAAAGGGGGCCGGAATAGTTTGATAGGGTAAGGCGGAGAAGTGTGGGGAATGTTAAATTTAAGCATACTTAAAAACTGGGGGCAGTCTATTTTACTCTGTAGTATTTTGAACAGAAAAATTAAATCTATACTATCTCTTCTTTTTTAAAGTGAATTCATACAAAAATTTTCAAGACGTTTTGCGTAGCTTGGAAGCTTTTTATCCAGTCTCGTAGAATAGGCGAGATGGTATAAAAATCCTTACTCTTATTTTTAAGTCTTAGTCTATGTGAATAATTACTTATCAATATTGTAAAATGTTCCACTATTTCCAAGTCATAATCAAGTTACATAATCTCCAGGCCTCAGAACCTGTATTTACACACGCTACTGACTTTCGATAGACCTGCATTTCCACGTCAAGATCTAATTATTAATTTTAATTGCAGTATTGAGTACCTACTGAGAATTACAATTACATACAAAAGAAACGGAATTTCCCATTTGTATTATATTCAAATTCAGTCACCCTGAAAATGGTTTCCACAGGTTTGTAGTATATGCAAGAATAAGATGCTTTTTGGACGCCTGTCATCTGGAAAGCATATCTCACCTTTTATATTTAGGGACCTTCTTGGTTCTTCTTTCTTCTTATTTAGAAAGGTCAAGGGACTTAGTATTGGCTACTGGTGTACGTGTATGACCAACCACATTGACGATAAAACTATGTATGTACACCGTCCATAGTCCGGAGCGAGAGTGCTTAGCAGGCCGTCACCTTTTGCGAAATAGTGATGCTGGCAAAGGAGGAGGCGGAGCGCGTGAGGGAGCAAGAATCTCAGCGCCCTCACGCATCTAGCTGCCGCAGAAGATGCCCTGGTCGAGAGGTAACATCAAAATCCCGGCTAACATTGGTGCGGGCTTGCGGGCGGCGAAAAGTGTCAATCCAGTATAAACCAGGCTCGATTTGATAGCACGTTGTGTTCCACGCGCGCTCTAAGACATGTCGGCACATCGTGACGGGATCTACGAGACCAGGCATCGGTCCCGTCTAGGGCTGCGCGTTGTTCGAGAGAGAGGTGGCCCTGACGTACAGGCAAGTTAAGGAAGACGGGTGGGTTTTAGTCAGTAAAAGTCTAACACGCCCTTCCGCTCCACCCAGAGCGGGAGAGGTTATTTGAAGATTTTTCCATCTGCAAAAAGGCCTATTAGAATAAATATCAATAAATAATAAAATATGATATGTATAATGACGAATATGTATAAAATATAGTCGCAGTCCCCAAGTAACGAATGTCAAAAAATGGTCATAATTTAAGGAAATTAGACGTGTGTGTGTTATAATAATTAACATGTTGAGCGTGTTCTTCATTTACTTGAGGTTATTAAATAAAATGTGACTTCACTATAATAAATGCTTATAATTTTGGTTCCACAATGTTTTACTATAACTAGCTATATAATGTGTACATGTCTCTGGTGTATTGTAAGCGACTGGCGAGCCGTACGCTCGCGTCCCCTTATTTCGCTAAAGATGCGACTCAAATTTTTTACAAAAAAAATTCTCTCTATTCTATTCTAATATATAGTTACATCACTAATACATAGTTACATGGTATGTCTTAATCACAATGTTGCTTATCATAACATTCTGTACTAGTCAGCATTCCAAAAGTCGAATGCTGCCTATTGTTTTGCTTCTAAATATAACTCGTACACACCTTATTTTCTAACACCTTAAAACCACTTTTGCACATTTCACAACGCCGCTTGCTACACATATCCTGATACAGTTGCAGTTGGTGTCTGGTTGTTTGCTATTCCGGGCTTTCCTGCCAGAATTACCGGAACCTCCCTTCTTAACCATTTCCTCGCATGGCCTACGCAACCCCTCTTGATTACGTAACATAACAATATGCCTATTGCGATGACGATGATAATGAGTACTATCCCGAAGTAGTTCAGTTTGCTCTCTAACTGCTGTCCTGCTACTACTTGGGCTTGGGCTGTGGCTACATACTCTTTGTTCTAGTAGTTTCCCATCTCACTTTTAAACTCTGTTCAATGAAAACCCAATCCATCACATCAGTCAAATTTGGTATTCCTAATAAATCAACTAAATATCCAAAGGACAGGATTCCTGCACAGTCTCTGAATCTGGAACCAGTTGTGCCAATGCGGAGATTTGCATACTTGTGCATGGGAAATTTGTGGAAAAACATATCATAGACTGCAACAAGGGATGTATAACCTCTATCTCCTAATCAACTCATGTATTGGTCTATCATCTCGGACATGTCTTCAGACTTAGCACAAAGAGCCTTTAGTTGTACGGTTATTTTCCCGGCTAAAACTGCTCTATATTGAGGCAGTTGTGCTCTACAGAGTCGGTAGATTCCTAGCGCTGCGCCTGCAATCCATGGATATTCAGACTTAGCAACTGCTGCTGTTGTCCCTTCCCTTATCACATTCTTGACATTATCTCGAATTAGACTTAAAGGATTGATTGTTTCTCCTGTCCCTCCGATCTTTAGCTAATATGAAGTCCAATCATCATCTAATGTATCAGTCACTTCCTTGCCAAAGTAGTATAGGAACGTTTTGGCCGCATCTATGTCTACGGAATTATTTTTCAGCCCATAAGCCATTTGTCCAGCTGCTGTTACTGGAGCTGACCCTGGAGGTCCCGTTATCCCCTGTGGGTTCATTTTGGAGAAACGATGCACACGCGTTGCTTTATACCCGATTGACACGTTGCGTCCACTTTGCACCACGCGGTCCGTATGCCACTGCCTCGTACGTTCTATGCGAGCCGCCTACGTTCTATGCGAGCCGCCTACTCTATTTTTAATTCATTAATTTGAAAAACGTCGAAAGGTCACCAGTGTTGAGCGTGTTCTTCATTTACTTGAGGTTATTAAATAAAATGTGACTTCACTATAATAAATGCTTATAATTTTGGTTCCACAATGTTTTACTATAACTAGCTATATACTGTGTACATGTCTCTGGTGTATTGTAAGCGACTGGCGAGCCGTACGCTCGCGTCCCCTTATTTCGCTAAAGATGCGACTCAGCACATTGCGGTTACCAAGCCGCTACAAACACAATAAATTAAATAAAACATATTATACCAAAATAATAATAAGCAAATAAATTTACCAGGATGAAACTGACACTAACATTTTAAAAACTATTCAGAGATAACCGTTCGCGTATTTTTTTTAAATTCTTTTGTTATTCACATATGTGTTTAAGATCATTTGGTAACTTATTTTATTATAAACCTGTACACATTTTAAGACAACTTTTTATTTTTAGTTAGCCTTGAAGTCTCACTTTATGCAAGCCTGTTGGGATCCCATCAATTTGGGACTCAAATGTAAACTGCTTTGACAAATAAATGTTGATGCTGTCTGATAAGCATACATATCTCATAGATATGAAAAGACGGCAGCAGTAAGTTACAAAACAAGTCATAAAAAGGAATAATATCTGTATTTATTAAACCTTAGTTTCCTATTATAGTTACAAACGTTTAACTGACAATTAGACGTTTAATACTATCCTTTACAAAATGGGCTAACTTAGTATCAATTAATGATTTATAAATAGACAAAAAAGACAACTAAACGCACATAAACACATCTTATTATCAATTAACATATCATAACAATCCTAATGACGTCTATCAATTGATTTAATAGTCATTGTTCTTTTATGTGCAAACCGCGCGTATACTGCGCCATGTTACGGCAGCCATGTTTTTTTCCATTGTTTACATTTTCATCGGAAGCGATCGTAGAAGTTCGAGTTTTTCCGGTGTAACTGGCTTTTCTTATTAATTTGTTGACTTATTCCTGTTTTATGGAGAAAATTGGCGGAATATGATTAATTGGCATGAGATGTGGGTTTATTTTTTTCCTGTGTTCAGACATAATTGGCGTTTACATACATTATACTGTGAAAACACGTGTAGAACTGCGCGGTTAACAGATATTATGAATTTATCTACTTTATCTTTATATTTAATAAGTATCAGCGGGCTAAATGGGTTTCCGTATTGTCTTAGATAGGTGTAGTTTGTTGTTATATTGTCTTAGATAGGTGTAGTTTGTTGTTATATCTAGATAGGTGTCGTTTGTTGTTATATCTTGTCTAGGCTCTGACTTATATGTTGATTTATCTTTAGGGCCGATCGGTCATTTAAATATTTTGTAAGTAAATAAATGCGTATCTCTTTTATAAATAGGTCATTTAGCGTTTAATATTTCTAATATTTCTATACTAGAAATAGTGGTATATGTAAAACAAGACCTCAATATACCATAATACTGAGAAATAAATTATTTAAAATTACCATATATCTACAATCCTACTAATATTCCTCCGTGGCGCAGCGGTCAACACGCCTGCCTGCGACGTGGAGGCCCCGGGTTCGATCCCTAGCCCGGTCATGATGGAAAAACGACCTTTTTCTGATTGGCCTGGGTCTTGGATGTTTATCTATATATGTATACTTATTTTATAAATATTGTATCGTTAATATTGTGTCGTTATTGTATTGTATCGTTAAGTCTCGAACTTACTTTGGGGCTAGCTCAATCTGTGTGATTTGTCCGTATTTATTTATTTATTTATAACATGAGAAAATTCCACAAAATTTGTCCTCGCACGCAAAAAAACTGAGTGGATTTAGATAAAATTTGGCACATAGATTGTTTATAACTAGGAATAATTATCAACGATCCCGTGAGGGTGAAAACGCGGGGCGAAACTAGTGTTAATATAATAATATCATCAGCCTATATTGTTCCCACTGTTGGGATACAGGCCTTCTCTGGATGAGAGCGAGTTCTAGCACCAAGTGTTGTAATAAAACTATTTACCAGATAACATTCCATTACCTGGTTGCGCCTGCGCCTCGTCAAACGAACAACAGTCTCAGGTTCAATAGCTCGCCAAGGTCAAGAGGACATTCTTTTTATACACTTTTATCGGGCCCGTGACAAACATTACCTAAGTATTTTCGCAAAAGGAGTTGACGGACCTCATGCAAAAGTGCACACAGAGTAGTAAATGTACAGATAATTCAACTAAATCAAGTTTAGTCTGCAACTTTTCCGTTATTTTTTTCTTTTTCTTACATTTTTATTGATAGACAATTATTTCCTTATTATTTTTATGATATCTTATGTTGTTTTCCTACAGCCACAGACACATTTTTAAACTTCTAAATCGTGGTAACATCGGTTTTTGTTATAACCACGGATTACAAATTTAAATCATTTATTCCAAATATGACAACGTAATAGGCACGTAGAAAGAAATATAAAATATAACATTTTTTAAATAGTATTGTTATAACATTTCACACAATTCATTGATCATTTTTTTTTATTCTTCTTAAAATTATGCATTTATAATTGATTATATTAGAATTTACCAAAATAAGCTTGCTAAAAATTAATCGATCAAAAATATAAACGGTAAAAAGCATGTTTTGCAGAATCGACACTCTATTCCGTAGGCATAAGGATGAAATTGACATGAAAAAACTAGTTAAACTACCAACCATATAGGTATTAATATAGCACTTTTTTCTTATTGCTGTGGTCGTACCTACCTACTTAATAGAAGTCAAAATTGACTGAAATGACTGTCAAAAAGGTTTGTTTAAATGTCATGTTATTTCGAATTGTGTGCAGTTTCTTTAAAGCCATTACAGTGGCTAAAAAAATAGAAAAGCAAAGTATTTAAAAATTCTGCACCATCTATTTCAATATCCTACTCTGTGGCAGCAAAATGCAGTTAACAACAAGTTGGCTGCATTCGTAAACCGCTGTGCAAATATTGATTTTATGATTTAAACTTCATGATTAATTACCTGCCAAGTTTATTGTCTTGCCTTGTTTGAACGCGAATATTGGTAGAAGTTGGTACTGTGTTAAGAGCATTGACTTCGTGCAGTGTCAGACGAGAGAAGAATGACCAGCGGGGTAATTGCGGAACACTAGCTGTAGCGACGGGTTTCATTTTGACAGATAAACAACATTCATTGCGGTATTTACGTTGTTGGGCGAACATATGTCCCGAACATATGGAACAATATGTAGATTAACTTCAAAATGATTTGAATTGTTAATATAATAATTTGTTACTCAATTAGGGTGCAGCCCGTAAAGAATGCGAAATGTTCCATGAGATGGAGGTTTTCACAGAAATTGTTCTACTAAAGAGTTACATTCATGGAAATTGTTGTAAGTACGAGAAATAAATTGTGCCTGTCCACACAGGAACCTTAAATATGGTGGTACATTCGAGTTCAGACAAACCAGTCAAAACTAACAAAAAAGGAAAATTAAAATCCGTCTTTCTAGAGTGTTGCCTCAGTCACTTATACCTTCGGAATCGCTTTCCTCACGGTGTTAGCCGATCCTGGTGGTATCCAAAGGAGGGGAAAGTGTTATCAGGTATTTTTTGGAAGTTCTCGTAAAAAGCGGCAGAGGTGCCAAGATTTGTACGAGAAGGCTAATTCTTGTAACGTTTTAAATATAGTCGCAGTAAAACTCTTCGAAATTTTGAGAAATTAGATGTATTTTTGACATTTGAGACAGAGCCGACTGCGAAAGTTCTCAGCATTACGAGAATTGATCGCTGGTTAATTAAAAGCAATAGGTTTGTTGACTATTATGAGTGTATGGGGCAAAAATGCAATAACATTAGTGGATATTAATATGACAGTACTTCCTACGACCATAACAAACTCATTTATGCACACAATCTAACTACAAACATTCTAAAACCCACTTTTGAAAATTGTCAACCCGAGAACCGAACCCCAGAGCTATCAACTACCGACACTAATGAAACATGTAATTAAATTTATAAATATTAATCAAGCGACAATGTAAGTACGATCAGCACGCAAACACGAACGGTGAAGCTTTCAACGTAAAGTGCAAAGTTAGGTTTAACGTTCAAAAATGAATTTTTAAAACGTTTGTGCATGTGTTTGCTGAAATTGACAAATTAAACGGTTTGAGTTTGAATACACTCTTTACATCTACAAAATATTTTCACACTGCTTCAGTAGACATATCAGCCTATACAACGTGTAACATAAAGGGTATATACATAACAAAGGCATGGCATCTTTAAATGATATCAAAGGATATTGGAAGGGTTTTTTAATCCTATCTCTTTATGTTAGAAAGTTATGAGGAAAAACACCGCCTGTGATAGGCTACTATCATACTAGTCGCACAGAGATATTGAAGACATTTATCGGATTTTGGCAAGTAACGTGACGGGTAACGAGTAGTTATTACTGTATGTAGTGTGCTGCCACGTTTGTTATGATTTTATTTTTAAGAAACACACGAAACCGAAAATTTGGTACCAATTTTTTGAGTATTTTATTTTGAGTTGAAACCCTTCCGATATCGTTTGATATCATCTAAAGATGCCATGCCCTTGGTATGTAGATTATACCCTTTTTGTTATACGTTGTATAATGTTGCCTTAACTGGAATGGCTTACGAAACAGGCCACCTGAAGTGGCTACATCCACCGCCATGGCTATGCCTTCCTCGCCAAGAAAGGTTGCAGCGACGTGGCCACGTGGTCAAATCCTACAGGATAAATTTTCATTGACTTGGAGGTCATTCCCATTATTGAGAGCTTCTTTCCTGCAATATGTCACGGCTGTATAATGGGTAAAATTTCACTTGTCCATCGATGCCGCTAATCTGATCGTCCTTAGTCCTGGGCATCCAGTGTTGAAAGAATTTACTACGAGACGAGCAGAAAATTGAAGCAAACGCAAAAAAATTTTTTTCGTCATATTTTTTTATACTTTGGAAGATTTCATTATTTATCCTTATACTATGTGTAATGGAATTATGGCACTCTCTGACAGTAGCATTTTTTTTCAGAACCGTTTACCGAATTAATTTCCTTATTTTTTTATCCCATAATAATTAAAAATATGTAAATTACTGTAATCAAAACCAACCAAAAAAAGTATTTTATCCTATTAGGTATTTCAGAGGGCACTCTAATGTATACAGATGTGTAGGCCTGTATTCAGGTTATTAGGTAATCGGAGAATATACAGTATACTGATTGTGGAAGAAAATTATGGTGAAAAAACATTGTTTTTTTTTTTACATAATTCAAAAAAAAGCAATGTATATTATACTAGCTTTCCACCCGCGGCTTCGCCCGCGTGGAATTCGGTTCTATCGTGCTTTTTAGATTTCTCTCGGGAACATCAAATTTTTCGTGATATAAAAGTACCCTATTATTTAATCCGGACTACTAACTTTACGTCTGCAAAATTTCAAAGCAATCTGTTCAATAGTTACGGCGTGAAAGTGGAACAAACAAACAAACTCACTTTCCCGTTTATAATATTAGCACGGTATAGATTTTTAGACTACTATTAGTATGATAGTATCTTGGTAGTGTGATTTTGACATGGTATACTACTTGCGGTATCCATACTAATATCATAAATGCGAAAGTAATTCTGTCTGTCTGTCTGTCTGTTACGCTTTCCCGCTTAAACTTGTCAACCGATTTTGATGAAATTTCACACAGACAATCTTTAGACCCCGAAAAAGAATATAGGCTACCTTTTATCCCAGAAAAATTTGATATTCCCGAGGGAAATCTAAAAAGCGCGATATAACCGAACTCCACGCGGGCGAAGCCGCGGGCGGAAAGCTAGTAAGTAAATAGTTTGCTTGCCAAATTCAGACTGAATTAAAACGTATCGCTCGTATTGTAGAGTGTAGTTGGCATGTAGTTGTATCAGGTTTTCAAGCGCGATGCTTGAGATATTTAGTAGTTATGTTTGTCCTTACCTATTATCTTATAAGTACACATAAGTAGCACACGTGCCTGTGATAGATAAATCAATGCAATAGATAAAAGTGACTGCCATCATTGGAGTAGTCTTTTCCTGGCTATAGTCTGGGACTACTTGAAGGGTGTAAGTGAAAAAAAATCCTTTTTCTATATTTAGTTCTAGAATGCAAAAATGCTTAGTTTTAAAGATATAGGATAGTATGTGTGTGTGTGTGTCTAAGATATTTGAATTCCCCCAGACTGGCGATGACCGCCATTACGCTGTCACGCGGAAACCACGACTATTAGCCACTTACAATAATTACTTACACTTGTAATTATCTATAGAACATTTCAGATTTATATCATTGTGACGATGGACTATAAATATTTTCATTATGTTGCCTTTCAGTAGTTGGTTTTATAAAATGGTTTTTATTACCTATGCCTATATATTATAATCAAAATTATGTTTATATTACCTATGTAATATGTTGGCTCTATGTTTTTCACGCATTAGCGGGGCAGTGAAAATAACACTTTTTATTGGGAGATGTTACTTGAAGATGTTTATCGATTATTTTTGTTTAACCCATGCATTTTGCTTAGCAGAAATCCATAATAATATTATAAATGCGAAAGTAACTCTGTCTGTGTCTGTCTGTCTGTCTGTCTGTCTGTTACGCTTTCCCGCTTAAACCTTTCAACTGATTTTGATGAAATTTGGCACAGACAATCTTTAGACCCTGAGAAAGAATATAGGCTACCTTTTATCCCGGAAAAATTTGATATTCCCGAGGGAAATCTAAAAAGCGCGATATAACCAAACACCACGCGGGCGAAACCGCGGGCGGAAAGCTAGTAAACAATATTTAGTTTCCTCTATTAGATTATACGTACCCTGAGTTGTATTTTGTGAAGCTATTGTGTTGCCCAACACTAGGAATCATTCCTGTATCGTGAGTGCGCTTACAAACACTTAAACTCACATACACAAACATTCAGACCCGGAACAGCTACCTGTAGGTCACACAAAATATATATGTGCCATGCGGGAATCAAACCCGCGACACGTAGCTCAGCAGTAGATCGCTCATCCACTGCACAAAACGTGTCGTGAAACGTAACACGTGTGCTACAATAAATTAAATAGATTTTATGTCCCTGTACATTTTGCAAACAATTTTCAATATATGTCAATCAAAATCATGATTGGTATCGTTCGACAAATGGTGACGTCAGCTGTCGTACTATACTAATTATAGACGTGTATCGATTGCGGGGCGTCTCGCTGTCTATCACTGAGCAATCGTAATGCTCGGTATTTATTGTGCGACATTTTCGCAATAGAGACGGAAGAATTTTTCAATCTTCGATCGACTCGTGCAGCTGCTGATTCAGCCACGGAGAAACATTAAATATAAAAAGCCTTTGAGTATTTTACTAAATTGAAGTGAAGGTACTATGAAACCGTGGCCCTGGCCTACAGTTGAGTGCAGAAACAAGGTCTGAAACACCTTTCCGCTCCACCCAGAGCGGGAGAGGTCATTTGATGATTTCCCGTCCCAAACAAAAACAAAGGTACTATCTATGTAACATACAATATGAGTTACAGAAACATGATCAATGCAATGTCCGTTTTTTTTTTAAACTGTGCTCGATTAAAGGAAAGCAAAATAAGTTTTTAGCTCGATTCCGTGCTGATTACAATACCAAAACAAAAAACCTTTATAATGAAGGGAGGCATATTTACATTGTATGAACACTTTATTTTGATGCCTTCAAAAAATCCTTCCCTATTCAGCCTATAGCAGTCCACTGTTTTACATCGGCTTCTCCTATTTCACGCCATTCAATTCTATTTTCGGCAGTTCTCATCCTGCGAAGAGTGTCTATCCACCTAGTCTGAGGGCGTCTTACCTTACGTATACGGATCACGGTATCCACTCAAGAACAAGTCTACCTTCAACAGTCATCGGTTC
Organism: Sesamia nonagrioides; assembly: GCA_017933935.1. Taxonomy (NCBI): domain Eukaryota; kingdom Metazoa; phylum Arthropoda; class Insecta; order Lepidoptera; family Noctuidae; genus Sesamia; species Sesamia nonagrioides. The sequence goes on along the minus strand of JADWQK010002135.1, from coordinate 192,609 downwards.
TAAGGATAATATTATAGCAGACACGTTGTCACTAGCTTGTTTATCCATACTAATATTATAAATGCGAAAGTATCTCTGTCTGTCTGTCTGTCCGGCTTTCACGCCAAAACTACTGGACCGATTGTAATGAAATTTAATACACAGATAGTCTAGAGCCTGAGAAAGGACATAGGCTATATAACATCCCGCTATGACCAATAGGAGCAGAGCAGTAACAAAAAATGTTGCAAAAACGGGAGCTAACGCGGACGTACATATTGCTCCCATTATTTTAACAGGCGCTTATTTTATATCAACACGCAGACGGAGTCGCGCGCAACAGCTAGTTAGTTCTATAAACTACTTGAATATTGACAACTTTGGTTGACTAGATAATAAACAATAATTACCTGAGGAATTTGTAGTAAGTCCTAATGTAAACAAATGTATTAAAAGCATGTCACGCAAATCTTCAAACACGGTTAGCCAATTAATAATAACCTACATATTGAATTATTTCAAACTCAACTCAATCAAATAATCTGATCCTTAAAAGATGCATGTACCTAAACCTTGATTTAATTAATCGATATAAAGGAGAACTTGACCTCGAGTCGATTAATCTGATTCTAAACGATTCTCGATTGGTATTCAGTTCTCGTGTTGAGGTCGGTCGTGAAGAGGTTCATCGCCCATGGCAAGGTTATGAGGAAGAACCGAGGTGATTGGTGCAATAACCGCCAAACACACTCGGGGAAATTACTGTTTATCGAATTAACACACTACGTCAATTCGCCGTGTATAGATAGCCTTTTCAAACAATATTAAATCTTGTGTGGAGAGCAATTTCGGTTCAGTGGTATCGATACTAACTTACGAGTTATAAGGATATGGGTTCGAATCCAAGCAGGCGCTTTACACAAAGTGAAGAGAAATATATGAATTTGGTGTTATTTATTTACTAATACTGCACTCAAAATAATGAATGAGAATGTTGTGAAATAACAGCCATGTCCTAGAACATAAATTAAGAAGACATGTTACAAGTACCGATCAGCGTTGGGGCCGCATGGTGCATTTACGGCATATCTCACAGAAGTGAAGTTTGCTAGCTTGCTATTTTGCTAGCTCAATCTGTGTGATTTGTCCGTACATATTTATTTTATTTATTTATTGTGAAATGAAAATGACAGCTGTCATACGAGTATAAGAACAATTTAAGCAGCAATCAATTTGCAATTAATAATATATTCTTTAACTTTAGACATTTGAGATATTTACACAACCATGTTTATGAGTATATGTCGTTAAGTAGTAATCTGTTTATTAAATGATGAGGTGGCCACTGACAATCACATGTGAAACACGTGTTATGAATTAGTAGGTTTTATGAGCATTTAGTTCAGAAATGATCGAAAACGATGAGGTCAAATGATGTAAAATCAATTAAAACTATATATTTTACAAGCCCATGCTTATAATAATAGGCGTGGAATAATGGGGTAGACTGAGCAAAGAGAAAACTAGGAAAATGATCTTAGTCTAAAGGGCTGTCTACTACGGTGTTTGTCAAATCTTCTAAATGGCGTTTAGTTCATTCCATATTGTTTTTCTGAGCTCTCTGCATTATCCTTTACTGCCATATAATTCCGACATATGTACAACAGATGCGGACCTATCCAATACCTAATAGATGACTGAAGAGGCTTAGCCTTTGGCGCCTTCAATCAGACTTATATGCACCTTTGCCTGCCTCATTTTGAGATACAGGGATGATGTTATGTATAACATAAATGTCGAAATTTATTCCTGCATGTGTGAAGCAACGCACGACAAGGTTATAAGGAAGAACTGCGAGGTAATTAGTGCATTAACCGCTCGAGTACACACCTACAATATTTACATACATGAATGTGTCAGTAAACTGTCGGTTATTATATTAAATGAGTGTTGGAGACTCGGTGTCTGTTACATTTTGTACTCATATTTTACATAACATAACGTATCATATTTGGTCACGTTGAACTCGGTGAAGAGGCGAGGAGAAGAGTAATCTCCAAAGCCTGGAGAACAGGTGTAGAGTAGCGAGTCTGCCTCTCTTCCATAGGATGCATTCCATGGCGACCACGTACTGGAAGACGCAGCGTGGGCAGGCCCGCGAAAAGGTGAACTGACAACCTGGTGAAGGTCCCGGGAAACCGCTGGATGCGGGAGGCGCAAGTAATGGAAGACGCAGCGTGGGCAGGCCCGCGACAAGGTGAACTGACAACCTGGTGAAGGTCCCGGCAACCACTGGATGCGGGAGGCGCAAGACCTGTCTTCGTAAAGATCCTTGGAGGAGGCCTATGTCCAGCAGTGCACTTCTTTCGGCTGAAATGATGATGATAATAACAAGTCTACAAAGCCTGGAGAACAGGCGTAGAGTAGGGAGCCTGTCGCAGTTTAATAGGATGCATTTTGGAGAGTGTGAGCGGGAGTTACATGACTTAATTCTACCACCACGGACGACCCGTCATATGGCGAATATGTCTTCCCTTGCGTTGTTGACACCGCTTCGATCCGGACGAAGCATATCGCAACGTATTTTATCCATCGAAGGTCTGGAACAATTTGCCTGAGGCGGACTTACCATAATGTTCTCTTAATAAACTAGTACGCTTTACCATCAACAATTGCATCACTGCTTACCATCAGGCGTGATCGCGATCAAGCACTACTTTATAATGACGATAGGGACAAGGATAGAGTCAAGGATATTTCAGAATCAGAATCAGAATTTTATTTGTAGAATATAGGTATATACAATTATTAGTTTAATGAGCGCTGTTTTGCCGTGAAGGCGTACAAATATTGATTTGTCTACTGGAATTTGCCTGCCCACGTCAACCAGATGCCCGATAGATAAGCTGAGCACCACGTGGAGATCTGATTCTGCTAGATGGCGTCGCGGTAGACCCGTTAAAGATGGCGGCCGAGCTGAAGATAATACGACCGCTTTATCCCTGAATCGAAATTACAGGAAATCATGGGAAGGGGCTTTTGCCCGACAGTAGGATGATGCAGACTAACCTTTAATTATCATGTGCTCCAAAATTCAATTACCTGTAAAGTCTACTCAGGAATTGTCTTACCATAGTGCAAGTCAGACAATCAAGGGGCCTTAATCTGCTATTACAAAAGTGTCAAAATGTTCGATCAGTGATCTCATAATGATTGATTTTGACAAGTTTCGTAATCTACTAACAAAATGGCGTCCTTATGACTTTCCAGTGGTTATCCACTGGCACTGTAGTCCACTTTAATAAATGTTCAAATTGAGTATTAGTTTCTAGAAAATGATTTCTATTAACGGGTTTTATAATAATGGCAATACGGCAATGTCATTTTATCACCATTTCGTTACGATACAACTGAGATAATTGATCGATCATTATGAATTTAGCAGATTACGAACTTTTAAACACAATGCCGACGGAATTGTGTTGGAATGACACATTTATAAAAATAGCAGACTAGGGCCCCAGTTAGAATACAGCTTTATTTGTACGTTCAATAAGACCAAGAACAGAACAACAAACTTGCACAGAAATCTAAATTCTAAAGAAGTGGCTATTTCCGTTTCATTTATAGGAAAAATTAAGAAGTCTTTTACTTTCGAAGTTGTTTAGCTCCTCGGCAACTTTTGTAAGATCCAAAAAAATTTAGAAAGAATTTCATCAGTTTTGGATTTATCAATTGGTATCTTAGGGGGGACGTACCTACTGGTGTTATCGTTTCCCACTTGTGTTTCACTTATGTTACACATGTGAACCAGCTCGTCCTTATAAAGTTATTTTTCTTCATTAATTTTATATTGTAGCATTGGTGCAGTAACCGCACCTGGGTAACACACCTTGGTCATTTACATAATGAATGTTTCTTTATATTACTGTTAATTATATTAAATGATGTGTATCAATACCAGAAAGACAATTAGATTAAAATAAAATGCTAAAAATATACTTCCAGTGTCATCTCGGCGACAAACACATTTCAAAATCATAATCCCATGAATACTCATAATCATAATAATATTTCTCCAGGCAATAGCGGGGTCAAAAAAAAAATTATGCTACAGCATAGTCTAAAGGATGCCAAGTCAAAAAATTATAACATAATCTGGAAAATCTGCGTAGGTTGGGTAAATAGTAGATACCTACTAAACACTAATAAATTATTTGTTCACATGCAATCATCGATATTGAAGTATCATAATTAGCTTATAAATAGATAAACAATAGATTATAGTTTCTATGAAACATACCACGCTTAGCAACAAAGTGAACTGGCGTGACATTTGAATGAAAAAAATATGTGGACATGAAACTGTGGAATCAGATACAACTTTGTATCTATTCGAATTTCCAATTAGCTACCTACTAAATTAGAAAGTTTTGTATATTTGAAATGTACTCGCTTTAATTAAGAAGTTTGTTGGTTACTATCAAACTAGGGTTATTAACTATATTCGGTTTGCCAAAATATTTGACCATGAATCTATATTGCCAAAATCAAATAATTTCCCTTAACTTCGCCTGAACCTTTGGATATTGTTGAAGATGCTAAAGAGATAACAAGCATTAAATAGATTCCAGCTTCCCCTGGCTAGAGACGGGGTCATCTCTTAGCTGCCTCGGCTTATTTATTTCAGATTTTTTTTTTTTATGGTTTCTATAACAGATGTTTTTAAAGTCCACATCTTTCTGCGTCATTCTCATATGGTTGATTTCAACATAAATGATGGAATCAAATTATTCGTAACAATTTTATGATTTAAACGAGTGTCCATGGAGATTCTTCATAGATACTACCTATACTTTAGAATGAGCTAGCTTTATGCTTCTGACTGACCCTTTGACAATTCAAAAGTGTTTTTAAATGTTTTCTCTACTCGGTGGTAGGCCATAATATCGGCTACCGGCAAAACTTATCGCCCACCAGACAAAGTCTTGCCGCCAAGCGATTCGTCGTGTTCTGGCATGATGTCTGGTGAAGCCGTACGGAGGAGGGTCTGAGCAGTTGTGTTGCGATGTGTGCCGGGTACGATGCACCAAATGTTGTGTCGGGAGTTTGGCCGTGGAGGGTCTCTAAATCAATGAAATCAATCTCCCTCTGGTGCAGTGTTGTTGGGTTTAACATTGTAACACCTCACTCAACTGCCGTCTTCCTTTTTATTCACTCAGTTTTTTTGAGTGAATAGGCTCATAATAAACTAGCGCGCTTTACCATCAACGATTGCATCACCGCTTACCATCAGGCGGAGTTGCAGTTAAGCACATTTTAGAGATTTCTTCTCCTTCACGCGCTCCAGACACTCTTGCTCCGTACAATGGCCTGGTCTAGTCCGGGTCGAGAGATCTCCGCCACCGATCGCCGCCACGAGGACAAGGCGGCGGCGTGCCACCGCCTTCCGTAAAAGATCTACTCGTTTAGCTCACAACTCCTTAGTAGTCATCAACGCTCTTAAGTGTCATAAATCATTGCATCTACGCAATTCTATAAGCCATAATAATTAATATCCCTAAGTATAATTATGTCTTGTCTTCTGTTGTACATATAAAGTAGTTATTGATTTACTGACAGGCAATAATGGAAAAAGATAATATATTTAACTGTATTTTCATTTAAATACAATTTGAAATATTTAAATATTGTTTAATTAATTACTTCTTTTTTTCAAAGCGCTTACAAACTTTAAAACACAGCAATTTATTTAAATGTTTGCAAACGCATCCATGATAGACGAGGTAGTTGTTGTTGCTGATCTGGCTATATGGACCGGAACAACTATTCGGACATACGAATATTTCTTCTGTCCGGGAATCGAACTCGGGACACTCAGCGCAGCAGTCAATCACTTAAGCATTACGCCGACCGTGACATCCGTATTTGTTTTGTATAAAAACAAATTATTTTTTTTTACAAAAGCAATACATAATAATAGACATATAATTAACATGTTTGTCATGGGTGTGGGTGGATCAAAGAGAAATAAAACAGATATTGTTACTGTGAGGAAATTATTGTCGTATTATTTCAAGATAACAAAGATCTATTGGGTTAGTAACAATAATCTTTACCTTCCTAATGATCGGTATATTATATTACAGGAAGAAATGTATTCTCGCACAGTTAATAATTCATAATTATTAGAATGTGTTCTTTTATATTGCTACAGATAATATTATCATCGCAACATAATACTTAAACAAACATAATACTTATTCAACAACTAGCTTTCCGCCCGCGGCTTCGCCCGCGTGGAGTTCGGTTATATCGCGCTTTTTAGATTTCCCTCGGGAACATCATATTTTTCCGGGATAAAAGGTAGCCTATGTTCTTTCTCAGGGTCCAAAGATTGTCTGTGCCAAATTTCATCAAAAACGGTTCAGAGGTTTAAGCGGGAAAGCGTAACAGACAGACAGACAGACAGACAGACAGACAGACAGAGTTACTTTCGCATTTATAATATTAGTATGGATATATTTTTACTAGCTTTCCGCCCGCGGCTTCGCCCGCGGCTTCGCCCGCGTGGAGTTCGGTTATATCGCGCTTTTTAGATTTCCCTCGGGAACATCAATTTTTTTCGGGATAAAAGGTAGCCTATGTTTTTTCTCAGGGTCTAAAGATTGTCTGTGCCAAATTTCATCAAAATCGGTTGAGAGGTTTAAGCGGGAAAGCGTAACAGACAGACAGACAGACAGACAGACAGAGTTACTTTCGCATTTATAATATTAGTATGGATAGAAGAGTGTTAATCAGCTAGGTTTTAGGGTTCCGTGATACTACGCGTCTTGTAACCCTTTTAATTTTGTCATACCTGTCCGCCTGAACGTTTGTTCTCGACTAACCTCCCAAACGGCTAGTGCTAGAAACATGAAAGTATGCATGAGGAAGGTCCGTATTACAGAACCTCACTCAAAACTCAAGCTTTACTTAAATCTCGTTTAGTGTAGTGACACATCTGCGGAACCCACGGCGCCGAAATCTCGGCGGCTGAAGTGTCAGTCGCAATATTCAGTTGTTATGACAAACCAAACGGTCAAAGCGCGGCGTCTCGTTCAGCGCGCTACGTGACGAAAAGTACGCCGTCATCGTCAGTCTGTCTGTGTCGACATTTTATGGTGTGTGGTTTTTGTGACGTACCTGAATTGCCCAGAAAAATGGATTCAATTAGAATATTAGCGCTTATTATTATAGAGGGCTTAGAAGACGTTGCCGCTCTTCGTTAAGGCGCTGTGTTCAGTAAAAATAGGCTTCTTAAAACAATTTTTTAGCCAAATGTATACATTTCAGAGCAGCCAAAAATTTATATGTTAATCTTGATTATATGTAGCAGGAAACCATTGTTTTCAAAACACGTTTTGAATTAATTTTCTCGATAGAAAAAAAATCCTAAAGTAACCCCTAAAATTGAATTTATAACAGTTGTAACTGTATTATTAATCATCAAATCTTGATAAAATTGAGAAGAGCGATGTAAAATATAATAGTAAATGAAACCATTGTTTTTGTTTGTCGATTTAACTAAGATATTCTAAAATAAATAATGTATTTAATGATAAATAACGTGAACGAAACGTCGCTCCATCGCGGCGTCCATTGCTTTCGCTTTCACTTCTATAGTTCTATGCTTAGCGACAGTGACCGCTGAGGCGCGCTGCTTGACGGACCTATGTCAGTTTTTGCTTTACCCCGCACAGTATAATTATATTTACGTGTCTGTTTGTTGATGAATAATCATATTTCGTTTTTGCCCGGGTTCAAACCCCAGGTTTACATTATATGCTTTTTGTAGGTTTTAATTGAAATAAATGCTTTTTAATTTACTGTTGTATTTTTGCCGATATTTTATTTGATTTTTTTCTGTAATTATTCTTTTTACTTTTTCCCGGCACATTTTTCTTCACCTGTATGTGTTCGGGTTCAAACCCCAGCTTTACGTTGTATGCTTTTTGTTGGATTTCTTATTTGCAATTGTTTTTTTTTTTATTATTATTAATTTATCCGATTTTCTGTATTTTTTGTAGTAATTGTTCCATCTTTTTAAATATATTCTTTTTGTAACAATTATAATGCAAACTAATATTTAAAATCAATTCGTTATAATTTTCTTTCTACAAATTTCTAGAAATTAATAATAAATAATAATAATAAGCCTTTATTTAACCATGAATTTCTTAGTTCATAATATAATTTAAAAAAAGAAAAACAATAAAAATAACAGTTAATTTGATAATAGTTCAAAACAGTAAATTTAGATTTCATTTTGTTGCATTATTCATGGCCCCTTTCAGTATAGGCCTCCTCTAAGTGCCTCCATCTACACACATCAAAAGTGTCTAGGGATCAAGCATTTTTATGCGGATTTCTTGAGATTGAGATGTGGCTTTGTAATAAATTTATGATTTTATAAATTTATATGGATCCTTTTTGGTGCATTTCATAATTTGAATCAGGAACTGTGAATCAAATTCGAGTAAAAGATGAAAATCAGCTGTCAATATTTTCCCTATATAAACATACAACGCATTGAAGACATTATTAGTGCTACTGTTTCCCTACTACTGATTAAAACCAACGTTATTATGGAGCGGCGACGTCATTTAAGCAGGGAAGAAATGCTCAGAGCCGTGGGAATGATAGAAGCTGGTTCCCGGCAACGTACTGTGGCTTTAGCTCTGAATACAAGTCAGAGTGTTATCAGTCGACTTTGGACACGTTACCGAAGCACTGGTACCGTGGCTGAGCGCCATGGAGGACGGTATCGCTGCACCACACGGAGACAAGACCGATACATTCAAATCTTAACTCGAAGAGCTCCAACAATAACCGCCATGATGTTAGCCGTGAGGCTTCATCACTCTTCAGGGAACTTAATTAGCGACCAAACAGTCAGAAACCGCTTGCATGAAGTGAACCTTCATTCCCGAAGACCGCTACGGGTACCACCTATAGCAATGCACAATCGTAGGATTCGATATCAATGGGCTCTTGAACACAGAAGTTGGGCAGAAGAACAATGGCGTTTCGTGTGCTTTTCTGATGAGTCTCGTTTTGGTATGAGACCGGATACAAGACGTATACGACACTGGAGAACCCCTGGACGCCAACAGCGATTAAAATCCTGCCAGGAAGTCCATCCTTATAGTGGTGGAACCATCATGGTATGGGCGGGTATTTGGATCGGCGGAAGAACTGAGTTGATTTGGATCAGAGGCAACCTCAACGCTCAAATTTATGCTGAAACGATTGTATCAGACATCATCGTTCCTCTACAAGTGCAAATCGGTCCCTTATTTCAGTTAATGCATGATAATGCACGACCGCACACCGCAAGAGTTGTAAGACAGACTCTCGCCGCAGCTAACATCAATGTCCTGCCCTGGCCTGCTCAGTCGCCAGACTTGAACCCGATTGAGCATGCATGGGATATACTACAGAGAAGAGCTCTGCCGAATATGGAGGCTATCCAGTCGCAAGAAGACCTTTTTTTGTTGTTGCAACGAACATGGGCGGCCATTCCACAGCGTGATTTGGATGAACTCATTTTGAGTATGCCAAACCGATGTTCTTGTGTTATTAGTGTTCGCGGTAGAAACACGGATTATTAATTGTTTAAGTTACCCAATAAAATTTTAGAGAAAACTGTTATTTCAGTCTTTTTTTCGAACTTTTGTGTTAGTGGTTCAAATGTAAAATATCCCTTTATTAGGAAAATGGCAAATTTCTTTATTAATGCAAAGGTGACTTGGTTTATCGTTACTGTGACAAACGAAAACACTTTATTTGATGAATCCTTAAAGAAAATTTTAATTAATATCAATCAGGAGAAAAGTTATTGCAAAAATATATGTTGATCCCTAGACACTTTTGATGTGTGTATTTCACTCGTACAAACCCGATTTCGATAAGAGTTGCAGTTTTGAAGAAGAAATCTTTTATTTTTTTAAATACTTATCCGAAAATGCATTTTTTTTAACAGTTACTCTAAACAGCTGTTTATAAATAGTAATTTCTAGAAATGATATATTTCTAACAGTTTCATGAAAAAAGGACATAACACAAAAAATTTAAGCAGAACGGACAAAGCGCATTATAAAAATAAAAAAGAAAACAAAAAAATAATAAAAAATGAAAATATGTATAAAGTACACATTTTCGAAAATCGCAAGGTAAAGTCGGATTCGATCCTGGTGCTCGTCTAATGCGAACCGGGACTGTGACGAACAGAGCCAACCATGCTTCGGGGTTGGGTTGTGAAATTACCCTTCTAAATGTAGATGGAATAGAAAAGAAAAATAATAAAAATAACAGTTGATTTGATAATAGTTCAAAACAGTAAATTTAGATTTCATTTTGTTGCATTATTCATGGCCCCTTTCAGTATAGGCCTCCTCCAAGTGCCTCCATCTATTTCACTCGTACAAACCCGATTTCGATAAGAGTTGCAGTTTTGAAGAAGAAATCTTTTATTTTTTTAAATATCCGAAAATGCATTTTTTTTAACAGTTACTCTAAACAGCTGTTTATAAATAGTAATTTCTAGAAATGATATATTTCTAACAGTTTCATGAAAAAAGGACATAACACAAAAAATTTAAGCAGAACGGATAAAGCGCATTATAAAAATAAAAAAGAAAACAAAAAAAATAATAAAAAATGAAAATATGTATAAAATACACATTTTCGAAAATCGAAAGGTAAAGTCGGATTCGATCCTGGTGCTCGTCTAATGCGAACCGGGACTGTGACGAACAGAGCCAACCATGCTTCGGGGTTGGGTTGTGAAATAACCCTTCTAAATGTAGATGGAATAGAAAAGAAAAACAATAAAAATAACAGTTATTTGATAATAGTTCAAAACAGTAAATTTAGATTTCATTTTGTTGCATTATTCATGGCCCCTTTCAGTATAGGCCTCCTCCAAGTGCCTCCATCTATTTCAATCTTTTTGTGTTGTGTTATTCTAAGCACTCGTACAAACCCGACTTCGATAAGAGTTGCAGTTTTGAAGAAAAAATCTTTTATTTTTTTAAATATCGAAAATGCATTTTTTTTTAACAGTTACTGTAAACAGCTGTTTATAAATAGTAATTTCTAGAAATGATATATTTCTAACAGTTTCATGAAAAAAGGACATAACACAAAAATTTAAGCAGAACGGACAAAGCGCATTATAAAAATAAAAAAGAAAACAAAAGTAATAATAAAAAATGAAAATATGTATAAAATATACATTTTCGAAAATCGCAAAGTAAAGTGAACGGATGTGGGATTCGAACCTGCTGCTCGTCTAATGCGAACCGGGACTGTGACGAACAGAGCCAACCATACGTCGCGGTTGGGTTGTGAAATTACGCTTCTAAATGTAGATGGAATAGAGAATGGTTAGTATAGATTTAATAGAACGTGCGTATTTCTCGATGCACGACGCCTCACGCATCGATGTACTCACGCGGAGCGCCCCGCGCCCCGCAGTGGGCGGGGCTAGTCGTGTCCCACTTCGTCTGCTTCACCCCCTCAAATACCTAAAAGTTTGCTATTCACAGCGTCTTAACGCCACGCGCGCGATGCACAACATACGCCGAACGTTCAGCTACGCCCGCTGAACTTTCTGTCGCGCAACGCGTCGCGTGATGTGTCGCTTGCTATGCAAAATACATTAAATGCGTTTTAGCTGAAAAAACCGCCCGAAGGAAGGTTAGGCCCTACGCCGAACGTGGCGTAATTGCGGCTGATCTATCACAGAGTACTTGAAATACACTGCGAGCGTATTTAGCCGAACTTTCGACGCCGTACGTTCCGCAGATGTGTCACGACATTTAAAACGGTTTGATTGGCTGAAATTAGTTTTAAGTAATGCTTAAATCTTGAGTAATATTCTGTAATACGGTCTTTAGTGTATGTACAGCGCCTACCTAATTATTATTTTTAAATATTTTTTGGTGTACTTTCCTTTTTTGTTTTGGATGGGAAATCATGAAATGTCTGTCCCGCTCGGATGCAGGGAGAAGAGCGTGTAATAATTTTTGACTAAAACCCACCCGTATTTCTTCACTTGCCTGTGCGCCAGGGCCACGATTTCTTTTTAAAACAACCCGCAACCCTGTCCCAGGAGCCATTGAACTTCGTGGACCCCGTCACGATGTGCTGAGATCTCTTTGAGGCACGCGTGAAACAACGCACCGTCGACCATGGCCTGGTCCTTACCGAGCGACGAGCTGCCCATCGCTCGCTTAACAGGCTTGGATAGGTAAGTTATAGAGGCCTTTACGGAACTCTCTTTTTCCGAATGGGAAATCATCAAACGACCTCCCTCGGTCTGGGCGAAGCGGAAGAGCGTGTCATAATTTTTCTGACTAAAACTCACCCGTGTTCCTTCACTTGCGTGTGCGCCAGGGGCCACGATATCTCTTTTCAACAATCCACGGCTACGGAACTCTAATTCTGACTCAAACTTGACCGGTTTTTATTTATGCCTGAGTTTCTTGTTTATGCCATTTCTGTTATTTCAGCAATCGGAGGGAAGGATGTTTTGGCATATGTTCTTCACGGTTTCCTGTACCTATTTTTTCTAAGGTGAGTCTTAAGTCCATAGCATTTGTATTAAACACACCCGATTTCAATATACTACGGTTAATAAGTATATTTTCGCAATTTTATCTGTAGGTACTTATTGACTGAAAACAATTTCAAACAGTAAACTATATCAGCTATATATTTAAACTGGTTATGGAAAAGTCTATCGAAAATACTACAAAAACTGTCTATAGGTAGACAAACGATCTGTATTTGGAAATAGGATCCAAGTGTAAATCGTTTATTTCACTTCCATTTTTGAAACAAACGTAAATCGTGACGGTACATAGCATAAACGTATTTTACGTCTATAATCGCTGCATCATTGGGTGTCAAAACAAAACGGTAACCAGGAGTATCTTTTATGGCGAGTCTAATGATTTGAATATTTGTACTTAAGTATGAAAATGTATTACCTATTAGCGTCATATACAACCTTTTCGTATTCGCTCACGTTATTACAACAGTAAATTATCAAAGGACTGGATCTGAGTGAAATCCTCTGCATGCAATTAGCACAGCAGACGCTAAAAGCATCGGTTTATATCGTTACAATGCATTCGTGAAGGATATTATCTGCACTGCAATCTGGGGTGCTAAAATGTGTAGTTGTTGTACCTGGCGGCTGAAAGGTTTAATTGAAAATAAAAATAATTTTCTTATTAAACTGATAACAATCATTTGCGATAATTATGTTGAGACTAAGTTTTTCAGTTCGTTTTAATGAGCAGCCAGCCTGTCGGAGTTCTAACCGATGCATTTTGGTGAGTGTGCGAGGGAATTGCATGATTTAATTACCCATCATCGGACGACCCGTCGTACGGCGAGTCCACCCTTACATTGTTGACACCACTACGATCCGGACGAAGCGTTTCGCCTCGTCTTTTATACCGCGTACATCGAGGGACTGGAACAGATTTGCCCGCGGCAGTGTTTCCGTCTGACTAAAGTGTCTTCAAGGCTAGAGTGAATAGGCTCTTAATAAACAAACGCGCTTTGCCATCAACGATTCCATCACTGCTTACCATCGGCTTAGTTTATATTTGACAACTTACCCTTGGTCCATTAAACCTATTTATTTATGTAACTACAGTTGTTTATTCTGATATTGTGATCGTGGCTAAAATAATAAGTGAGGTCGATTAATTCCTTGGATAGAGCACTGCTGTGTCCTCGTAGCGGCGATCGGTGGCGATTTCTCGCGTCCGGCCCTGGCCCAGGCCATGGTCCGGAGCGAGAGTGCATGGCAGGCCGTCACCTCCTTTTGCGAAGCAGTGATGCTGGCAAAGTAGGAGGTGGAGCGCATGAGGCAGCGGGAATCCTAGCGTCCTAATGCTACTAGCTGTCGCAGGAGACGCCCTGGTCGGGAGACGACATCGAACTCCCAGCCACCGTAGGCGCGGGCTTGCGGGCGGTGAGCAGTGGGCAGCTCGCCGTCCGGTAAAGACCAGGTCTGACTAGACAGCACGTTGTGTTTCACGCGCGCCTCAAGGAGATGTCAGCACATCGTGACGGGATCCACGAAAACCGATGCCTCCTGGGTCAAGGTTGCGGGTTAGTTAAAAAAGAAACCGTGGCCCTGGCCGTCGCACAAGCAAGTGAAGAAACACGGGTGGGTTTTAGTGAGTAAAAGTCTGACACACCCTTCGGTTTCGAATAGAGCGGGAGAAGTCATTTGATGATTTACCATCCCAAAAAAGGGGGCAATAATCTCTGGCTATACAGATTTAACCATGATTTAATCACGCTAGTATTGGTGTATTTCATTCATTCATTCCCTATTACTAAACACGCTGACTGTGTGTCTCTCTTTTTGTCCCAGACCTTTATGGTTATGAAATGTTAACTAGATGTCTGCTGCCCTTTTCGGTGAGTCATTCCTATCAGCTGTTGACTATCCTCCATAAATTGAGACACACAAAGGAAACTGCTGGCTCTTTTTATAATATTAGTAGTCTGCCAGTTAATAATTAAGCGTTTTCGTCATGTCCTGGATGGGTGCCGCAGGAAGATTGATTTGTTTTTTTTTTTTTGTATTATAGTGTTAGGTAGAGAAAATAATGGCATAATGACATGGAGACATTTACAATAGATTTGCTAGAGACATAGGGAAAAGTGCTAAGAGGGAGATTTTTCCAAGCCATGGGAAACCGTTTTTTTATCTTTGTGTTTAATTTGATTGTAATTCCATCATTTCTTTTTTTGAACATTTAATTATAAATCTTACTTTCAAGTTTAATCTGAAAACAAAATACATTTATTAAAGTTACGCTGAGAATCAGCATTTTTGAAAAGTCTATATTACGTAAAACAGTTTTCTTAAAAGGCCTCCCATGCCGCGTGCTTTCGCTTGGAAGAAATAGTGGCGCTACAAAATCTCCAGCAGAACAGTAGTCGGAAGCATTCATGTAACAATTAGGGATTATTTTCATATAAATTATTTGCATACAAAAGCTGTCAAACTGTCATTATTAATTCCCCAGATAAAAGTTATCTCAAGGTTTAATCGGGTAATTTATTTAAAACGTGAAGTCATCGAGTAGGTATGTTATGGTCCACACTTGATGATTTCGTCTTAAGATTTCTATATAGAAATCCGAATAGTACATAATCTTTCTGTATGTAGCCTACCTTTGCAAACGGAAATATAGCCCCTGAAACTACAATTTAGTCAGGGGATCATAACTCGGCGCCATTTTAACACTCCCGCCATACTCATGCGCTCGCGCCACGGGTGGCAGTGCGCACTCAATCGTGGTGTTTTTATTAAATTACCTTAATTCTACCTCAGTTTACTGTTTAATAGCTAGGAAATGGCACTATTGTCCAGTAAAGTTACAAGTGACTGTCTAGCTTTCCTTACAATTTCTTTTTACTACAAGTTTCTGCCCGCGGCTTGGTCTGTGTAAAATTTTTTTCGCTACGTTGCATTCATGGACGTACCCTTGGTAGTTGGGGGCAACTGCCCGTAGAAATCTCGCAGATCATGTATGAAGTTTCTAATTACTAATCAAAGTGTAATGTTTATAATGTTTTTAATTAAAGCACCTGCTACTAATCTCTTCACCACCTATGGTTGACTGGTACAGAATGCCTAAGGCATAAAGTCCGCCTCTGTACAATTTATGTGCGAAAGACTAAATAAATAAAGTGTAAACTGAGACTTATCCTCATTTTTAAATAAACTACGTAGTAGACACAGGCAAAATTTACGGTGTAATTGCCAAAAAGAACCGCGTGCGACTAGCCCACAAAGATTACCGAATCTAGCCGAGGGTTCTGTAATCGGTAATCTTCGGTAGGGACTTGCGACCCGAGGTATTTTACGATTCGACCCTAAAAACCTGACTTGCCCAAAGCCTAACTTGCCGCCCTAGGCCTGACTTGCCCCAGCCTGACAGAAGCTGGGTAAGCCCATGAATGTTGTTTTCACTTAGCGTTCGTTCTAACCTTTAGGCACTGACTGCAACATCGGCACATCGGTCACCAGTGACCAATAATTAATAAAAGATTTTTCAATTGACCCTGCTGTCTGGCAATCAACGCGGTAACTTGTTATCTTTCTGCTCGGCTCTTAAGATTCTTTTAATTTTTTCAAATACGGCCGTTATCCGTTCGGTATAGAGCTCTTTCTCATGGGGAACGACGACAACCGCTCTTAGCGACCACAATATACAAGTTTCGGTTTAGCCTGCACAGTCTCCCGACTTAAATCCTATCGAGCATGCGTAGGAAATTTTACAACGAAAACCTTTGAGAGGTTTCCCGCCAAAGTTGACAACAACTTTACAGACACTTGCAAAGAACACGAGACCTCCTCAGTAAGACATTGGCCCCGAACCCCCTGATCACAAAGAACACGAGACCTCCTCAGTAAGACATTTGCAAAGAACACGAGACCTCCTCAGTAAGACATTGGCCCCGAACCCCCTGATCACAAAGAACACGAGACCTCCTCAGTAAGACATTGGCCCCGAACCCCCTGATCACAAAGAACACGAGACCTCCTCAGTAAGAGTAAGACATTGGCCCCGAACCCCCTGATCACAAAGAACACGAGACCTCCTCAGTAAGACATTGGCCCCGAACCCCCTGATCACAAAGAACACGAGACCTCCTCAGTAAGACATTGGCCCCGAACCCCCTGATCACAAAGAACACGAGACCTCCTCAGTAAGACATTGGCCCCGAACCCCCTGATCACAAAGAACACGAGACCTCCTCAGTAAGACATTGGCCCCGAACCCCCTGATCACAAAGAACACGAGACCTCCTCAGTAAGACATTGGCCCCGAACCCCCTGATCACAAAGAACACGAGACCTCCTCAGTAAGACATTGGCCCCGAACCCCCTGATCATAAACTGGACTAAATTTAAATTCAGTGCATTTTTGCTTTCTATTTCGTTAAGAAAAGGACAGAAAATATTAGTTATGTCCTGTCAAAGTACTCGGCGTCGGATGAAAATTGACGTTTTTTCGCCATCGTCTTAATCACATTCCAAACTGTCTATGGAGTATGGTAATTTGACAGGATTAACCTACTAGTTTACCTTCTGTCTGTTTTATAGTGAAACAATTTTCCGTCTGACTCCAATTTAAGTAACTACAAGGCTGGAGTGAATAGTCTTACTGAACTAGCGTGATTTACTACCAATGATTGCATCACTACTTACCATCAGGCGGTATAGCGGTCAAATTAACTAAAATTTTGTTTGTGAACGAGATATTTGGGGTCTTTGATGTCAATCTACGTCGACTTAAATGTTACACTAATTATTATTAATAATGTTTTTTTTTAAATTTGGCATTTTTAATTTTAAATTAATTAAATACTTTTTAAGGCAATTTGGTTACCTTCAGGCGGGATTGCGGTGAAGCACTAGTTTATAATTAATAAAAAAAAATGAATGAATCATGAAATGATTTTTATCTTTTAATAAAGGCAATTCTTCAAATTATTTTATATATTTGATGAGATATAATATATTACTAGATACACAAATAATAACAAGCATAACCAGTCTATCTTTATTCCACTGCCGAGACTCGTAAGTGTTTTATAGGTTGCATTTTGGAGAGTGTGCGAGGGAATTGCATGATTTAATTCCCTCTTCTCCGTTCTATCTTCGGACGACCCGTAGTACGGCGAGCATCCATCCTTACATTGTCGCCACCACTGCGATCCGGACAAAGCGTTTCTCCTCTTCTTTTATACCGTGTACATCGAGGGACTGGAACAATTTGCCAGCGGTAGTATTTCCATCGGACTACAATTGAAGTGTCTTCAAGGCTAGAATGAATAAGCTCTTAATAAACTAGAGCGCTTTACCATCAACGATTGCATCACTGCCTGCTTACCATCAGACGGGATTGCGGTCAAGCACTACTTTATCAATTTATATAAAAAAAATATTTTCTCTTCTAAATTATGTCGCAGCCAATATACCTATTAGTTACGAGGTAAGTCTGAAAGTAACACACCTTTCATTCTGAACTCACCTCTGACTAATTCATCAACACCTCGTACACAATGGCTGCCACCAATCTTTGTTAAAACAATCACCATGTACTTGTTTCCGGCTGATAATTAAAAACTAATTCGCAGTTACTGCCAACAAAAGCCCATTAATAATGCTTGATTGTTACAACCAATGTAATGCCTTTACGGACAAAGGATGAAGCATTACGCACTTTTATCGTAGTCGGGTGCTTTTGCAAGGACAATGAACTTGCCAGTGTCTCTTTTGTTAATAGGGAATAATGTGGAAATAACTTTATTGGAGTTTTCCTTAGTAGCTGGTTGATATATAAAAGACAACTAGTTTTTTTCTACATGAAAGAAAAACACGTTTCAAATTAAAAAAAAAAATTAAAAAAGCTTCAGGCCGGTCACCAGACTCGGAATAGACAAAATCTATTCTAATATATGTATAAAGCTGCAAGAGTTTGTTTGTTTGAAAGCGCTAATCTTAGGAACTACGGCTCCGATTAGAAAAATTCTTTTTACGTTGAATAGCGCATTAATCCAGAAAGGCTTTGGGCTATATAACATCACGATGCGCCCAATAGGACCGAGGCATATAAACAGAAACGCGGGTGAAACCATGTGGTGCAGCTAGTTATGTATAAAAGAGGATACACATTTGATGAAAATCGCCCTAAGTAATCTAAAAATATTATAATTCATTTTTACCGTATGATGCTAATCCAAGCTCAAAGCAAAAGAAAATCGAAAAAATCCGTGATTTCCACTTCGATTCGGAAATCGAAATGCATTTTTTCTAAGATTGATGAGATTTTTAGTTCAATCTGACTTATTTTATCGGTCATGCTTTGGAAAATGAGATTGAACTGGTTTGAAGCAGATTAAATTATTTCTCATACTTTGATCATAAAGTTTATAATATATGATCATTTCCTCTAGTTTCTAAGTGGATATAGTGCAGCATTGAAAAGGTTTAACAAATTAGTGCTTGTGACTGTGTAACCACATGGTTACATTTTCAGTGAAGTGTATTTTATCTCCAAGTATGTAATGCGTAACTTGTTCATATACTAAGCACTTTTTAGGCAAAGTAAATATAAATAAGTCAATAAGTAATATACTCTCTGAAATTTCTTCCAAAAATGAAAAAATCCAAGTTCCCTAGCAACCTTTAAGCTCAATACCTGTTTACCACTTAAGGGTCTTGCAGCTTAAAGCAAAAATCTCTATACATCCCAAAGCCACTCCACTAGAACAGCGCCCCAACCGAGCGGATAATACTTTAAAAGCGTAGACTATAAAAAAACATGGAGAGGCAAACAGAGATATAAACGGTCGGGCCGCATTTACATACAAATGAGCCTGAAGCGAAATTATTTCAGTCAACGGAGGCGGTGCAATGGCGGACTGGAAAAAATACGGACAAGCGTGAGCACGATAAGCTTTGATGGGTTTCTTTGAGAATCTTTAGTGTTTTTAGTTTTTAACTCAATATTCTGAAGGAGAATTCCCGTAATGATAAAAAACATTCACGCAATCTCGCAATCTTATTTCAGCGACTGTCAGTGTTACAATATGAGAGGAAATTAGAGATTTTTCTGCAATGTGTGAAAGTTCATAAAATTATCTACTACTAGCGGCCGCCAGCGACTTCGTTCGCGTAGAGCTAGTTATGCTTCGCTCCTCTTGGTCGCAGCATGATGTTATATACCCTAAAGCCTTCCTGAATTAAAGGGCTATCCAACGCAAAAATAATTTTTCAAATCGGACCAGTAGTTCCCGAGATTAGCGCGTTCAAACAAACATACAAACAAACTCTTCAGCTTTATATATTAGTATAGATATAGATAAGAAGCTGCAAGTGTGTCGTGATTCTAAATCGGGAGCTACCGGCAAAACCAGACAAATCATGACAAGAATAAGTACAGCAAACACCAACAAATAAAAGAATGCTATGCTTCTATAAACAGTCTTAATTTTTATTTGTTTTTATAAAATAACACAGACCAATCATAAAGTCCAATTCAACATTATAGTCGCATAAAAATAACTTGACAGCCTCCGTGGCAATGAACGTGACCGCTGCGCAAGTAGGCTTTCGATCAATGTTCGATCCCCATGCAGTACAAATATTTGTATGCATGAATATGAATATTTTCACTGGTCTGGCCTCGGAAAGCACGTTAAGCCGTTGGTCCCGGTTGTCATACGAACATCTAATGGCAGTCATTACGGGTTGTTGGTGCCCTCGTCCAATAATTGGTCTAAATGCAATGCTTCAATATCGCCTTCGGGTTGTGGAGGTCAGACGGCAGTCGCTTCACGGAAAATATCAAACTTTGGCCAAAATCAACAGTTACACTGGTAAAGCGGACCCCAGACTCCAAAACTGAAAAAGCTTCGGATGCGACTGGGGTTAACGTTGAGATGATGATGATGATGACCATTATAGAAATGCAGTTCTTTATACAAAAAATGTACTCATTGAAGTTTGAAATACAAATACTGAATCAAAGGTTATGTTTGGAACTAAAGTTAGATTTCATTTTCTAATAAGGGGGGTAAGACGCCGATGCTGAAAAAGCTTCGGGTGCTACTGGCATTAACGATGGGGTTGATGATAAGTCGCATAATGCTAACTTGATGAATCTTATTAAATACATAACATAATCACCTTAATTCCCACTCCTGGGACACAGGCAGGTGATATAGTGTCTCCTCTCACTGAGGGGAGGCCCATAATATACCTCGCGGGCCCAGTGTGGGGTAGTAGATATCACATATCTTCAAAGTATTGTCTCTGGGACATGTCGGTTTCCTCGCAATGTTTTCCTTCAGCGTTTTTGAGAGCAGTGGAAATATTTACCCAAAGCAAAGCGCCTGGTGGGGTTCGCACCTACGACCTACAACTTGTAAGGCGCGGCAGATACCACTAAACCACCACTGCTCCCCCTGCTTAATATTGTATATTCCTCCTATTGTATTAAGAATTCCTCGTTGTAAGAGATGACATGCGTGCCAACAATCTCACACCACAGGATGCTAAAGATCGCGCGAAATGGAGGAAATTGAGTAAGAAAGCGGACCCCGGGTAACAACAAAGCCGCGGATGCAACCGGGATAAACGATGAGATGATGATGATTCCACCTATTGTATTACTTAAGATGTGCCAAACATATTATATTTCTAAAGTCTAAAGTTTCAACCTGCACTGAAATCAATAATGAGTCTCCCTTCCCTACCTTGGATATAGGCTAAGCTTTTGCCATACAACGTAACATTGCCGCCAGTCTCTTGGGTATATTAGCAGTAGATGGAGCTTAAGAGGATTTTTCGGTTAATTAGGATGTTATACGATTTCTGTATATTTTTTTTCCTCTTTTCATTGTGTGAGCTAGTGCCTAGGATTAGAAAACCATGTAACTAATGATGAGTTGTTATTCATCTACATTTGAAAAAAGAATAAAATTAATTTAAGTTAGTATTAGTAGAAAAGTTTTCAGGCTTCTAAATTCTGCTCTGCAGAACCCAAAAACTTTGTGCTCCTTTTTCACAGACCATTTGGTGTGAAAACGGTCAATTCTCCATTTTTACTATGTTTGTTTTTGGAGAGACTACTTTATACTATATCAATCTTTATTGCTTCCAATTCAATCTGAAAGGTTTAATTGTGGAAGTGTATTGGGGAGTCGAAATGGGCGGGGTTCTGCTCACCGGTACAATCAACTGCTTTTCCAATGTACCAATATGATTCTGACAGTGTGTTGTGTTAGTAGCCTTAAGGGCGGTTTTGTGGTTACAGTTATAGTATGCGCTTTCGGTTGATTATACATGCGATTGGATTGGTTCTACTGAGACATTATTTGGAGTTGATGGGTGGGTGTGGTTTCATGTTATTCTGTTTGAAACCCGGGGATGCAGCAGTATGTCCATTAACAAGACATACATATGGTACTGTGGTTGGTACGTTTGGTGTTCTCGTGTGTAGACAGCGCCACTACCAAGCTTTGTATTTTTATCGGAAGCTTCTGGCATTTGGAGTTGGTTAGTGGCTAATAGTTTTGCTACCATATATGCATATAAATGATTCATAAACAAGGGATCTGGCTAATGAGAAGATTTTTAGATATTATGTCTCTTATTAATTCTAATAGTAAAAAGATAGGTGTGCCCAAGAGAAGAACAAAATTTTAAATTTGCTGAATACAAACTCAATTTACATAAACATGCCAGCTACAACTTACCTAGATATTAACAAAAGTAGTAGAAACTCAATATCTAGGTAAGGTGTAGCCCAAAGTAGGCAAAGATTTTGTAAGATTTCCGAAAGTCATACAATGAAATTAATGATTATTATTTTTTATGGTACATACTAGCTGGCTCGACAGACACTGTTATGTTAAATTTCCACTTATTGCTACAACAATCATTCATGGAAAATCATTGATAGAAAAGTTATTCGTAGGACTATCATTCATAGAAAATTATAGCATGAAACAGCATTGCAATTTAATTAATTTTATAGATTTTGAGGAGATTTTTATCAGTTGTTCAGCTTAATATTAAATTATTTTACCTTAATGCTGATTGTCAGACTTTCAGCCTCTTTTGGAACTAAGAGCTTAAAGTGCTTTCTGAAACTTGGAGGGGTCTTATTATGTAAAGATAAAGCCAAAACAAGCTAATCTTAACCTAATCGATCGGCCTGTGACACCGTTATTATTTAACCTCTGTAGTATTATCTACAATGCCATAATAATATTGTGTCATACTGACGTCCAGCAATATCCTGTGGAGCCGCACAACCTAGAATCCATGTAAACTTTTCGACATTAATTGTTGGGCCTGCCAGGACCTCGGGTTGTTCGAAAAAGCAACCCAAGGCCTGGCAGACTTCTGCCTAAAGCTAGAGAGGGCATTTGATCATTTCCCATCCTCAAAAAAAAAAAAAGTTGGTCTAAGAGGTTCCTCCCTTTTCTATGAAGGACGAGTGGACTCTGAACTCCGTTCTTCATACCTCCAAATACCTATTCATCATCATCATCAACAACCTTTTTTTCGTCCCACTGCTGGGTACAGGTTTCCTCTCATACAGATAAGGATTGAGCGTAATCACCACGCTTGCTCACTGCGGGTTGGCGATTTCAGACTTATAAAGTCCAGGTTTCCTCAAGATGTTTTCCTTCACCTTCAATCATTGATGTCCAAGATATACTCAGAAAATACATATAACTTTAGAAAAGTTACATTGGTACTTGTCTGACCTGGAATCGAACCCGCGCACTCATACTTGAGAGGCTGGTATTTTAACCACTAGGTCACCACGACTTACCCATAGGCTGATACAAATTGAAGATGAGAATTATAACAATATTTCTATTCAAAGAAATAATACTTTCATCATTTCCCAGTTACTTTATTAAGACTGTAACAATAAAGTTTAAGTGATTCCAAACTTTGGTATAGCAATATTCGACAGGGTCTTAACTTATAATTCAATGAAAATAGACACAACGTTCCAAATTCTGTGGGAATTTGTCATAATAAAAGACTAGCTTCGCTCTGCAGTTTCACCCGTATATGTTTCGATTTCGTAGGAATTAGTAGGAATACTGGGAAACTACCTGTCTGCCAAGTCCGTTTAGTAGTTTTTTTCCGTGAAAGTGTAAAAAAGACATATAACGAAACTTTCGCATTTATAATATTAGTGCTATTGTATTATTCGGACATGTAGTTAAACAATGTAAGCGAAAGCATAAGATTAAAACTAAATACGTTTTCAATATAAAGTTGACACTAACAGCACTCAAAAGCCAATAACGGTAAATCAAAATGCATTAGAATATCACACAGGATCGAGAGAAGAATAACTATGACTTGGAACAAATTCTAGAGCCTAAAGGAAATATTAAAATCATGAACAGAAAAAGTTAATGGACTCCTGTTTATTGAACTAATTTAACAAAGTTACGAATGACAAAATACAAACCTCCATCTTTGCTTTTATTCTTTTATATAAATTACTTATTTTGTGATAATACCATTAAATAAAAAGCTTTGTATAAGTAATAAGAAAAATACAAAATATGAACGAATACAATAGCAGATTTCACGATTTTATGACAATCATTAGCAGTTAAATATGTGTTAATAAATTTAAACACAAATAAATTGGTATTATTTACCTAATACTTCGTATGTAAAATGTCAATGAAAAATCATTATATCACGGGGCAACATTTTCAGTCAATTTTTCTTTATATTTACTATCGCCTCCCGTAAAATGAAGGCTTTGCACCCCATTCTTTTGTTATATGTATATCTCTATAACCATAAACCTTTGTAACTCCATTACCTCCACGCAAACCATTTTAATCTATGACCACAAGTGCCCTTTTAAACTCAGCCTCCAAATGTATTAAGCAATGATCCGACCACAAAGTAAACCTCGACTCAATTCCCATGCAAATCCCATTAGATTTTTAGTCTAATGGCCGCCGTGGTGAAATGTATGTATGGCGGTATGCATTAGGTTCCATGGAGTAGTTTTAGCGAGGTACTGAGAAGAGTTATACACTCGTCTTTCAGCCCTTATTCCAATTACTTTGGGTTGGACACATAATGCCTGCTCTGCCATAAATCTCTATCGGTCGTCAACTATATTATTCGTAGTTTTTCTAGCTCTTATTTTCAAACAAGATAATATTTACATAATACATGTTTATATAATAATAATATGTTCTGATGCAAATATATTACGTGTATAAACACGTAATATATTTGCATCAGAACATATTATTATTAGGAATAAGGGCTGAAAGACGAGTGTATAACTCTTCTCAAACAAACAAACAGCAAACGGTATGATTATTTCCACACCATTTTATTTTATACACGTAGCTAATACTGTATATTTTGGCATCAAACAGTCATTACAAAAGAATAGGTTCCTTACCTAGGATTAGGATCTAGTGCGTATATAAAATGAATATTAAATAGAAAATAAGAGGCTGAGGCATTGTACGGTTGTATGACAATTTTTAATTATTTGGTAAAAAATCACGATCATCTTTAAGCTCAAACTGGGTCCGCGTGGCATTGCCTTTTTTAGTTCATCCGACTTCGCTGTCCGTCTGTCACCAGGCTATATCATGAACCGTAATAGCCCAGACAGTTGAAATTTCAAATCATAAAATTAAAAAAAAAATGTTGAAGAGGGGCTCCCATGCAACAAACGTGATTTTTTTTTCGTTTTTAAAGATAATGGAACCTATGTGACGTATGGAACCCTCCATGCCCGAGTCCGACACGCACTTGGCCGGTTTTTCAACCTTTATTATTCTAGTCAGACAAAGATGGAAGTATACAAGATGAATGGAACCATGCGGGTTTTAACATGTCATAGTAGGGCTCTGGTCGTGAATACAGCTCGTCGGTTACAAATACTGCACCTCGCATCTGACCTTTACGGTCGAATAGTGACCTACTAAGTCGTTTTTTTTTTTTAATATAAACTAGTGCTTGACTGCAATCCCGCCTGATGGTAAGCAGTGATGCAATCGTTCACTTAAAAACTTAGGAATAGGAAGGATGACGGCAGTTGAGCGTGGTGATGCAATGTTAAACCCAAGACCAACACGAACTCGTTTCTATTAACAGTATGAAATTATGTTGTTTTATAAATCATATCATCGAACGACCCGTCGTACGGCAAGTATCCACCCTTACTTTGTTGACACCGCTACGATGTGGATCAATAGTTTCGCCTCGTCTTTTATACTGCGTACATCGAGGGACTCCAACATTTTGCCTTTTTTTTTGTTGGGATGGGAAATCATCAAATGACTTCTCCCGCTCTGGGCGGAGTGGAAGGGCGTGTCAGACTTTTACTGACTAAAACCAACCCATGTTTCTTCACTTGCCTGTGCGACGGCCAGAGCCACGGTTTCTTATTTAACCAACCCGCAACCCTGACCCAGGAGGCATCGGTCTTTGTAGACCCTGTCACGAAGTGCTGACAACGTGCAGTCGACTCGGGCCTGGTCCTTACCGAGCGGCGAGCTGCCCCCTGCTCACCGCCCGCAGGCCCACGCCCACGGTGGAAGGGAGCTCGATGTTCTCTCCCGACCAGGGCGTCTCCTGCGGCGGGTAGTGGTGTTAGGGCGCTGGGATTCCCACTCCCTCACGCACTTCGCCTCCTCCTTTTCCAGCATTACTGCTTCGCAGAAGGAGGTGACGACCTGCCATGCACTCTCGCTCTGGACCATGGCCTGGACCAGGGCCGGACGCGAGAGATCGCCGCCGATCGCCGCCACGAGGACACGGTGGTACTCTACCCGAGCCGCGCAGACCTCCACCTTATGCTCCACCGTGTCCTCAGAGCGATCCACACAATGGTGACACCCTGGTGTTTCCTCCCGCCTTATCTGGAGCAGGAACCTCCCGAAACAAGTGTGTCTGGTGAGGACCTGCGTCAGGCGGTGGATGAGGGCGCCGTGGCGCCCCTCTAGTCATTCCACAAAGAGGACCGCATTACCGTCGGTAAGCAGTGATGCAATCATTGATGGTTTAGCGCACTAGTTTATTAAGAGCCTATTCACTCTAGCCCTGCAGACTGACTTACTGAAAGTTGTGCGCACGTTCACTCGTCGTTTGATGCAATTTGCATTGTAATCGCATAATTAGGGGCCGCTTACCTTACCAATTTCTCATTAGCACACCACGGTCATTTATCTTATTTGTATCTATGTCTAAATATTGATCATCCCGGGTCCGTTTCATCGCCTGAATAAGAAACTGTGTGTTAAATGTTCGGCCTAACCACACATTTTAGCAGTACATAAGTATCGCATTTGCAAAACTATCGAATTCAAGGCGCGAAGCTTTTATTAGGGAAACTCATCACGTAGGTATGTACCAACACATTAATAGATACAAACTACTAAATTATTCATCAGGAGTCCTGGACCCAGAAAACCTCGGGACCTACTGTCCCAGTGGGATGAGCGCGGGTTCTGTAGTTTTAATCTTAGCCAATTAAGCTTGGACACAGAACCACCATAGAATTCGCTTCCATTTTTACTGTCTACATTTTTATTATCTTTCCCGACTGAACTAATTTAATGTGGGCAATTATGCTTACGTGAGTAGTTTTTATAGTCAACGAATGTATTTTTAAGTACCTATACTTTCTTAATTGAAAATAAATGATTACATGTTTTTAAAAATCATTTATTTTATATATACTTTATATGTGTGTAAACACATACAGTGCATTAGAATTATTAGTAACTAACATCCCCGCCCGCGGCTTTGCCCGCGTGGAGTTCGGTTATATCGCTCGTTCGGTTATCCTCGGGAATATGAATTTATTCCGGGATAAAAGGTAGCCTATGTCCTTACTCAGGGTCTAAAGATTGTCTGTGCCAAATTTCATCAAAATCGGTTGAGAGGTTTCAGCGGGAAAGCGTACAGACCGACAGAGTTACTTTCGTATTTAAGTACTAATATTAGTATAGATTGTAGTCAATTTTAAGGATGTATGTGGATAAGCAAATTATCAACATACGGGATTATTTTTTTTACATTTATGGATATTTTATTTTTATCGTATTTAGATCGATACCTATTACGTCAGTAAGGATTAAAAAATAAACAGATTTTTCAAGAGACTAAAGTAATTCGAAACTGCCTATCCTAGTCTATTAAGTTGAATTCGGTTATGTATTTTCGTAAACATTGAATGAATATTTCATTAAAAATAAATTATTTAAAATAATTATACAACAATAACTCAATCAACAATAATTTGGGGGACTGTTCTATGGAATACTTGTTTAACTAGCTAAGAGGTCCTCCAACTGCTATTGTTCAACTTGTTTCTGCATTTTCAGTTCCTTAGAGTTTTATGCAGGCGGGTTTTTTGTTTTAAAATAATTTATTTTTATCTTTTTAGTTTTGACAAAATGTTTCTAATTTACTTTACTTAAAACATTTTTTATTTTATTTTATTGATCGAAGTTCCACGGATGAAAACCAGCCAATTTATTATAACCCTAAATATAATTATTAATTTTTTAGACACCACAAAAAAACTGGCACACTTACCTCCCATATTTTTGAAAAAAAAATAGACGTTCAAATATTTTCATATCGTTCCCACCATCACGGAGACAACCCAAGAAAACCCTTTAAACGTATGTTATGGGTAACCCTCGCTCAGTTGCCAAAACATGTGTATTCCCAGGACGACGGCCTGATTTTCTCATTAATTTTGGATTCAAAATGTTATTTTCTCCTTTGCAGGTCATGAATTGGACTTACAAGGGTTTTGCTGTCATGAATCAGATGAAGAAATAAATCAAAATAATACATGCTTACTTGTAGCTTGCACTAATAGAACAAAATCCTCTGTCAATTTATTAAAGAAACTATTATTCCCATATTCGAAAACTTAGTAATTGTAGAAAGGATTATTGGCATGTTAGAATACTTGTTAATTAAGAGTAAAATAAGAGAAAAAATATTGTGACTCATATACGAAGACCACAAACTAAACTAAAAGTCCTAAATAAAAAACAGCATGAGTGCAATTGACACGTTCTAGAAGTGAAACCTTCAATATATAATAATATACGTCGTTCGAATAGATAAGAAACACTGTGTAACACTTTCTATCTCATTTTCTCTCAGGTTAAATCCTATAAATTCATCTAATTGTCTCTTTTTCCTGTCGCTTTTTCGTTTCAACGATGTTCAAATTACAACGATATTAAAGAAGTTCAGTCACTTCAGATTTTTTTTTTATCTAAAAGAAACATTCCGATGAACTGAACAGAAGCTCACGCTGTGCGATTCTGTAACCATCACAGTGTGAAAACTTAGTTGATTTGAGCGTGAAGTCAGCTGCTATTTAAATTAATGCCAAGGGACTGGTAGTATTGTCAACTTTTCTAAGCTCACTTCATCCAACGTAATGAAATATCCAAATAGTGGTCAGATTTTTAGACAATCGATTAGCTCTACCTGACCAAAAGGAACTGACACATGGTCGCTCACAATTGGCCTCATACGAAGGCTCAGAGTCACACAAAGGGCGATGGAAAGAGCTATCGGATCAGAAATGAGGAGATCCGCAGAAGAACCAAAGTCACCGACATAGTTCTTCGAGTCGTCAAAATTAAGTGGCAGTGGGCAAGGCACATTGCTCGTAGAACCGATGGCCGATGGGGTAGTAAAGTTCTGGAGTGGCGGCCACGTACCGGAAGACGCAGCGTAAGGAGGCCCCCAACAAGGTAGACCGATGATCTGGTGAAGGTCGCGGGAAGCTGATGAACGCTGGCAGCACAAGACCGGTCATTGTGGAAGGCCTTTGGGGAGGCCTTTGTGCAGCAGTGGTTTTCTATAGGCTGAAGAAGAAGAAGACCAAAAGGCTCCCACTTACTAGCAATTTCAGTCCCTGGAGAATATCTTACTAGAATATCTAACTTATCGAAGTTCGATACTTCGATAAGTGCGAATGTATCATTTGGCAATTTTATAAGAAGGTTCTACCTTCTATTTTAATCTCAAATTCTATAGATGTTCTCCAGGGACTGAAATTGCTAGTAAGTGGGAGCCTTGCAACCAAGGGCTTTTTTCTAGGCATCTTTTTTCTAATTGTGGAGTTTAGTACGAGCAAGAATATCTTTCTCATTCTGTAAACAGCGTGTATCAGAAAGTAGACCTTACAATACTTTAATTTCTCACGATTGCTATATCAGGCGCACTTCAAAGAGATGTCAGCACATCGTGACGAAGTCCATGAAAACCAATGCCTACCAGGGCCGCGGTTTGTTTACAAGAGATACCCAGGCCCTGGCACACAAGTGAAGGAACACGGGTTGGTTTTAGTCAGTAAAAGTCTGACATCTTGCGATCCGGCCAGAGAGGGAGAGATACCTTGATTTCCCATCCTGAAAAAAGATTCCCTGGAGACAGGGATTCAGTTTGGTGGTCTGTATCTTAGTCCTAAATATTACCACACATTTCTGATACATGCTATATAGGAACATTTTTCTCTACGTAACTCCATTTAAAGCACCTATAAAGTGTAAAAATTGGTAGAATGCATCAAGTTGTTAATAGCACCTGTCTGAGGCACCTTGTATTGAATGCTTTGTTTAACTTTTATGGGCAGCATTACGAGATAGCCACGAGCATTATATCACATACATTTATGTATATGTTGAAAATAAAGTAGTATAACATTAACTTTTCTTTTATTCGATAATAATCCAGTGTGTATCAGAAAAAATAATCATCTATCGCATACAAATCTTCAATATCACATTTGGCTGCAACCGGGTGGATTGGAAGCTGACATTAACAAAAGTGAGAAACAGCTAGACAGATGACGATTATTTTTGTAGAAATTGAATGAATATTTTAAAAAGTGTGGCAACTAAATTCTAAACAACTAAAATTATTCAAATCGACCAAGTACCGAATATCAGATGCAAATCTAATCATCTCTTATTTAACTTTATATGTACATATTAAATACGTTTATAAACATTTGCATTTAAAAAACATAAACATTTAAAAATATAAAAATGTGGTAGCCCACCGGTATCGGTAACATGGTCCAAGCTACCTGCGGTCAGGGCTCCAGGGAGAGGAACCTCCTAACAATGTATACCGTATCCAAAAGACCGCTTTTTAGATCAAGCCCTCGACCCAGCTGCCTAACGAGAACCTCTTGAGGTGTCGGTTCAGGCTCTTGGCTATTAAGCGATTTGCTGTCACGACTATCGGTGCAACGATTGCAGAATCCACATTCCACATGTCGATAATGTCACGAGCCAAGTCAAAAAAATGCCTATCTTTTTGACTTGGCTCGTCGTATATTTTTTTATCTTACTCGGCTTTCACGAGGTTCTCATCCTGTATAATAAAAAATATTAATTATTATTATCAACCTCCGCAGACAGTAAATGGAATTTACATTTCAAACGTGTTACCTACTCGTTATGCCTAGTATATGCCTAATTTAGAACTAATAGCTTAAGCATCTTGAGTGAAAATTCTTATCATGAGAAATATTTTGAGTCTGTTGAGATTGGTAGATATGATGAAAGAAATAAAGAAAGTAAAACGTTTATTTGCGGTAAACATGACGCAAAAAATTACAAAAACACAAAAAATAATAAATATTTGAGTGAACATGCGTCACATCCACGCAAAACGGCTGTCGCTCAGCATTATGCTGCAACCCTATGCAAAAAAGAGCCCAGCGCTTGTTTTTAGCGCCGACGTAAAGACGTCACCCGGTGCAGCAAGCAATTACAAGTGACACCGAAACGGTAGTAAAATAAAAATTTAATAATAACACGTAAAACAGAAAAAGAAGGCAATGGGTGACTTTAATACATCTATGTATAATTATTAATATTATAAACTTCTTTAGAAAGATGTCACCCGGTGCAGCAAGCAATTACAAGTGACACCGAAACGGTAGTAAAATAAAAATGTAATAATAATACGTAAAACCAAAAAAGGCAATGGGTGACTTTAATACATCTATGTATATTAATATTAGAAACCTCTTTAGAAAGCCGTCACCCGGTGCAGCAAGAAATTACAAGTGACACCGAAATGGTAGTAAAATAAAAATGTAATAATAATACGTAAAACAAAAAAAGGCAATGGGTGACTTTAATACATCTATGTATATTAATATTAGAAACCTCTTTAAAATGTTAGTATATTTGGTGTTACTATTGTACAGAGTGGTGCTGATGATACGGAAATAAATGAAAACACGGACTAGACTGGTTCATAAGAATAATCTTAAACCATAGAATAACTAGGTGTTTATTCATCAAAAATAAAAAATGAATATTTCAAACAAATTAAATCGAATAAGATTTTAATCGGGATTGAACATGGTTTATAAATATTTATTCACTGACCTCCGGTCGGCGACAGCGTGGTCCTGTATCGACTAGCTTTTTTCGCGCCATTATTATTAAAATTTAGTACCGCTGGATGCGGCGGTCATCCACCTCTAAGCGCTTCCTTATCAACATATACATCATGTACTAAATGTGAAAAATGAAAAATAATTTTCTGTCACTAAACTAATGGATATATTTATATAATTTTTTATGTGTTGACTGAGAATGTGTTTAGGTACACGATGTTTAATTTATTGTCGTATTGTCATCGCCACTTTGTATATACCGTATATACCTCTTTATAACATTATAGTTCGGAGTTTGTGAGCTTGTAGGGGGTAATCTCTGGATCCACTGAACGTATTTTTTAAATTATTTTATCAATAGATAATCAAATTATTTGGGATGGAAAAGCAATAGTTTTTTTTGTGTAATATAAACTACCTACCTATCTACATCATAGTAACAACTAACCTATATTATATACACTACAAATAGTTGACTGAGCAAAACAGAATTTTAACGCACGAGTTCCGGCCGAGAAAATGTTACAGCGTTGATCCGGCGAAGGAATGTGAGCGGGCGAATTTGTTGCAAACCGTCACCCACAAATTCAGCAATCTAACCAACACAAATCAATCAAATGAGCGAACAGATAACCAGTATTCGTAATAACTGCTGATGTCGAATCATGAGGAATAAGCGATCCATCCATTAGTGACAAATGTTTACTGCAATCAGACGTGCAGCGGCGAACGTGCGCAATTAATCAACGCATGTTGGTAGCTACTTCGGTACATACGTTGCAATGCCGCAACAATGGATATCGTAGATCAAACAATAGAAGCGCCTGTTATGTGCGGATTGTGTAATACTAAGGCCGCTTGTACACTCTAAGAATTCGTGTCATTTCGACAAACGAACTGTGTACACTATTTCGGCGCTGATCAAGAAAATTCTTGTTTGTGCTAGACACAATGTGTGAACGTTGCGACGGCGGAATAGGGTAAGTTAGCCAGGTAGTATTTGTACGTTTGTTTACGTGGACTTATTGTAGCGGATAGAAACAAATATGTCGATACCAGGTTACTTATAAGTTTAGTAGGGGGACGACTCGTATTGTGGGACAAAACGTTAGAAATTAATAAAGATAAACGACTCATATTTGAAGCATTGACAGTAATATGCGTATGCGACAGTAGTAGGCGTGGAGTTCGATTATATCGCGCTTTTTAGATTTCCCTCAGGAATATCAAATTTTTCCGGGATAAAAGGTAGCCTATGTCCTTTCTCATGGTCTAAAGATTGTCTGTGCCAAATTTCATCTAAATCGGTTGAGAGGCTTAAGCGGGAAAGCGTAACAGAGAGACAGACAGAGTTACTTTCTCATTTATAATATTAGTATGGATGGCCCAGTGTACATAACTTTTATGTGTAGGTATGTATCTTGCCATGGCAATGCTCTTTTATCGGAAGAAAAATGTTCAGTAAATTTAACAAACAGACATAATCAAGTTTCCTGTCAGACTGACTTGCCTTCTTCTGCAAAATACTATTTAATCAAGAGCAGCGGTGGCCCATTGGTATTGGCCGCGACTTACAAGCTGTAGGTCGTAGGTTTGAACCTCGTCGGGCGCTTTACTTTTTTTAAATTATTGCATAGCCACTGCTCTCAAAACGGCGAAGGAAAACATAGAGAGGAAGCCGGCATATCCTAGAGCCAATACTTCGAAGACATATAAGATTTAACCGCTACCATAACCGATCCTGCTGCCAACCCGCACTGAGCCCGCGTGGTAGATTACGGCCCACGCCCTCTCGCCGAGAGGAGGTCTGTGTCGCAGCAGTGGGACCGTTACAGGCTGATTATATATCTAAACTGACCAGATTGATTGCAGAATTAATGTGAAGTTCTTTTGTGTAAAAAAAAGCAATACGCAATTAGTATTTATAATTCCATTTGTTAGATCGAGAATTAAGTTAATGGGTCTCTGAAAAATTCCCCATTTATTGGCCATTATTCCAAATGTACACTCGACGTATCTTCTTGCCCTTATCAAGCGATAATGGAATATCTTTTGTTCCTTTGAGAGTTCGTTCACACTGTAGGGTCGACGTATATATGTTGGTATGAAACGCGCAAATGTGAAAGGCTACAAAAATATTTGCTTATACATAATAAGTTTTCATAAAACATGGAAATCGTATGTTTAACGCTTTGTCAATGATACACACCGAGACAATAAATTTTCGAGGTAAGAGGAACAACGCGTATAGTTCACTCATCCTCCGACCAAACTGGTGTTGTCTAGCGAGCACTTGCCCACCGGTTGATGTCGTGAACTTGTGCGTGCTAATTGCACAGTAAACTCTGCTTGCGAGATGCAGGATTTGTGTAACGTGACCTTATGACGCGTTTTTCGCGTGTGGCGTTGTAGATCATCATCATCATCAACCTATTTTATCGTCCCACAACTGGGCACAGGTCTCCTCTCATACAGAGAAGGATAGGCGTTGTAGATACCGTTACAAAATCGTTCTCCTGTAATATCAAATGTGAAAAAAAGTTTCGTAAAAGATTCATCGATGGTAGATAAAAAGAAACAAGATGTGTATCAAAATATGACACAATTGATAAGAGCTACCAAGTTACCAAAGCAGAAGTTAAGTTTTGGTTGTTGAAATTGATGAAGAGATGATCGATTTTCAATATGAAGTTATAAATTAAATAAAAGATGCAAATTCAATAAAAGGAAAATAATGTTTGGTATCAATGGAGTTTTTAGTAATACGAAGCTACGTAACCTACGTCGTATCACTTACCCGGCTCATCATAATTATACAAATAATTATTAGGACAAAAAACACATTTTTCAATGTTTATATACATTAATACTGCACTACAATAGGAACAATAGGTTTATCCCTGTCCCCTAAACTAGGCTAGGCCTGTATCATAGGGGGCAGTACCCGGCTATACGGTATGCTATATAATGCAATTGGGGCAGACGTGCCAGTGGACAAGCAAGTTGTTGAATTTTAACCTTGTGTCAAACTTTAAAAATATGAGAGTAGGATGGTGATGAGTGAAATTATATGGAGTAAGAGTAAGTGTTTAATGATTATGTTTAGGAAGTATTTGAGGTGTAGTGAATTATGGTGGAGTGAGTGTATGTTTGTGTATGTGAATATATAGCGCTTATGCGAAAAATAGGTGGATTACACATAAAGAGTGGATTCAGATCAACGCGAATTGACTACAGTAGGTACTTAAAATCTACAAACCTTGAACCGGAAAATACCAATCCACAATCTAAGTATTAATAGTCTGGAACCAACACACACTGAAGAATTGAAGTTTGACTTTTCTAAAGGATATGAAAAGTTGGAGTCATTCAGTAAAATGTAACACTTCATCTCAAGTGACTATGAGCATAATTTTAATAAATGTACTAAAAAAAAATATTTACTTAGGTAAATATTTTTTTAGTACATTTATTAAAATTATGGCAAAAAACAGAAACCTTATAGAATCGTCATGTCTGTCTGTCCGTCTGTCCGTCCGTGTGTCGCAGCCATTTTTTTCCGAAACTATAAAAGCTATACTGTTGAACCTTGGTAGGTAGATGTATTCTATGAACCGCATTAAGATTTTGATGCAAAAATAAAAAAATAATAATAAATATTGGGAGCTCCCCATGCTTAGAACTGAAACTCAAAATGTGTTTTTTCATCAAACAGATATTGTGGGGTATCTATGGATAGGTGTTCAAAAATGATATAGAGGTTTCTAAAATATTTTTATTCTAAGCCGAATAGCTTGCGTGACAGACGCTTCCAAAGTGGAAAGTTCCCCTCTAACTTCTAAAATAAGAAAAAGAAAAATCTAAAAAAAGCATATGATGTACATTACTATAAAAACTACCAACGAAAATTGTTTTGAACGAGATATAGTAAGTAGTTTTTTTTTAATACCTCGTAAATCGTAAACCGCTTATTACCGCATAATCTTTCATAGAAATAACTGAAATCCTTTAATTTTATAAATCAATGGTATGGAACCCTTTGTGCATGAGATCGACACGCACTTGTACAAATGATGTCCTCACTAAGAGGTTACGTTGAAATTGTCAGATGTAAAATGTGACATCAGCCCCCTAATCGGCGAACACATTTATGTCAAATGATTGCGACTAGTTGGATCGTTCGAACCGCCCATTGGTCCGTTCGGTCCAAACGATCCCAACTGATGCTAACTAGTCGCAATCATTTGACAAAAATGTGTTCACCGATTAGGGGGCTGGTAAAAACATACACTTAGAGTATTAGTGACTCAGTATCAGTATTACATATATATTTTTGTGCAAAAATGATAAGTTTTGTGCCGAATAAGCGTCATTTGCTGGAACTTTTGTTACTTCTTTAATTTTAAGAAATCTGCTCCTGGGGCCTATCGATTGCTTGTATAAGCTTATGGTGTAGCTGCTTTAAGCCAGAGATAAAAAGGGTGTACCTGACATCGACGCACAATCGAGTACCATGGATCCAGTACATGATTCTGAACCCCCCAGTGGTGGAATTTTTCGTCGGCTTTTTCATGATTTAAAAAAAATTAATGTAGTTTTTTTTTCACTTCAGACCATTCACAATTGCTATACTTTTATAACCCAATAAGATTTTAAAGTAAAAATTAAATAAATCGCTAATTACATAAAAAAGCGCAATGAAAACAAAACCCGAAAAACGATCTTATCAGCTGATTTAATAGAGTTCACATCAGGGATCAACGTCATACCTAAAAACTCGCACGGCGGCACGCTTGCAACGTTCAAAAGCCGAGCCGACACTTTTTTTAAACACTGTGTATTCTGTAATCGTTCATTAACGACATAAATGACTAACATAATTTTATTAGTGGCATGCGAACTAGCCTTCTCGTGAAGTTTGCGTTACGATGTCAGATACACCCTGTATGTTTTCGAGAGTGGTTTTAAAAGTTTAGAAACTGCGACGACAAAGAACGTTGTTTAAGATCGAAATCGTACGAAGACATGGAATTGGAAGCATTATTAGAAGAAAATAGAAGGAAGGGGAAAAACGCACCCATTACTACTCCAAATATGACAAAATTATTCTCTTACATGATAATGATCGTCAAAATGTTCAAAAAACGGCGATAACTTAATTGTACACCTATTATATAAATAAAATACTTAATACTTTTCCGCATTTATTATTTCCACGTTGTGTCTTATTTTCGATGGTACTCAAAATTTGTTAAACGAAAATAATCCACTATGTTTTCCTCATATTCTCGCATTAAAAGATAAAGGGTAACCTACCGAATTCATTTTTTTGTTATTATACATATAATTGGATGACCCCAATAAAGCCTTTTGTGTTTTGCTTCCTTTTTCATTCTTTTATAAATAGAATATGTAGAATATTATTTGTTTTGGTTCGGGGGTTAACATTATTTCTCATATAAACGAAAATTAAAGACATGTGTGGTTTCTCATTCTCTACAACTACCCGTACGACTAGCCGAAAACAATCTTAAGAATTTGAAAAATAGGTATTTTTTTTTAATAGTTATAAACTAGTGCTTGACTGTAATCCCGCCTGATGGTAAGCAGTGATGCAATCGTTGATGGTAAAGCGCACTAGCTTATTAAGCCTATTCACTCAAAAAAACTGAGTGAATAGGAAGGAAGACGGCAGTTGAGCGAGGTGATGCAATGTTTAACCCAACAACACGGCCAACGATGCTGCGCCAGAGGATGATCTGGAGACCCGTCACGACCAAACTCCCGACACAACAACATTAGGGACATCGTACCAGGTAGACATCGCAACACAGAAGCTCAGACCCGTCCTCCGTACGGCTTCACCAGACATCATGCCGGAACACGACGAATCGCTTGGCGGCAAGACTTTGTCTGGTGGGTGGTAACTTATGCCGGCGGCTATTGTTGTGATTTTTCAAAACACGATAAATATCAATATTTTTTTATACCAAAATTTAGAGGAAAAGTATGCCTATGCTTCTACTATTTTCTTTTTTGTCAAAAACTTACACATTTGTCTAATAGTCGTCTGAACATCTCGGTAAAAATGGGTTATTTTTCGGGATGTTGAAATATCATATTTCATATTAATTAAGTTTTGTAAAAAGTAAAATGATAGGGCCACGTATAATCAAGGTATAACTTGTAGACAAAAAATAATTGCTCTAAAAGCTTTATTCACGAAGAAAACAGCGGAGTACGTCTTAATTATTAGTAGATAGTATTACACGTCCTGGTTGGTCTTGTTTGCAGTAAATACGAAAAATGTTCCTATATACTCGTAGATAAGAAATATTCGTATCGTGTATGTCAGGAACTCTGTATTCAAAGTCATAAAGATTTTGAATACAGAGTTCCTGCCGTGGATACTTCAGCAGGTATAATGAATTAGTCCTATATGCAACAGACACGATGACTTTTCTTCTTTCTTTCTTACAAGTTTCTTACTTTTGTCGGATTTAATGAATACGTTGCAGGTTTTGAACCTCTGTATTCTGTAGAATGTTTATGATTTTGCTGCTGCGTAGTGCTCCTACATACGGGCAACGCTCGTCAACGGCACAGCAGATTCAACAACAATCCGTTGACAACATACCATTCGAGGCTTTGAACATCCTACTCAAAAACACGAGCGACACGTTGTCGACGGCAGTCGCCGACACCCAGATCGGACGTCAATTGGTATCGATGGCTGGCGTCAACATTACTCGACGACGGTTGCAGTTACATGCAGTTTCATTCATGTGTATCGATTAAACTTTTAGTTTAATCGATACACATAGTACATCATTATGTACAACGCCAAGTGTAAAAATTGTTGGTGGACCAAAATAAATAAATAAAATAAAATGAAACTCTTACAAAGAATATGCAATGGATTTTCACTGTTATGTATAAGATTTGCCATACAACTCTACTCAAAATTATAATTACAAACATTCCATAAAAACAGCATAAATTTTATGAACGGAAGTAACTCACTTATTAAAGCAAAAAATGCTTCATTCTTTATTATTTTTATACGAAACAGTAATCAAATATTCTATGAGCACTTCTCGGTAGAATAATGGATGAGTATCAATGTGTTTTATGATAAGTTGTGCTTGCGTATATTTAAAAACAAAATAAAAAATGCACCTTAATTTTAATCGTTAATCATTTGTTGTTTTAAATTGATAAAATATTAAACAGATACGATATATTCTAACAAACTGACCAAAAAAAATGTGCCGAACACAGCAGCAGCACGCATGCATATTTTTATTCGGTATATATTGGTACAGTGTGAGTGAGATGGGGCGCAATCTAAAGCATAGAGAAGAAAAAGATGGCTAGTGTTTGTCGTTTGCGCTGTTAGTGTTTGTCGTTTGTTTTTACGAGTATATCGAGAGTGACTAAAGCGAGATACAGGACTTACTTCCTTTTGTACGCTTCATTTTTAGTGCGCTAGTGACATATCTATATTAGTTTAATATTTTATCAATGTTGTTTTATAATTGACTTGTTGTTACTTGATTAACATTTCTCCTTTTTTTATATGACATGACATTTATTATATGTATAATCATATTAATATTTGAAATAATTTCTGTATTATTTTATAAAATATAATATGAAAGTATTTTTCCCTAAGGTATTCTTTTTTACTTTTAAATTAATTATTGCATGCCAACTTTGAGGCGGTGAACTACCAATGTTATTTACGTCATTATTGTGACATGCATCAGGCCATAAATTAAATAGATTAAATTATTTTCAATGTTAAGTGTTTGTGACGTGGCAATACTTTTTTAGTAAATAAAAAAATAAAATCTTGAAAACATGTACAATGATCAAATAACTCGCTCAAAATTAAATTACCAGCGGTTTTCCATTCACTGAAAATGTGTTATTAAACTATGTATAACATTACCCGCAACAGTCCGTCCCAATTATTTCAGTAAAAATGGGTAAATTTTAAATAGATTTTAGAATTAACCCGTCATTAGATCCGTTAATGGATACATTCATTTGCCTCTACATAGATTGGATTGACCTGGTAACAAAAATCTGGATGGCAATTCACGCCGCAATGGACGGACGACAGCTGGTCAAGCTACCCGAAACTGTCAACTATTCCCAATAAACCTTGAACCTTAATGCTTTAAAGATAAAGTTGGAAATCTAATAAAAGAAATCTGACAGATTGTAGTAAGTTGGTGTAATGTCGTATATAATAGCGATTGGAAGTGGAGGCCAATAACTTCCCCGTCGCTAACCGATAGTAATTGAGAATTTTACTCTCGACTTTCACCTGGAGGAAATCAATGTAAGATTGGGAATATTCGCGATAGTGATTGATGATTCTATGTATGAAATTCCCGGACTTCATATAATTATGCTGTGGCGATGGTAACCCATAAATGATAATTATAATTAGCCTATAATCTTCTCACTGCTAATAGTGAGGGATGGTGCAGTGTTGCAAGCCGTAACTCCCACTGATACCTACAATATAAAACAAAAAAAAAATGGCACAGGTTAAATAAAATTCGATTTTTAAATTGTAACCATAATAAACACAAATAAAATCGAACACTTCGAATTGTAAACATATTTATTGTTAAAAAACCTCATTAATTAAATCATCTACACTAAATAACTACTGTCAAATAAACATGTTCCTCTTCATGTTGAATCCCAAGTCCAATTAGTCTCACTGTCTACCAGAAAATCATAAGTAAATATATTTTAGGAATACAATGCTTCGAAACTACACGAGTGACACAAGGCCGGCTCGCGGCCGACAATTCAATTAGTGGCCTCCTCCCATCACACGTAACAATCCAACGGTGGAGAGAATAGGGTGACCTTTTCCTGGCATCCAAAGTAAGTTGTTAAAACTTGTCGAGGCAGAGTAATCTGTATTATTTATTTCATTTGGTTCACTAACAATTGATTAGATTGTTTTTTTTAAGGTATCTTATTTTGTCCCATTGCAGGGTATGCTATATATATATATACATTATATATATATATATATATATATGTATATGTATCTCCAAATTTTCTTATCTTCTGTTTACTCCAGCGAATCTGTTAGGCCGCTGCCTCGAATCTTGCGGGCAGCGGGGCGGCGGCGGCGACGGTGGCGGCGGCGCTGGAACCGAGCGGGCATCGAAGACCCGTTCTCGAAACTAGCGGGCAGATCGCGCGTCACTATAGCCGCGTGGTGTTGTGTTCACGATTGTATCGACGAGATATTTGTTTTTATTCGCGAAAGAAATGTCTGAACAATGACGGCAACACCTTTTTCATTCAAATTTATTAATAACGCTCGATCATCGCTCGCTGCCCGCAAGATTCGAGCGCGAAAAGTACACCGCTCGCTGCCCGCCACCGCCCCGCTGCCGCGCCGGCCCATTTGATTTTACGCATAAGATCCTGCCGCTCACTCGCCGCCGCCGCCGCCGCCCCGCTGCCCGCAAGATTCGAGGCAGCGGCCTTAGGAACGAGACCAAATTGTCATATCAACGTTTTTTTATTCCAAATCTAGTGAGATTCGGAATAAAAAAACGTTATTGATAGATTTAATTTTGATTTCATGAATACAAACACATTCCCCCATATTACAAAACATAATTTTGTTTAAATCAGTAGGGTGATTTCGTAACATACTACCAGTAGCAATAGGTTTCATTTTTAAAGTTCAAGCACATTCATTACTTTATTTACGTTGTTGAGCAGACAAACATTCCGAACAATTGGAGCAATTGGCTTTAAAATTATTCCAATCGATTGTAATAGAGTGTTAAGCAATTAGGGTGCAGGCTTAAACCACCTCAATGGTTATTGAATTACGCTCCTAACCATTTTAGTGTCGCGACACATCTGCGGAACGTACGAAAGTTCGGCTAAATAAGTTCGCAGTGTATTGCAAGTACTCTATGACACATCAGCCGCAATTACGCCGCGTTCGGCGTAGGACCTAACCTTCCTTCGGGCGGTTTTTACAGCTAAAACGCATTTAATGTACATATTATACATGTATTTTGCATAGCAAGCGACACATCATGCGATGCGTTGCGCGACCGAAAGATCGGCGGGCGTAGCTGAACGTTCGGCGTGTGTTGTGCATCGCGCGTGTTAGGATAGCAGAGTGTGGTTATTAAATAATATTAAAGCAGACTTTATAGAAGAAACATTATGTCTATATTTACTTATAACATTACAAACTGGGCATATTTAGAATCATCAGCAATATCAGCAATACAAATTACATAAGACCAGGCACATAAGAATTATGTGCCTATAACAAATATTAAGAATACTTAACTGGTAGTGTGCTCGGTTCGACGGCTCGATGAAGACCCCCTACTAAGGGACGAGTCACCGTATTTATAGGAAATGCCACTCTCAGAGTACCATCGAGCCGTTTTTTATAATTTTATAAAAGTTATTCTACCCTCGGAATCAACTAAACTTAAGCAATCCACAATACTTTTATTAGAATTATGACTCGTTATAGATATAACACGCGCGTGGCGGTAACGAAGAGCGGCAACGTCTTCTAAGCCCTTTATAATGGCTAATATTCCAATTAAATCCATTTTTCGGCGCAATTTTTTTGTTTTCTTTTTTTTTTTGGTTTTTGTGACGTACCTGAATTCAGGTACGTCACAAAAACCGCATATCATAAAGTGTCGACACAGACAGACTGACGATGACGCCACGTAACTTTCCGTCGCGTTGCGCGCTGAACGTGACGCCGCGTTTTGATCGTTTGGTTTGGCATAACAACTGAATATTGCGACTGACACTTCAGCCGCTGAGCTTTCGGCGCCGTACGTTTCGCAGATGTGTCACTACATTTACATGATAGCTTAGTTCGGTACTAAATTGTCTCATTTGTATAAAGAATTTTGACTTAACCTCAATGAAATTCGAAATACAAACACTGACTCAAAGGTAAATATGGAACTAAAGTTAGATTTCGTTTTACAATATGGGGGTAGTAGTCTAATGGAGGTATTTATTCACATGTTTTTGTAAATAATAACATTTTTCCCATGTATAGCTTCTTGTTTGAAACCACAGTTTTCCAGTGAAATGTTTCTTTTCTGCTGTTGCCATTGTGTGGAGCTTGCAATTAAAAAATGTCACCGCCAGAGAAATTCAACTAGGAAGTCTAATAGATAGAAAGAAAGAAATAAATCTGTGGTAAACAAGATGCAAAAAATTACGAAATCCCAGAAAAAATGGAAATGGTTGAGGGAAACATGCTCACATTTGACACGCCGACACAGTTGTCAACCTCTGTCTGGCCCAGACATACATGTGATAATTTTATACCGATATTAATATTCATGTTATTCTGTAATTAGTTTTTTTTTTATAATTATAAACCAGTGCTTGACTGCAACCTCGCCTGATGGTAAGCAGTGATGCAGTCGGTGATGGTAAAACGCGCTAGTTTATTATGAGCCTATTCACTCAAAAAAATGAGTGAATGGGACGGAAGATGGCAGTTGAGCGAAGTGATGCAATGTTAAACCCAACAACACGACCATCGATGCTACGCCAGAGGGAGATTGATCTGGAGACCCTCCACGACCAAACTACCGACACGACAACATTTGGCGCATCGTAACTTCTGCCGGCAGCGGATGTTATGGCCTACCGAAGGTGGTAGACCATAACATCCGCACATCTGTTTTTATGTTTGTAAATAATTAAGGATTGCGGGTTGATTAAAAAAGAAACTGTGGCCCTGGCCATCGCACAGGCAAGTGAAGAAACAGGGGAGGAGGGGGGGTAGTCCGTAAAAGTCTGACACGCCCTTCCGCTCCGCCGAGAGCGGGAAAGTCATTTGATGATTGCCCATCCCAAACAAAAAAAGGGGGAATTTATTCTAATTACAAAATAACATGACTATAAATTTCGGTAGGCATAAAATAAGCATAATATGTATGTCTGGGCCATGACAGAGGTTGACAACTGTGTCAGCGCTACTGGTGGTGTATTTTTATACTAAGAAGTAATTAAACCTCCATCAAGTATATTATTTTTTTAATTTGCCCTATACTAGGAATTACTCCTGTATTGTAGGTGTGTTTACAAACATTTCAACATACACAAAAAGTCAGACCCGTACCTGTAGGCCATACAAACATTTATTCCACCAGGGAATCGAACCCGCGACACGTACCGCATCAGTAAATCGCTCAGCCACTGCCCCAACCATGTCGTCAAATACCTACACATTTACATACTTTTTTAAATATGATTGAGATGGAAATATTGAATTTGGCTTTTGAAATAAAGAGATATTTTATAAATATTCTCTTTATTTTATCTTTTAAAGACATAAATTACATTTTCACTTTACATAAAAGGAAACATATGTTTATGAAGACAATAACAGTGCATCAGTTACATAAAGGCAAACACCTAATTAATGAAACAAAATAATGAATCTGTAAAAAAGCATACTTTTGTAAAAATCGGTCGTATATTTTTTTTTCAGATTTTTCTTACATTGGTGAGAAAATATTTGGCTTTTCATAGCCAATTTGTTCAGCCGTTCCTTGGCCAATAATCCAATTTGCAGCCTTCTCATCCAGCGGAAAACAGCAAATAAGACATTTTTCGTGGTTACTAAAGAAAAGTCACGATAGTATATAAGAATATATTTATTTACGTTTAAAAAAATACTTTGTGTACATTTTAGGT
This sequence comes from Sesamia nonagrioides, assembly GCA_017933935.1. Classification (NCBI taxonomy): domain Eukaryota; kingdom Metazoa; phylum Arthropoda; class Insecta; order Lepidoptera; family Noctuidae; genus Sesamia; species Sesamia nonagrioides. The sequence goes on along the minus strand of JADWQK010002135.1, from coordinate 147,805 downwards.
CTTGGATTAATTTTTAATCATGCAAAGATATTTCTGAAGGAACAAGAATTTACTTAAAAAAGTGTTTTTTTTTTTTCAATTACTGATATTTGTCAATTTTTGTGCCATGTGGATGTTTTATTGGCGGTCAGTTAAAACTGACATTTTTTTAAATGTAATATTATAAATTTGTGCTTGATTACGATCCCGCCTAACGATAAGCAGTAATTCAACCATTGATGGTAAAGTGCACTATTCACTCTAGCCTTGAAGGTAATTAAATTGTAATCTGACGAGAAGACCGCTGCAGGCAAATTGTTCCAGTCTCTCCATGTACGCGGTACAAAAAACGACGTGAAGCGCTTCGTGCGGATCGTAGCGGTGACAACATCGCAAGAAGCGGTAATGGTTATGTAATTCCCGCGCACACTATCGAAAATGCATGCTAAAGAACATCGAAGGGCTGGCAATCCTGCGTGGCAGGCCGTGATTCTGGCAAAGGAGGAGGCAGAGCGCGTGAGGCAGCGTGAATCCCAGCGCCCTCACGCCACTAGCCGCCGCAGGAGACGCCCTGGTCGGGAGACGACACCGAACTCCCAGCCACCGTAGGCGCGGGCCTGCGGGCGGTGAGCAATGGGCAGCTCACCGAGTCCTGGACCGAGTCGACGTCGACGGTGAGTAGTGGGCAGCTGGCCGCCCGATAAGGACCAGGCCCGAGTGAACGGCGCGTCGTGTTTCACGCGCGCCTCAAAGAGATGGCAACACATCGTGACGGGGTCCACGAAGACCGATGCCTCCTGGATCAGGGTTGCAGGTTGGTTAAACAAGAAACCATGTCCCTGGCCGTCGCATAGGCAAGTAAATAAACACGGATGGGTTGTAATCAGTAAAAGTCTGACACGCCCGTCCGCTTCGCCCAGAGCGGCAGAAGTTATTTGATGATTTCCCATCCCAACAAAGGGCTGGCAACCGTACGCCTGTCTTCCAGGCTTTCGACGTTTTCTTGACCAAACATCTTCGCACGCCTTTCCACTGAGTCTAAATTTGCCAGGTGGCATTAACACGGGGTATTCTCAAATCTATTTTAGACAAACCCGAACCAAACATCACAGAACTATAAATAGTCCACAAACATATAACTATTTCACAGAAACACTAGTCGAAATTAACCGCACATTGTATGAAACTTTGAACGATGGTAACAAACAGACAATAGCTCAAAGTTTATTTTGGTTGTTTTTGCCAAGTTTCAGCGAAGAAATGTATCAGCGTTGCACATCCATACAATCCGCTGAATGAAATATTTGGACAATAAGTAAGGATGGAAGAAGTGTCAGAAGTTCATGACGTCCGTTTTGCTGCGATTCGTTAGTAAATAGCATTTCATAGTTCCGCTTGAGGAATTTGGGCGCTGAATTCAGCGGAAGAGATAAGCAAGTATGTCTTGGAATGTAAGGATTTATTGTCCTTTTTAAAGTCGGTTAACAAAACGACTTTAAAAGCGAAATAGATTCTAGATGTGACGCGTACGTTAAAAAAAGTCAGGTCTGTTGTTGATGATACATAAAAAAAAACCTATTTAGATCTTGTTCAGTTAGGCTGTCAAGGTATAATCCCCTGCCTCAAAGAGATGTCAGCACAATGGTGACGATGAAGACCGATGCCTACCAGGGTTACGGATCCGTAGCCCCTGGCGTACAGGCAAGTGAAGGAACAAGGGTGGGTTTTAGTCAGTAAAACTCTGACACATCCTTCCGCCCCATCCAGAGTGGACAGGCCATTTGATTATTCTCCATGTGTAAAAGAGAAGGTTTAGTTACTCTTCTAAGTTTTTGTTTGAGCCCGAACTAAGGGTTTATTTCTTTATTTATTCATTTGACTAAAGTCCGTAATATATTTTTGCCCCTCTGAAAAATTATTGTGTAGTATTTGACGGATATTTATAATCTACTTTCGTAAGGAAGCATATTTTCGCTAAAGCATTTAGAAATTTGACCACCTGCTGTAGATTCAAGCCAGATATACGGGAAGATGATGTACATATGTAGTTTGGAAAAGGTGCATCCAGTATTCTTTTTCAAGAATATTTCACTTTTGGACTCCTCAAATAATTTTGGGGCTTCCTTCTACTCCTCGCATCGTTTCCTCATTGCCGAAGGCCGTGAAGTCCCCGTGGAAGAAGCTTTTCCCTGATAGTGTCCCTACATTTTTATCTGTTTTTGGTGCCATGTAGTGGAATACCTTTATGGACCTTACATCTTTTAAAACAAAAAATAAAATAAAATTACACAGTGCGTAACTATTTTGCCGCTTGGCAAATACATTTATCTAGTTTAAGAGGCAGAATTTATTGTTTTGTGCTATATAGACTGTTACTTTTATTCTCTTTTCCCTCTCGTTGTGTTTACATATTGGTACTTTTTTATGTCTAAGTAAACTAGTTACTAGGTACCTACCTGGTACAGTATGTATGTTTCTATAACACAACACAACAACCCATAACACAAATCTCGAACTTACTTTGGGGTTAGCTCAATCTGTGTGATTTGTCCGTATATATTTATTTTATTTCATTATCATCATCATCATCCACTGCTGCTCCTACTCGTCCACTGCTGGACATAGCCCTCCTTCATGGCACGCCAACAAGCTCGATCCTGAGCAGTTCTCCGCCAGCCACTACGAGCCACCTTTTTGATGTCGTCGCTCCATCTCGCCCAAGGGCGTCCCACGCTACGTTTGCCGAGACACGGTCTCCACTCGAGGACTCGTTTACCCCAACGGTTGTCGGTCCTTCGACATATGTGACCAGCCCATTGCCACTTCAGCTTGCTAATCCTCTCAGCTATGTCGGTGACTCTGGTCCTCTGTCGGATCACCTCATTTCTGATGCGGTCCTTCAGAGAGACGCCCAACATAGCCCGCTCCATAGCCCGCTGAGCGACTTTAAACTTATAGACTAGTCTGACCGTTAGTGTTCACGTCTCGGCTCCGTAAGTCATGATGGGTAGGACGCACTGGTTGAAGATTTTTGTCTTCAAACATTGGGGTATGGGCGACGAAAATACCCGACGAAGTTTACCAAATGCTGCCCATCCCAGCTGGATCCTTCTATTTGCCTCCTTCTCGTAGTTGTTTTTCCCTAATTGCAACGTTTATTTTATTTAAACGTACGTATTAATATTTACATTCATAAGTGTCCAGGATACGCAACATGCAAAAGACCATGTAACTCAACACATGATCGCTATTTTGTATCAATTGCTATACTGGTGTCCGCATCTTCAATCACCAGGCAAAGTTGCGAAGTGGAGTTACAGTGGCTCGTTTAGTTAAATTGAATTCAGATTCTCCGCGTATGGTTTCGCTCCCGTTAAAGTCAGTGAAAAAGTTTTTCTTTCAATCAAAAAATGTTTTACTGACATCTGGGAGTTGACCTCCAAAAAAATTTAGGTAAGCCTTTTTTTTTGGTGCGAATTAGAAACAAAAAATGACGTCTCCCACTCTGGGCGGAGTGCAAGGGCGTGTGAGACTTTTACTGACTAAATCCATCCGTTTTCCTAAACATGACCGTGCGCCAGGGCCACGGTTTCTCTTTTGAACAACTCGTAACCCTGACACAGGAATCCGCCTTCATAGACCCTGTTGGAACTTCAGCTAGTGTAACAAAACATTCACCGCCAGTACAACTTAGGCAGGTATCGTATATGCGCTTATTGCACAGATCAGCGCTTCCATCACCGTGTACAAATTACAGTAACGTGACAGAATACGATCAGCGTTCATAGTCAGCTGTACTTATTCACATAATAGTAATATAGTAGATATTATTTAACGGTAGTGTAATATATTCAATAATCCATCATCTTTAGCTACCAGTAACTTATCATTAAAGCTAACATCCAAGTTGTTTGCGATCCATCCAGTTACACTGCCTTCCAGTAGCAATTTATTCATACCATATTACCTACCTACTATTGTATGTCAACGTTATCTACCCCACAGAGGCATAAGGGTGATAGTTATCTTAACAAATAAATATTCACCCTAGTTAAAACCCATGTTTCGTGCCAAAAATTAATTCCCCGGCAATTAATAATAACAACAACAACGGAATTCTGACAGCAAATTATTTTTAATCAAGATTTGAAGCCGAAAAATTGCTTAAATAACTTCAATTATGCTAATTACTTCGACCGGCTAAACGATAAATTCAGGCAATAAACGTAAGTTTCGTCGCGTCGCCGCCGTATACGATTAGTTGCAGTTAATCTGATAGGATAGAAAAGACTTGGTAGGCCACACGCAAACCTTACATTTTTCAAGTACATTATGCGTGCAATACGAATGTATTACATTGAAAGCCAAGTACTGGGTAATGATTTACATTTTCCAACAATAATTTACTTCGTTTTCTGTTTTATCTTTTTATACGTTGAGAAATAAATGAGACATTTCTGGGACAAATTACAACGATATTGCATTTGCCAGTAGTGCCTTGAATTTTGCAGAAGCGTTAGAGATTTTATTTGATAATGATAGACTATATTATAAGATTTTTCTCGGTGGTAGGCCATAACATCGGCTGCCGGCAGAAGGTACCACCCACCAGACAAAGTCTTGCCGCCAAGCGACGACACGCTTGCACGCTGCGTGGCGCGGGTTCGATCTCACACGGAACAAATAATTGCATGGCCTACAAGTTGTTGTTCCGGGTCCGGCTGTATGTGTATGTTTATATGTTTGGAAACGCACCCACGATACAGGAGAAATTCATGGCATGATGTCTGGTGAAGCCGTACGGAAAACGGGTCTGAGCAGTTGTGTTGCGATGTGTGCCGAGTACCATGCACCAAATGTTGTTGTGTCGGCAGTTTTGTCGTGGAGGGTCTCCAGTTCAATCTTCCTTTGGCGCATAATCGTTGGTAGTGTTGTTTGGTTTAACAATGAATTACCTCGCTCAACTGCCATCTTCCTTCCTATTCACTCAGTTTTTTTTAAATGAATAGGCTCTTAATAAACTAGCGCGCTTACCATCAACGATTGCATCACTGCTTGCCATCAGGTGGGATTGCAGTCAAGCACTAGTTTATAATTATAAAAAAGAGAGAGACAAGAGTCAGACTACTGTCAATGCACTACACATCAAGATAAAATTGAAAGTATCAATAAACCAGAACATTATCATTTTTATTTTCTATCCATGACTTTACGGCCGAGCTGGTCTCAAAAAGGCGGTCGATTGCGACAATAAAGTAGCATCGAGCATCACATAAACCTCTTTACATCACTTTTATGTGCCCAACGTGCAAATGCATCCAATTTGCAGTAAAGTAAAAACGAAGTGTCCGCATAATATGATTCTTCTCGATAATCGTGACCACTTACCGTTATACCAAAGTGGTTTAAACTGTTGCACTCTATGTGTAAGTACCACATGGGAACCCATTATCTTCGATTATGATCCCGCTAACATTGAAAGGTTCGTAGCATCTTGTTCATGTTTTAAAGTTGCTTAGTTGAACGCCTGTGACTCTCGAACAAATATACACTTATGCAGACTCATATCCGCACGACAGTGCTTTCACCTAGCTACGTATTGAGCTACGTAACCTATTGCTACGTCATACGCTACGCCGTAGCCTTTTGCTACGACAGATTCGAAGATTATTATTACTTTGAAGCCCTAATTCGTATTTTGTTAATTTTATTCAATAATGCGATGTAAACAAGTTCTTTTTTTACATTGATTGCTTTTTAAAATGCTGACATAAACAATTATTATAGAAAACTTTCTGAACCAAATAAACAGTTCAATTTAAATGGACAAAACAAGCTTACAAAAACAAACTAGAAGTTCTAATATAAACTGGGATACGAGAAGGTAAATTGGTTTTACTGAAAGAGAAAATGTATGCTGTTTAACAATATTTTACATAGACTACTATCTGATCTCCAAAACACAATTTACTTAGGGAGAGAGACAGGGAGAGTATCGAAGCTAGGTTTATCAATGTTAGGTCAGAAGTTGAAACCAGTCAGACTATTATTAGGCTTCTGAATAATATTCATATTTTTAATTCCTGGGGTATAATGAGGCAAAGCGATTTTTGAGACTCGGAAATCGGAAATATGGATTGCGTATTTATAGCCTGACCACAATAAGTGTAGCTTCACCTCACAGTTTCATCACTTCAGTCAACCGTAAATATACCGTCGAAGGCAGGTTTTCACCACGAAGGTGAAAACCTGTCTTCTAGTTTGAGAATTTGGAGTTGATAATTAATTTGTCAAACTCAGCTTCAGCATTCTTTTAAGTAATACCTTATATAACCTTGATTTTTTTTTTATGTACTTTACCCCATACTAAGACACTCATTACCTCTCGAAAAAAATAGACGTTTAAAAGTTATAGTTGAAAAATATATTATTAAGTAACTAAATAATTACGTTATTAATTAAATATTAATTTATTAAAGTTTGTTTTTATTCATCTTCATCATTAACCATTTTATCGTTCCACTGTTTTTATTATTTTTACTTATTAGCTTCATTACTTAGTGCGAACTTGCCCTAAGTAATTTTAAAAAGTACATTTGCCAAAAAGCAACGTCAAATGCTCAATTTGGAAGCTGGCAATAAATAATGGCTACTTCTCTCGATAAATAAGAAAAAAATATAACACAAAGACAACAAATACCTACGGTATTTCCTTTGTTACGATTTAACGTGACTGCACTATTGCTCTCCGTCGGTATTGTGAAAGGCAACCATCCGCCCATGTACACCAACACACTGGGATCACAATACCGTACCGCTTAACTGTTATTATTACAAAGAATATTCCCTACGGTACTACCCTGGTGTGAGTACATTCTTGTGCAATCGCTGTTCGAAAATGTACTCTATTTTAGCCTTTTTTGTATGGGAAATTATAATATTTTTTCCTTTCTAGACGTTTCAGACTTTTACGGGCTAAAACCCACCTGTGTTCCTTCATTTGCCTGCGTGCCAGGAGCTACGGTTTCGCTTTCCAATAACTCGCGGTAGAACTTGATAAATTCCAACAAGAAACATTACTAGTTGATGTTGCGATTCGAGTAGGGGAACAGAATCAATTGAACGGTACCTAACTGTTAGTGGTATTTTAGTGGTAATGATGAATGGAGAAAGTGTCGTTAGGATTATATTACCATCTAAAGATATAATGAATATAGTCATAGTCGTGTTAAGAAGTACAACATTCCCTTTAATTTAAACAAATACAATATAGGTCTACTTCGCACTTGCTAGATTAGTTTTTCCGTACCTTGAAGACTGCGAAAGATACTTGCGAAACAAACGCGACATAACAAAGTAGCGGGCTGATCGTGGAGGTATAACTAGCTTTCGAGCCGCTTAGCGAAATATGCGTATATTTCGCCAATCGGCCCGAAAGCTAGCTTTTGACTGAAACGAGGGCATTTGGAATAGTTAATATCTATTGCTATGAATTATCTATCTGTAATCACAGTTCCTTTTGAAATGTCATTAGTATACCAAGTGCTAACAGTTTCGGATCTTCGCTTCAGAATATGTTTAACATTTATCTAAGGTTGTTTTCCACGTCACTTAAAAAAAAGAGATAATAAGTTTTATCGCGTATTTGCGATGTTTTAGATTGTACGTAGATATTTACATTAAAAATAAATATAATCATAACTAAATCAGACCAGTCAGTTTCGCATCTATTTTGTTATACAACCAACAAGTCATGACAGCACTACTGCGGTTTCGCGGCGAAGATGTGATAACCTGCTTATACTCATAACTTGTCAAATTATGTAGCTATATTTGTTGTGCTAATGACGCAACAGTCATTTTTGTCGTCACCACATACGTAACTAGTCGAAAACGTTCCCATTGCTGGTATGCAGGCCTCCTAGTCAGTTGGTACTTTAAATAAATATCCTTTCTATGAGATGGATGAGAAATGTCGCCGCATAAGCTTACTCATTATTTTTTTCGTAATTCTAAATATAGTGAGGTTCTCTTAACGACCATTATTGATGTTACGAAATCTATATATCGGAGTCAGTGACGGCATATCGGAAGGGTCGTCAGCATCTTGGTATCGTGGTAAGATTCCATTTCGTAGATGAGTTTTTATTTAAAGCACGAGGTGTACATATACCCTTCAATATTGACAATAACAATTTTAAAGAGGCAAACCGACAGTTTTGGTTCGGAGAAGTGCCTTGGTCCGTATCTCGATGCAAAGTGACCGTTCGATGAACCTCACTTTCCAAAACGACTCTGTCTATGTACCGCCATCACAAAATAATGTCATAAGCGTTTGCCACTCTAGTACGTAAATCAAATCAGCAACCTCTATTAAAATTATACCGACGATCTCCGACATATATGTTTACTAGCTTTCCGCCCGCGGCTTCGCCCGCGTGGAGTTCGGTTATATCGCGCTTTTTAGAATTCCCTCGGGAACATCAATTTTTTCCAGGATATAAGGTAGCCTATGTTCTTTCTCAGGGTCTAAAGATTGCCTGTGCCCAATTTCATCAAAATCGGTTGAGAGGTTTAAGCGGGAAAGCGTAACATACAGACAGACAGACAGACAGACAGAGTTACTTTCACATTTATAATATTAGTATGGATACTTTCGAAACTTTTGACAAGTTTTTAAGGTAACCTCAATATTCTTCAAAGGCAATGAAAATAGCGCAATTAACACAGTTCCGCTCAATTTGTTAGTAAGGTTAAAACGGTTTAGACCTTGGATCAATTCAGTTAACAGCTAACTACAAAATCCCGCTAGCTACAATATCAAAATGTGTTCAGAATCAGACATAAATAAATCAGTATGAAAAAGCAATCAAACATTGACGTGGGCCCCGCCTCAAACAAGCAGCAACATCGTGCTGAAGGGAATTGTTATTAACAGGAATTCCTTCGCGTTTCCGACGAAATTACCTTTCATTAAAAGAAATTATACCCATTTCTTTGATTCTAAAGAATGGCGAAAACATGTAAAGGAAATTAATGATTATCACAGATAGATAAATACAGAACATAAATATGAACATTTTACAAATGGTGACACAATGGGCGGTCTTATCGATAAGAGCGATCTTATACAGAAAACGTTTAGATGGAATACCAAGAGGAAGGAGAGACAAATTGCGTAGGTAATCTACGGTGCACTATTTAGATTTAAGAATATATGTAGGCTATATGCCTACATATATTCTAATATCTTACTACCTCAACGTTGGGTTGTGTATAAGTAAAGCAAACAAGTAGAGTGAATAGGTTCTTAATAATCGTACCGAGGACGGGTCTGAGCAGTTGTGTTGCGATGTGTATCGGGTACGATGCGCCGAATGTTGTTCAGTCGGGAGTTTGGTCGTGAAGGGGATCCAGATCAATCTCACTCTGGCGCAGCATCGTTGGTCATGTTGTTGGGTTTAACAATACATTACCTCGCTCAACTTCAGTCTGCCTTCCTAATCACTCAGTGGTTTTGAGCGAACAGGCTCTTAATAAACCAGCGACCATCAACGATTGCATCATTGCATACAATAAGGTGGGATGGCGATCAAGCAATAGTTTATAACTATAAAAAAAGTAATTTATAAGGTTTCAGAAAAAAAAAATATTTGCAATAAATTGTTTATGGTGTTACTGTATGGCTGTTCTAATAGACAGGAACCAGCTCTGCACCTCATCATCATCAACCTCTTTATCGTCCCACTGCTGGGCACAGGTCTCCTCACTTTCAATCATTGGTGTCCAAGATATACTTAGAAAGTACATATAACTTAATAAAAGTTGCATTGGTACTTGCCTGACCTGGAATCGAACATACTTGAGAGGCTAGTGTTTTAACCACTAGGCCACCACGACACACAACCCTTCACTCTTTAGCTCTGCACAACCATTCGGAAAATTGCTCTTCCTCCACCGTTCATATCTAGTCTGCAACAGCCAGTTTTTGGAGATCGCCGGTCTATCTAGCTTGAAGCGTCTCACACTACGCTTGCTGATATATGATCTGAACTACTATAACATCGATCATCGATCCTTTCTGAAAGATGGCAGCAGGAGTGTACCCATTCCACTTCTTATACTCATCTTTGACACTGGTAAAGCGGATCCCGGACTCCAAAGCTGAAAAAGCTTCAGACGCGACTGGGATTAACGCTGAGATTGATGATGATGATCTTTGACACGTGGATAGTTTATGACACGAGAAAGGCTTAACGCTGATTCTCCTGTTTACAATTTAAACTAGTTTAAAGATCAGTGTATTTTTTCTTTCAATTACATTAAGAAAAGGATAGAAGATAATATATTACTTTAGTCCTGTTAAATTAAGATGTTCTATAGACAGTTTAGATGCTTTTAAAAACTTGGTAAATAAACATACATCTATTTGCCTCAGGCGCGCACTAATTTGACAGAACTGAACTAATATTAATTTATATTTTGTTCTATTTTAATGAAATATAAAAGAAAAGATGCACTGAATGGGTCATTTACTTTTCATATATATGACACAACAAACAAACCACATACAAAAGTTAATTTTATTGCATTGCATGTGATAATCAAGCTTATCAGCCCAAATGACTCTGACACGCATAGATACTGCCAAAATCATCCGACGACGTAAACGAGGCGTAATGATGATGATGTTATTATCTTAAGTGTCCGTTTCGTGCGTAAGTACCGTTTTACGAAAGATTTTTATATGTTGTATTTTGGTGAACAGACAACCTATAGGAAAAGTGGGTCGCCGCTTTGCTCTGCTCTCTACGTATTAAAGAAAATTTCCTAGATCTTAGCGACGTTTCTGTCCTGCAAGGTAATATGCTATCAGTAGCAATGGGTATCATTTTGACTGTTTATCAACATTCATTCCGTTATTTTAGTTGTTTAGCAGACAAATTTTCGAATATATGTAGCAGTGGATTAGCGATATGCTTCAAAATTATTTTAATTGAAAGTATAGTGTATTACGCAATTACAATTATAGTGTTAAGTTTTGTGTCACGTTTCAAAGTGAAATCTAATAATATTCGACGTCAGCGAATCAAAACAAATGTTTTATACTTCACCACTATTTACAGATAAAAATTTATTAATGTTCAATCGGTGTTTAAAGAATTCAATATTATGGTATTTAAAAAGCTGAAAAGACTCTTTCCCGCAAAGTGTGGCGGTAAACTGTCGCTTCATCTCTGTGTAAAATCTTCAATAATGAGCTTAACCCTTCATTAATCCCACAGTGATTGCTAGTAGGAAAAAAGCTTCACCTCTCGCAGCATCTCACATTATTGTCAGTCTAGGCATCTTCAATGTGATAGTATAATTAGCATACACGCACACTGTTAAATAGCTAATTCAACGGCGGCGCTCAGTTCCGATGAACGTATAAAGTGTGATCAGTTTAAAATAGCAGGTAACGTAGCAGTCGAGTGATTTTTTTTGAAGTGTTAAGTATTTTTTTTTATTCTGCGGTATTTTTGACCCGTTAGCAAGCATTCACTTTTATAAATACCAAGCGAGGGTCGGCGATTAATTTTACATCTTACGGAAAAAAACAAGTCAGAAACAATATTAGAATCTCTCGGAAACAGCTCAGACTGACTGTAAAGACTTATAATGGTACACTCTGAGCTCCACGAAAACCCTAAGCCTCTACTGAAGAGATATGCACTTTCTAACTTTATAAGCTAACGTGAGAACTTCTAACACATGCCGCTCTTTATATTCTCTGGATTATTATAACTAGATTAATTTTGCCAACAATTTTTTTTTAAAGAAATACACAACCCGCAGCTTGTAATAATCCATAGAAAACATTGTTATCTAAGTTTTTTTGATCATACTATATATATTATATATAATATATTTGGACCGTTCTGTGTTTCACCCATCAAGTCATATCTTGATGGGTGAAACACAGAACTCGAAACGATGGCGATCAATGATAATTCCAACACACTTGAGTTATAGTCTCCTTGACGATTTAAATCAGATTGTGTAGCTCACATAAATCACTTTTTCTTTTTTTATTCGCAGGTAGGGAAGATAGCGACTTAGCTAAGGATTATGTTTAGTAGACAGGCGGCAATGCCAAATAATGCCTTCTTTTATAGACTGTGAATATTTTTTTTTCTTCCTGTCACAACTCCGTGGTCTTAGGTCCGTAATACAGAAGGAAACTCAAGCATTGATCATTGCTTAAGCATTACTTAAAACTAGTTTCAACCAATGAAAAGGCTTCAAAGGACACTTAAGTAAAGCTTGAGTTTTGAGTGACGTTCTGTAATACGCACCTTAGTCTCCTAGCCAATTTTATAATCAAGTCACTCAAGAACCTTTTCTCTTCTTAGCGTATCAATAGCCATTTTTTATGTTTTTGGCCCAACATTTAATGCTCAAACTCCATTCAATAAAGCATTCATAATATCATCAAGTGCGCAGGTGACATGCATGCGGTAGGATGAATGGTGAACCATAGTCTGTGGGGCGGTGACGGATATGCAATGGAGAACAAAGCCGTCCATGAGCCCCTTTTGTCGAGATTGTCTTAGCTCCGGACAAGTTGGTTATAGAATCTATTTAGAGATCGGCAAGTCGGGCATGGTAACGTATATTGAGTTAAGAGAAACAGGATGTAAAGTTTATACATCCTCCATATAAGGAAGGATTCTCCGACCAGACTGGTGTTGGTTGTCCGACTATTGATGTCTGGAAGTTGTGTATGTGCTAGTTGCATAGTATACTCTGCTTGCAGGATTTGCATGACGTCATTATGACGTGTTGTTTGTATGTGGTATTGTTTACACCGCACATACATATACATACAATATATATTATACAATATACAGTGTCTTCATATGGCGTTCTGAAGGCATAAGAATCCTTGATCAAGATTTATTAATACCCTTAATTAACCTTAAACCATACAATTAACAAATCAAATTTGACCACCAATAGATTCATATTAATTCGACCTTTGAATTCAATATGGGGCCAAACTGTCCAATTCATCACTAGCAGCAATATTCTGAAACAGATTGCAGGTTAAAATTGACGCTCTGAGTTACGCATTGATTTGATTCGTGTAGTTTCATTCATCATAAATGATCATCATCATAAAAATGTTATAAAGGTGAAAGATATTCCCAACACGTGGCGTGATATCTAAAGAATTTCGTCAAAGAGGGCAAGTGAGTAACAACATTGTCATCTGTACTTACAAATACAGTGAACGCTTTGATAAATCAGCAACAATTCATCAGAAAAACACTCAGTTACTGGCAATTTATCTTTTCATTAAATATTTTAAGTGATGTCCGCATGACCACAATCCCGCCTGATGCTAAGCAGTGATGCAATCGTTGATGGTAAAGCGCGCTAGTTTTTTCAGAGAAAAAACCTATTCATTACTTCACTATTGAGGCTATGTTAAACCGAACAACATGACCAAAGATACTGCGCCAAAGGGAGATTGATCTGGAGACCCTCCACGACCAAACTCCGGACACAACAACATTTGGCGCATCGTACCCAGCACACATCGCAACACAACTGCTCAGACCCGTTTTCCGTACGGCTTCACCAGACATCACGCCGGAACACGTCGAATGCTCACTACGCTCAGGTCAGCTTCCAACCGGATTCAGCTGAATACCAATATTTTACATGCAACGACCCCCTATCTGACCGCTACAACCCAGCTACTGACACCCCGTAGGAAACTGGTTGTCAAAATTTCGGATTTCCCTATTACTCATAACGACTGTCAAATATCCACGAGTCATAGCCAACATCAACAGCTCTACTTCCATTCCGAGGCACGAGGGTCTCGATATGTTAAGATGTTCACCGATCCACTGACTCACCACGGCCACTGTAGTTTAACCTGTTCGGTTGATCCATGTTGCTGTCAATTGTGTTCAGGCCCATAATTACATTCGATAAGATGGGTAGGTACAAGTATAAACTACCTATTCGTGCAACAAAACTTACTTCAACCGTAATAAACGCATTACCTACGATAGTTTACGACTTCGTAACAGCTAAGTTTCTTATCCTTTACGATGTTTATGACAACAAATGAATACAGCACAGTACAGAGGCAAAAATGTCTCTGCACGAAATACACGAAATATTAATAACCCACCGTCACGTAGAGATATGGCTCTAGCGAAACATGCTTAGAGCTGATTTTCCTTCGGATATTGAAGATCTCCAGTTTATGACTGAGAATTTAAGAAGAGAAAAACATCTTTTACCTCTGATTTTTCGAGAATTGTCTTTGTAGTGTAGTGTTGAGTATGGTAAATTGCAATTGAGATATAAAAGTTCGGATGGAGCGTCGAATCGGAAATGCCGAAAAAAGGATAGTTCAAAGTTTGGCGTATTTTGATTACGTTTCATGTTCATTTGCGCCAATACTGTGGGCTTTATAAAAGCTTGCGTGAGTTTGATATATCAAATCCAAATTCTTTATTTCAGAGCTGAAACCTTGTATAAACAAAATAACTTAATAAATGGTTTTGGTAACATAGACCAGTCGCCAAGGCACAAAAGTTTCATCTTGGAGTGTGCCAAAGAACGATAGAGCGCAGCATTTTGGGTATAAAAGACAGGACCGAATTTGGAACACTTCGCTGCATTCCAAAACGGGAATAATGGTAATGGGAATAAGGCAGCCAGGTAGGTCAAATGACGTGTCCTCTGCGTAAAACGTTATGAGTTGTATTCGGTTCGTATTTTATGAGATTTGAAGATAAGTATAAGGTTTTCTAAGTATATCTTGGACACCAATGACTGAAGTTGAAGAAAAACATCTTGAGGAAACCTGGACTGTAAGTCTGAAATCGCCAACCCGCATTGAGCAAGCGTGGTGATTACGCTCAATCCTTCTCTGTATAAGAGAAGACCTGTGCCCAGCAGTGGGACGATAAAAAGGTTGATGATGATGATGATGATTAGGCTATATCTCTGTCAACACAATAATTTCCACTTTAACAACCATCTGACCAGACGAAGCGGAATGCCGAATGGAGAAAAAGTTTATTTACGTTACCAATCCAGTAAACTGACTGCATGGTTAGCGCAGTGGTTAAACCATTCACTGCTGCGCTGCGTGTCGCGGGTTCGATTCCCGCAAGGAAAAATATTTGTATGACCTACAAAGTAGTTGTTCTGGGTCTGGATGTTTGTGTATGTGAGTTATATGTCCTACCCGTCATGACTTACGGAGCCGAGACGAGCCATAAGTTTAAAGCCGCTCAGCGAGCTATGGAGCGGGCTACATTGGGCATCTCTCTGAAGGATCGCATCAGAAATCAGGTGATCCGACAGAGGACCAGAGTCACCGACATAGCTGAGAGGATTAGCAAGCTGAAGTGACAATGGGCTGGTCACATATGCCGCGGGACCGACACCCGTGGGGGTAAACGAGTCCTCGAGTTGATACCGCGTCTCGGTAAACGTAGCGTAGGCCGCCCTTGCTCGAGATGAAGCCACGACATCAAAAAGATGGCTTGTAGTGGCTGGCGGCGAACTGCTCAGGATCGAGCTTGTGGAGGAACTGCCATGGAGGAGGCCTTTGTCCAGCAGTGGACGAGTAGAGGCAAATGAAGATAATGATGTTTGTAAGCGCACCCACGATACAGGAGGAATACCTAGTGTGATAGAAAGTTAAAAAAAAATTAAAAGTAATTAGGTAACATGATACTCATAAGGACTAATTCCGTGTTTGAGTGCCGAGGCTATTGATTATGTCATATTTTATATCTTTTTTACCCGACTGCCAGGAGGGTTATGTTTTTAGCTCTTATCTTGTATATTATTCTTTATTACCTAGTATCTCCAGAACCGTTGAACGGATTTTCACATTTGAGGTATCGTTAGAATTGCCTTAATCGCCCAACTGCTACTAGATAGGTGATATTTAAAAAAAAACAAAATGGCGGATGTATGACGCCATATTGTGAGGTATAAAGAAATAAATTTTTACCAAGCATATCGAGTGGGATATCAAAATAAAGTATTTTAAACACTGTTTATAAAAATGTATATAACTTAATATTAAATGCAACAAAAAAAAGAATTACATATTTTTTTCTACCAAGCATATCGAGTTGGGTATCAAAATGAAGGATTTTAATCACTGATTATAATAAATATATTGATTCTAAATATATTTTATATATTAAGTCTTTACCTATAAAATTGCCGTTTAATATGAAACAATTCTTTTCAAGTATTTTTTATTTGTATTAATTGAAGTAATTACCCATGCAATCAATGCATTTTTGCCAACGCAGTGGCAGTTTATTGATTCTTAAAAAAATCAGCTAGACAAGATGCAACAAATTTTTCAAAGGCATTTTATACTGCCTCTTGGGTGTAGAAATTTTTTCTCGACAAGAATCTATTCAAATTCTGGAAAAAGTAGTAGGCTGTAGGCGAAAGGTCTGGTGAGTACGGCGGATGATGAAGAGCCTTCAACTCGATCTTTTGTAACTCGGAGACTATCTGTTGTGCGATATTAGGTCCCGTGTTGTCGTGCAGGAGCAGTGGAGAGGAGCGATTGACCAATGCTGGTTGAAGATGTGCCAGTTTCTCCATCATTGTGTTCAGTTCTTCACAGTACACATCTGCAGTAATGCTCATCCCGTTTGGTAAAAGATGTGATGAATCACACCGGTTAGACCACCAAACAGGGACCATCGCTTTTCTAGGGGTATGATTTCGTTTAGGGCATTGCTTAGGTGCTGAACCAGGATCTAATCAACTTGCTGAGCGCTTGCGGTTATCACATGCTGCAATAACACAACAGAATCTATTTTTCATCGCAGGTAACAATGTGTTTCAAAATTCCTTCATTTGTTTGTCTGTTGAGCAGTGCCAGGCACGTCTCGCGTACTTCGCGCTGGCGATCATTGAGTTCGTGGGGCACCCATTTGTCAAGATATTTTACCTTGCCAATTCGACGCATATGGTCCAATATAGTTTGTATCTTTTGTTTGTTTAGTCAAAAGCTGTTGCTATTTCAGCCGTAGATTGTGTATCATCAGCTTCCACAATCGTCTTCATTTCGTCATTGTCTACCAAAAGTCTTCAGACGACCGCGAGGTTCATTTTTCAAGTAGAAATTCCCAAAACGGCAGTGAGCAAACCAATAACAGTTGGTGCGTTAGTTTGTAGTGTTAGCTCCATAAACGTCGTTGATGTTGCGTGCCGCTTGTGCCGCGTTGTTACCACAATGGTACTCATATTCCACAATTACTCGAATTTTTAACGTATCCATAAAGACGAAAAAGATGGAAATGTACCACTAATCAATAAACAAATGACTACTTTCGGAAAAAAAAGAGCTTCATGTTTTTAAGATAAAATGAATTTGAAATTAGAATTGTTAGCCAAACAGGTTTTTTTTTATTTGAAATGGCCAGTAAGGCAGAATGGCAATTTCATGAGTAAAGAACTATTATAACGTGAAGTATAAATTATAAATGGAAAGATTAAAAATCTGCTAATGTCAGTGCTGTAGACATCTCATTTGATCCTAAAACATATGGTCAAAAACCACGAGAGGAATACATACCTGAAGATCCCAATAAATCCGGTAGTATACCAAACCAACTCAAATTAGGTGTAAGCTCTTGAGCCATGCTAAGACGGAACATCTAATGTTAACCATGGGCTGGTTAACGGTGCTATGGGTGTTATCCGACGAATAGATTGGCTAGCACTACGCAGAAAGCAGTTGGAGCCAGGAAAACTACCACAAACGGTATTTGTGGAGCTCGATGACCCAAGTATAACAGGGAACCTACCTGGTATTGGAGTCTGGATCCAGCCTCGTGCTACAGAATTTGATGCTTTACGTGGTAAAGGCAAGATTGAGTGACGAATTTTTCCCTTAATTTTATTCTGGAAAGTGACGGTACATCACACAACTTTAGATCCAGCAGTTGTAGATTTAAGCAAAATCTTATTTGCAAAAGGTCAAGCTTACGTTGCTTTGAGTCGAGTGACTCTTTCCAGACTTGACATCAGTTCTCTTAATCCTAACAAATTGCTAAATCAACCACATGACATAAACTCATTTAAGGAATGAATCTGGTTACGTAATATTTCTTAACTAAAAAGACATAAATAAAATAATAATTATAAAACAAAAAAAAAAACACTTGCATTGATAACTACAATTAAAAATCAACTGAAAATACTAAAACAAGATGAAAGTTCAATGATAAGACATTTAAAAAAATAACAATGATAAATCCAGCAACA
Source organism: Sesamia nonagrioides (assembly GCA_017933935.1). Classification (NCBI taxonomy): domain Eukaryota; kingdom Metazoa; phylum Arthropoda; class Insecta; order Lepidoptera; family Noctuidae; genus Sesamia; species Sesamia nonagrioides. The sequence goes on along the minus strand of JADWQK010002135.1, from coordinate 129,505 downwards.
TACATTGAAACAGTACCAAACCTATGTCTTTTTAGACATAAATAAAATAATAATTTAAAAAACAAAAAAAGCTAACTGCATGGATAACTACAATTAAAAATTAACTGAAAAGACTAAAACAAGATGAAAATTCAATGAAAAGGCATTTAAAAAAATAACAATGATTAAGTGCTTAAACCCAGAAACATATATTGAAACAGTACCAAACCTATGTACAGACGACATCACATCAAGCTACTACAATCTGTCAGATTTCCTTAATAGATTTTCAATTTTATCTCTACAACATTAAGGCTCTATGTTGATTGGAAATATTTGACCGTTTGGGGTAGTTTGACCTGCTGTCGTCCGTACCTACGTAATTAATGTACACTTAGAAATTTCAGCACAAAAGTCAGTCAGTTTAAATTTTTTGCAAAAGCACAAAGCGAGTATCTTGTAGATATGAATGTATGTAATATTCTTTATTATCTTGTATCTCCAGAACCACCTAACGGATTTTCACATTTGAGACATCCTTAGATTTGTCTTAGACGGTGACATTAAAAAAAAACAAAATGGCGGATCTTTGACGCCATATTATGGGATAAAAAAAATCTACCAAACTTATCAAATTGGTTTTAAAATGAAGGATTTAAAATACTCATTAGAAAATATGTATATAACATGCAGTTTTACCATTAAATAAAATGATGAAAAAAAAATAAGTTTTTATTATTAGAAACATAATTTGTTAAAACTAAAAAGATAGAAATAAAAAATATTATTTAAAAACAAAAAAACCCGCCTGCATAAAACTCTAAGGAACTGAAAAGGTAGAAACAAGTTGAACAATCGCAGTTGGGGGACTTCTTAACTAGTTAAACAAGTATTCCATAGAACAGTCCCCCAACTGCGATTGTTCAACTTGTTTCTACCTTTTCAGTTCCTTATAGTTAGAGATAGTTAGTATAGAGAAGTAAAAAGATCGCTGAGCTAGCTTTGAATGGACAGGGATGGATGAACATACTGTATGTTTCCGCCTCAGGGATTGGAACTTTTCGGGATTATAGGAATTGCGGGAGTGGGTAGCGAGAATTAAATCTAGAATAAACAATTTCCGGATAGAGAGGACCTTACAGGTATTATAAAGTTCCGTGGTAGGGAATCGATAAGGAAGGGACCAACCCACTTTAAGGGTCGCTCTTTGGGCTCGTTTCAGTTTCAACAAATGCGTTTTTGCTGCTCCGCCCCAGACAACTATACAGTACTGTGCAATTGATTGACACAGAGCTAAATAAACTTGTCTAAGTACTTGAGTGTCAGCCACATGCCGGAGATTCTTAAAAATAAATATCAGCTTGCGCAGTCGAGAGGTAAGTACGTCTATATGGTTATAGAATGATAAAGAGTCATCTAATTGAACACCTAAATACCTCACAACATCTGTACGACCCAGGAGAGGACAGCCACATGGTGTTTGAGGAGATTTATTACAAGAATGTGCAATTAATGAAAACTGGGATGTTGTAGGTTTTCCAACTTTTGACAGAGAAAAGACAAGATACTTTGATTTATCCACATTAAGAGTAAGTAGGTTGTGAGACAACCAGTCAGTGACAGTGTTGAGTCCTAGCTGTGCACATTTAAATGTCGAATCCCAGGAACACCCGTGGAATATTAAAGCGGTATCGTCTGCGTAGGTAAAGATGGAACCGTTACTAAGTACGTGACGACAGAGGTCATTAATATAGATGAGGAACAGGGTAGGTCCAATGATACTACCCTGTGGCACACCGTAAGTTATAGGGAGTTCATCACTTAACCAGTCTCCTATCTTCACACACTGACGTCTACCCGTAAGATAACTCGCGAAGAGTGACAGCTGAACACCTCTGATACCAGTCTTCTCAAGCTTAGCAATGAGAGCGGGAATTGAGATCGTGTCAAAGGCCTTTGCCAGATCTAGGAAGATACCGATAACACACTGTTTATTATCGAGATGAGATGTGATGTTAGTTGTGAGATCTAAAACCGCATTGCTGGTAGACACCCCCGAACGAAAACCATATTGACTAGAGGACAAAAAATTACCCTGCTCAAGGTATTTGATGAGCCTATTGTTCATGAGCCTTTCTAGCAGTTTGGATAATGTAGGTAGGATTGAAATGGGTCTGTAGTTATTTGGTTTACCTCTGTCACCGCTCTTATGCACAGGATGAATGACTGCTAGCTTGAATGCATCAGGAAAGACTCCTGTGGTGAAAGCCAAGTTGTATAAATATGTGAGGTGGGGAATAAGTAACTGTTTTACTTTTTTAAGCAGCGTACCAGACACGTTATCGGAGCCTACTGCACAATCGGTTTTAAGTGCGTTAATTAATTGTTCCAATTCAGTATCATCAGTGTGTAGGAGGACAAAGGTTTTATAATTCTGGATGTCGTCCTGTCTCAAGGGTGTATCTGGAACGAGTATGCTTTCAGCAAGTGTGCGTCCAATATTCACGAAATATGTATTGACTTCATTAACAGAACATTTGGGATCAGATGATGACAAAAGATCGGTTGCAAGTGTTTTTTGTTTAGCCGTGTTCGTAATTGTTTTTATAGCTTCCCATAATTTTTTACTATTGTTTTGTGAGTTATTAATAAGTTTTTTTATCAAAGTTTCGTTTAGCACTTTTAAGCAGCATGGAACAGTAATTCCTGTACCTTTTAAATGTAATTTTAAGAATCTCGTTTTCTGGAGATTTGTGTATTTTTCGATGCAACTTGTCACGGTTTCGAAGACATCTTAAGAGCCCTGGGGTCATCCACGGCTTTCTCAGCCGTTTCCGATATGGCACAACTTTTTGGATTGTGTTTTGTAGCATGATTACATTTATAATAATAATAAAGCCCTTTATTCCCAATTATAACATATTTCACTCTTGTTACATTCCTTATATTATAAAATAGCATGCAACAAATCAGCACCATACTAAATTATACAAAAGAAAATTGTTTATTACAGTTACTTATAAATTCATAATTTTTTGGATTTATCGTGTATAATTGTTATTCATTTACCTATACATATGTATATTATTTTAAATTAACAAATGACAGTTATTTTAAAATAGACAAGTTATAGTATTGAGTATAATAATATTATGATGTAACATTTGTAGTGAATCGATTAACAAAATATTAAATGTAGGTGCATAATTATGTTAGTTTCAAAAGAAATAGAATAAAATAAAATGTATAGTTATGTAGTAACAATTGATTCAATCAATTAGTGTAAGCACATTTTTTTAAATTAAATTTATATTATAAATACAAAAAATAAAACATATAATCTATTTTTATTTTTGGGATACCCAATTTTGAGTAAGGCCTCGTCCATGCATTTTTGCATGGAGGGTTTTAGTCTATCACTCCCACGGAGACCAGCCGTACTGGGAGATCTTGTTAGTATATTTTTATTTCCATGATGTGTTTTAAGGATGGAGGGAGCTTGTGAATTTCATGCCTTATTAGTCTAGGTTTTTGCTTGATCTGGTATTTTATCACATTGTTTCAGGTAGCCAGTAATTTGATTATTTCCTTTCAGTTTCTTTTTGTTCTTTTTACTGTAGGAAGTTTCCGGAGGAGAATCTGAGGGTGCCCTTTTATTGTTCGGCTTCTCATTGCTGCGCTTAATTATGAGTTTGTCATAATGTATGAAAGCTTCATTTCCTTTTTCTTTTTCAAGTTTTAGTTGCTGTTTTAACTGTTCTCTGACTTTAAGTACCTTAATTGGAAATTCCTGTTTGATGTACATATTTGACTCTGCCAGTTCTTTCTTATTTCTTAATACTTTTATTTTCATTCCCAGTGTTGTAAACGCGACAACTACTGGTCTTGTGTTGTTGTTCCTTTTTCCAAGTCTCCTCACTGATTCCACCTCAAACTCCTGTATAATTTTTTGTGCCAACTGAAAATATGACGTTTCACCTTCTTCTACTCCAAAAAATACAACATTTCTTTGTCTTATATTCTTCTCTATTTCATCGAGTCTTTTCTCTTGCTCTTGTATTTGTGAATTTAAACTATTCAAGTTGCTATCCAATTTATCGAACTTTTCATTAATGTTATTGTTTACATTATTAGTAATTTTTCCTTCTAGATTTGTAAGTGAATTTTCCACAGTGATAAATCTTTGTTGCAACTCAGATTTCATATCTATAATAAGTTTCCCTAACTCTTCCATATTGACTGTTGTCTTACTAGTGCCCCCCTCTATCGGCGATTAGTGGAATAGAACACCTCTTATTTTCAATCAATAACAAACAATAATTACTAACGCCGTTGTTACAAATGAATTAAGAAGTGCAGATCCTTGATGCTAGATGATGTTGTAAGATTCAGGTTTTATGATGCTAGGTGTTGTAGTAATAATAAATCTATCCAGAGGTTGTTTCACTTTAAATGTCCACTTATAGTTTTACTAGAATTAATTATTTATTGGTTTACCTTTATTTTGTCCGTTCTTGCACAAAGTTGTTATCACAAGAATGCATCATCTGTTGTATATTTGCACTAAAGTTAACTTTATTTATAGCCACTCACTTGTAGTTCTTCCTGATTAGAGCACTCGAACTTTTTGTGAATATGTAGGTAAGCACGACTACGACAGTTCCAGTTCTCCAGTGCAACATTAGTCTTTGTCGTTTTAATTAAAGCACAGCACTATGTACATTGTACACCGACGATGAAATGAATAGAGCACGGGCATTTAAAAGTAAATACCAACCAAACGGTAATTTAAAAAGTTTGAACATTCTTAGCGTTGAACAAATATATGTAGGTACTTGGTTTAGCATTTACTTCAACAGACGTTTTTAACGTTTATCTTCGGTATTGACGTGCAGAATCCATTGCAACACTTTCACTATGTTAATGATAGAAGTTTTCTCATATTGCATTGGTTTTTAACACAATTTATACGGTAAAAACATTTTTAAACAAGTATTAATTACGGAGCCAATGTTGTTGTCGGCAGTACCATCTACCCTCCTCGTGATTACATTTAGTGTATTGATAAAGTAGTTAGTTGCTTCATTGACATTATCTATACTGTATAGCGGACTGAAATCAAATTGGTTAAGCATAAGTTCAATGTTATCGTAGTCGAGGGTTTTTGTCATTTTAGTTTTTAATGGAAGGACTTTGGAAGAATTAGCATTTTGAACGAACAAGAGAACAGTATCATGGTCAGTGATTGAGGTGCAAGCGACATACGAGAAAGCTGGAACTTTTGATTTCAGCATTACATGGTCAAGGCACGAGCTATTGTAACGAGTGGGAAGCGTTTGGGCCGGCAACATACCGTGAAATGCGAACATAGTGAGATACTCAGTAGCACGAGAGTCGGTACTACTGTCAGAAATGTCAATATTCATGTCACCCGTGACAATAATATTACTGTAAGAGGATATGGTTGTAATAAGCTCGTTCAAAGATTGAATGAATGGTAAGACATTTCGATAAGAAGGAGGGCGATATATAGCTACGATTACTGTGTCTTTGTTAAATTTCGTCACGAGACAGTTTGCATCCTGAAGAATGTGTTCCGTGACAGAGACGGGGTGGTGGTTCCTAAAATAAACCACCACACCCTCATTTTGTGTGCTATGTTTGCTAGTAGCCGCGGATGTATAGTCATCAAGTATAGGCAATGGGGGGGAATTATATAACCAGCATTCAGTGAGTATTATTATATCCCAAGATGTTCCACTTCTTTCAAGCAAGGCTGAAAGTTCAATAAAGTTCTTATTTACACTTCTTATGTTTTGACACAGAAGCTTTAGTGCATTTGCATATATATTATAAACTAGTGCTTGACCTCAATCCTGCCTGATGGTAAGCAGTGATGGAATCGTTGATGGTACAGCACGTTAGTTTATTAAGACTCTATTCATTCTAGCCTTGAAGACACTTAAATTGTAGTCCGACTGAAACACCGGGGGGTTACGGGGTAAACAGAGCCTAACAAAACCAAAGCAGGTTCTGAAAAGGCAGGGTCCAGTAAAGGACACGTGCGTCAAGGATGGTTTCATTAAGGTAGTGAAGAGGAAGAAGAAGCTCACTTGTCGGAATCAGTGTAGTACAGCTCTGACAGGACCCGACATGCTGCTGCGTCCAGCAGTACCGACGACGCTGCTTTATGTGTCCAGACTGTCCAGACTGCATCACTCCACTAAGGTTGAGGAGATTGTGGAGTATCTGCGCGTTAAGACCAACTGGACTTTGAGGGACGAGAGGTTGGAGCCGCGTTACAGCACGAATTTCAAGTCATTCGTAGGGCGTGTTCCGACACATCATCTCAAGAAGTTCCTCAAAGAAGAGTTCTGACCGAGAGGTGTCGTGTAGCGACAGTTTTGTGGCCAGCTACGTGACACCAGTCAGCGAAACACGACGCCGACACTTCGTGTACATAAGGTTTATTTCTCTTCTGGAAATAAAATCAAAACAACTTGGCAAATTATAAATTCTGAAACTGGAAGAACCAAAGTACGAAATCGCGATTTCCATCTTAAAATTAACGATGAAGATGTAAAGGCGGACTTGGGGGTAGCAACTGAGTTTGAGAATTTTTTTACTAATATTCCAATTAACAACTTACGCCATACTAAAAGAATGTGTTCCAGAATGTGACAAAAACTTTGAATTTACGTTTGTGACTGCTAAAGACACAGATCCTGCAGATCTCTGTCTGCAGAGCCCTGCGGTACCGGTTCCGCAGGGCTCAATTCTAGGTCCATTCTTATTTTTAATTTATATTAATGACTTACCTCATCACGTGAGGGATAGTCACAAAAGTCTATTGTTCGCGGATGTTACTTCTCTTATTTTTAAAGTCAAGCTTCAGCTAGCAAATTTCGACGATGTTAACATTGCACTTTCTAAAGTTTTAAGTAATTGGTTTAATGTAAATAACCTTCTTTTAAGTGGAAAAAAACTAAAGCCATTAAATTTTCTACGCCAAATGTCAGGCAGCTAAGTACCAATGTTCACCTGAATGGAGTAGAGTTGATCCCTGTCGAGTCGACGGTTTTTCTTGGATTAACTATTGACGCCAAATTACAATGGGGTCCTCACATTTAGTAGCTGTCGGGTAGACTCAGTTCCGCCGCCTTTGCTGTTAAGAAAATTAGACAGATAACTGATGTGGATACAGCCAGAATTGTTTATTTTAATTATTTTCATAGTCTTATGACTTATGGGATTCTTCTCTGGGGAACTTGTGCGGACATCAATACCATCTTTGTTTAACAAAAGAGGGCTGTACGAGCCATTTACAACCTTGGTCCTAGAGATTCTCTTAGAGAAAAATTCAGAGAGGTGAACATTTTGATTGTAGCTTCACAATATATATATTTGAAAATCTTATGTATGTACATAAAATATATTGGATTTTAAGAAAATAAGCGATATTAATAATATAAATACCAGGAATAAACACAATCTTGCTGTACCTACATCACACTCGTCTCCACAGAGTAGGCAACTCGTTCATGGGTCAATGTATACACTTTTACAACAAGGTTCCCATGCACATTCAAAACTTACCCATTAAATGATTTGAAAACTATGTAAAGGCCAAACTTTGCAAAAAGGGGTATTATAAAATCACAGATTATTTAGAAGAAAAAAAGCTTGGAACTGAGCTGCTCGCTATGTTAAGCATTGTTATTAAGCAATATGCGTAATTATAAGGTAAATTATTGTATTTTTAATGTCTGGACTTGAAAAAAGACGATGATCCCTGAGTTTGTTTCGGATATTTCTTCTCAGAGGTACCTAGTCAGTTAGGAAATGCCGGCTTCATCTAGTTTAAAAACAAAATCATATGACGTGTAAAAGTGATCAGTGATCCTACTTGCTTAATAAACGATTTCATTTCATTTCAATTAATAATGCCGAATCATTTGCGGGATTTTTGGTTTCTTTATTTGAAGAAATCAGCTGCTTTTGGTGAAGCTGCTTTAAGCCAGAGAAGTTGTCGTAAATGGTTTCAAAAGTTTAAAGTTTAGCAACTGTGAAGACAAATAACGTAGTTTAAGACCGAAGTCGTACGAAGACATGGAATTGGAAACATTATTGGAGAAAAATAGAAGGAAGAGGAAAAAAGCGCCCATTACTACTCCAGATATATCAAAATTATTCTCCTACATGATAATGCTCGTCAAAGTGTTCATAAAAGTCATTTTTATTATTATCAACTTGGAATGAGCATTTCATTTGTGCAAAATAAACAATATTTCTTTATTGCTTTCACAACTAAAAACTTAAGAGTGTCAGCCAGACCAACGGCATAACGGGCCCCTCATTTATACGTTTACTGCATGACATTAATTTAACGATAAAGCCAAATTATGAACACGTCAAAAACATGAAACACTGAAGATCAGTAAAACCCATTTGCGCCATTAACGTCAGTCCCGGCGGTCCCATGAAGGTCAAAAGTACCTTCCACCATTCGTGAACTCGTAAAAAATCAGGAATTTAATTTCAAAATAATTCCTCTTCTCTTTGTGATCGCAATTAGGAAAGTTTGAGGAGAATAAAATTTTACGACAGACGGGAGATTTTTTGTAGAAATATTGTATTTACATTCCAGTTGGAAATACTTAGTGAGTCGTTAAATTAATTGTACGGTAAAAATATTGTTGTTAGGCACTTGAACGGAAGAAACGACTGAAAATGTTTTATAAAAGTTACTTTCACTTAATATATTTTACTCTTGAGTTGTTTTCTTAAGTACTTAAGTGGATACCTTAAAATTTGAATTCTTAATGGCGTAGAATCTGTTAGGTCCTAATTTAATTACAAAATAGAACATAAATAAAGAGAGAAAAAATATACAACGTGTAACATAAAGGGTATATACATAACAAAGGCATGGCATCTTTACATTATATCAAACGATATTGGAAGGTTTTTTTAATCCTATCTCTTTATGTTAGGAAGTTATGAGGAAAAACACCGCCTGTGATAGGCTACTATCATACTAGTCGAACAGATATATTGAAAACTTTTATCGGATTTTGGCAAGTAACGTGACGTGTAACGAGTAGTTATTAACGTATGTAGTGTGCTGCCACGTTCGTTATGATTTGATTTTAAGAAACACACGAAACCGAAAGTTTGGTACCAATTTTTTGAATATTTTTTTTCGAGTTGAAACCCTTTCGATATCGTTTGATATCATCTAAAGATGCCATGCCCTTGGTATGTATATACCCTTTATGTTACACGTTGTAGAATAAAAAAGTCTTTATTATGTAAATAATAAATTACAGAACATTAATATAAAGGTAAGCTTAATATTGCTGTTTTTTACTACGAGGCAATATGATATACAAACTAGTGCTTGATGCAATTGGCAATAGGTATGTATTTATATACATATAGGTAGGTAGGTAGGTATAGGTATATACAGAGTGGTGCTGACAATACGACAATAAATTAAACGTCGTGTACCTCAACACATGCTCAGTCTACCCATAAAAAAATATATAAATATATCCATTAGTTTAGTCACAGGAAATTATTTTACATTTTTCAAATTTTCTACATGATGTACATGTTGATAAAGAAGCCCTTACAGGTTGATGACCGCCGCAGGTACTTAACTTTAATATTAAAGGCGCGAAAAAGCAAGTCGACACAGGAACGCGCTGTCGCCCGCTGATCGGAGGTTATTGAACCAATATTTTAAAGGATGTTCTATTACATTTGCAATTTTATGCGATTTAATTTGTTTGAAATTTTCATTTTCGATGCTAGGTTTTTTTCTACGGTTCAGGATTATTCCTACGAACCAGCGTGGTCTGTGTTTTCATTTATTGTCGTATTTTCAGCACCACTCTGTATATATGTACATATAGCAAATATTTGTATAGCCAACAGCTACAGCTACAGCAACAGTTGTTCCGGGTCTGGACGATACAGGAGTAATTCTAAAATTGGAGAAACGGAACGAACGGCATGGTGCCACATACACAAAGAGCCAGACCGGAAATAACTAGCTGTCGGCTATACAAATATTTGCTTCGTGCGGGACTCGAACCTGGGACACACAGCGCAGCAGTCGATTACTCAGCCACTACACCAACCATGTCATCATATGAAATTTTAATATTTTATTCGTTTACATGACTTATTACCTCAGACTTGTTTTAGATATTCTAAGGTATACATATAGTTGAAAGAAAATTAAAGTATAATTTCATGAGAAGATGTTGGGACGAGATTGAGACTTCAGACAGGAGTAAGCTACACTAGCTTAAAGACTGAGACGAGTGAAAAGGAGAACAAAAGACATATGCACTGCTTTCGGCCAATATAGGGGAAAAAACTAATCTCAGCGTTAATCCCAGTCGCATCAACAGCTTTTCAGCTTTGGAGTCTGAGGTCCGCTTTACCAGTCTAACTTTATGTAGGGTGTGGCATCAGCTTTAATTGTGCCAATGGTCGTAACAGCCAATTGCTTAATACTAAAGAGACTCGACTATCAATCACCTTAGGGGACTCTCGTTGGGTTTTAGGAGGTCCCTCTTTGGAGCCCTGCTTAGACCTTGTTCCTGATACTGGTCGGCTACTATTTTTTATATATGATAATATTTACAAATGTAATTGATATGTATGGAATGAAATAAAGGAAATAAAAAGTAAAAGTAACGAGTAACGTCTTACAATCCGGGCGAAGCGTTTGCCAACATGCTAGCGGTGCTGTTTCCGTCGGACTACAATTTGAGTTTCTTCGAGGCTAGAGTGAATAGGCTCTTAATAAACCAGTGCGCCTTACCGTCAACGATTACATCACTGCTTACCATCAGACGGTATTGCGGTCAAGCGCTAGATTTTTATTTTAATGATTATAACCTAGTGCTTGACTGCAATCCCGCCTGATGGGAAGCAGTGATGCAATCGTTGATGGTAAAGCGCAATAGTTTTTTTAAGCCTTTTCACTTAAAAAACTTAGGAATAGGAAGGATAACGGCAGTTGAGTGAGGTGATGCAATGTTAAACCCAAGACCAACACAACCAAACGATGCTGCGCTAGAGGGAGATTGATCTGGAGACTCTCCACGACTCAACTCCCGACACAACAACATTTGGTGCATCGTACACGCCACACATCGCAACAAAACCGCTCAGACCCGTCCGTACGGCATCACCAAATTTATAATTTACAAAAAAAAAAAAAGAGTAACGCCCGCGTGAATGTGCAATGAATTATATTATTTAATATTCAATGTAGGCTCTTTCAAGCACCGTTAAAAATTCAAAACATTGTGTAATATTAAACCGAATAGGTATATGATAGGTACCGGCCATAGACTGTTATTAAAACTACGCTATTTTAATTTTTGGAATTTTTTGATACTAGCCCTGTGCTGCGAATCTTTAGCTATCAATGCGATAAATCAATATACATATTTTGAACGGAAGGCTTAACATTAGCGGAAAATAAACAATTAGAATCATTGATAAAATCTTAGAGATTAATTTATATTTCTTTTTTTATTGAAGCCAGTTTGAAGATAAACATGAAAACAGAAGAAGAATATTAAAGGAAAGTTATAAATATACACCGTGGAACCTCAGTAGTCTTAGACAGCCCACTTTATCTTATGTCTAAGAATACTGAGATGCCACGGTGTATATTTATCATCATCATCATCATCTCAGCGTTAATCCCAGTCGTATCCGCAGCTTTTCAGCTTTGAAGTCTTTTTTTTAATCATCATCATCAACCATTTTATCGTCCCACTGCTGGGCACAGGTCTCCTCTCATACCGAGAAGGATTGAGCGTAATCACCACGCTAGCTCAATGCGGGTTGGCGATTTCAGACTTAAAGTCCAGGTTTCCTCAAGATGTTTTCCTTCACCTTCAGTCGTTGGTGTCCAAGATATACTTAGAAAGTACATATAACTTTTAGAAAAGTTACATAGGTACTTGCCTGACCTGGAATGGAACCCGCGCACTCATACTTGAGAGGCTGATGTTTTAACTACTAGGCCATCACGACATTTTTTAAATAATAATTATAAACTAGCGCTTGACTGCAATCCCGCTTGATGGTAAGCAGTGATGCAATCGTTATCTGGGGTCCGCTTTACCAGTCTTACTGCTGATTTTGGCTAAACTTCAACATTTTCCGTGAAGCGACTGCCGTCTGACCTCCACAACCCGAAGGCGATATCGAAGCATTGCAGTTAGACCAATTGTTAGACTTTTGAGGGCTCCAACAACCCGTAACCACTGCCACTAGATTTTCGTATAGCAACCGGGACCAACGGCTTAACGTGCCTTCCGAGGCACGACGAGACCAATGCAAATATTCATATTCATGCATACAAATATTTGCATTGTGCGGGGACCGAACCCGCGCCTCCTTGCACAACGGCCGCGTTCGCCACGGTGTATATTTATAACTATTCAAAAACTAATTATTTAGTTTTTGATCCAGGGTCAACGAACTCGGGTAAATATGTCGTCACTCCATTTCGCGTGCCCTTGGAGCGCAAGACTACGCTTAAAACTAAATTTACTAAAATTACACAACTACTAAAATTTCACATTGTATAGTTAAAAGTAAGTATCTACTTATTGAATGAATCTTTGCAGATATGCCAAGTCGATTGGCGATATATCCAAGTGATCAGGTGTCTCTACGATGCCGCCACAATGTCCGTCCAAATCCAGAACCAGCAGACTAGACATATCCCTCTTAAGCGAGAAGTGAGACAAGGGGACTTTATTTTGCCCAAATTGTTCTCCAATGCCCTCGAGGATATGTTTATGACGCTGGATTGGCAGGGTCGGGGCATTAACATTAATGGCGAGTACATCTCACACTGGCGATTTGCGGACGATATCGTCATCATGGCGGAAACGCAGCAAGAGCTGGAACAAATGCTGGCCAACTTAGCTGATTCCTCCCAACGCATCGGTCTCCGGATGAACTTAGACAAGACCAAAATTATGTTCAATGAACGGGTCACTCCAGGACCGGTTGCCGTAAACGGAATGCCGCTCGAAGTTGTTTCAGAATAGGTATACCTCGAGCAAACGTTGCAATTAGGGAAAAACAACTTCGAGAAGGAGGCAAATAGAAGGATCCAACTGGGAAGTTCATCAAATGCTGCCCGCATTTGATGAACTTCATCGGGTATTTTCGTCGCCCATACCCCAATGTTTGAAGACAAAAATCTTCAACCAGTGCGTCCTACCCGTCATGACTTACGGAGCCGAGACGTGGACACTAACGGTCAGACTAGTACATCAGTTTATAGTCGCTCAGCGAGCCATGGAGCGGGCTATGTTGGGCGTCTATTTGAAGGACCGCATCAAAAAAATGAGATGTGAAGAGAGAGAAATGAGGTGATCCGACAGACGACCAGAGTCACCGACATAGCTGAGAGGCTGGTCACATATGCCGCAGGACCGACAACTGTTGGGGTAAACGAGTCCTCGAGTGGAGACCGCGTCTCGGCAAAAGTAGCGTGGGACGCCCTTGGGCGAGATGGAGCGACGACATCACAAAGGTGGCTCGTAGTGGCTGGCGGAGAACTGCTCGGGATCGAGCTTGTTGGCGTGCCATGAAGGAGGCCTATGTCCAGCAGTGGACGAGTAGGGGCTGATGATGATGATGAAGATGATCTACTTATTTAAATAATGGGTACGTATTATGGCTGGGCTATATAAACACGTAGAAAACAAAAAAAGCATAGCGTAGCACCTGCTACGCCATCGTCTCAGTATGCTACGAAACCAGTTACGGCGTAGCTATGAACAGTAATAGTTACGCTATATTTTTTTACGTAAAAATTATCGAATTTACTCAATGAAGGGCTGGGCGACTTGGGGTCTGTCTTCATCCTATGTAATTTTGACTTTCGAAAATACTGACTGTCAGCCTGATTTGAATTACTGACCCTTAACAATGTACAGCCTAAACTATTACTCAACTGCCCTAAATAAAGAAGTTTAATAATAAAAAAGGAGTTTCAATTACCTGTTTGCTTTATTAAACACTAGCTGCGCCCTGCAGTTTCACCTGCGTAGGTTTCAATATGTTTTTTTTATATGCTTCTCTACTATTGATCGGAGCGTGATTTCGGAGCGGGTTTTTTATAGCCCTAAAGCCTTTCTGGATTAATGAGCTATCCAACGCAAAAATAATTTTTCAAATAGGACCAGTAGTTCCTGAGAATAGCGCGTTCAAACGAACAAACAAACTCTTCAGCTTTATATATTAGTATAGATTCTCTTGTGTATTTAATGACTTAAAAAACCCTTATTAAATTCATTTACGAGTCTGCCAAGGTAAACAAATATTATTTTAAATCTAACTCAAAGTTATAATTGCCAGCATAAGTTAAAGAATTGGAAACAAATAGCATAATGAAATTATGAATACTAATGGAATCTCAAAAGTTTTTGTCCTGTTTTATAATTTAACCAATGAAATCTCAGGTAAGGGAAATAAGTGAAAATCTCATTTCAATTTGGGAATTTTCAAGTTGTACTTTCATTCCTGGAGATTTAAATTTGTAAAGATTTTCAGAAGTTTCCAGATGAAGGTACTAGTAACGGTTCATTGCGTCTTTTTGTTTCTTAATTCTACTTTCTTCCCACAACTTTTGTGTAGAAATATGCAATATTATGTTATAACATAGCAATACGCAATCTAATGTTGTAACATTATACGGATGACGCCGTCGTAAACTTGCGATACTTTTTTATTTACTATATATATTACTACTTATATGTATTTTTTTTTGGGACAAAACCCGCCACACTGTTCCCAACCCACTGCAACCAGCCAAATCATTCCTGAAAGCCAGAATCAACAGTGGAGACCGCCAGAAAAACGCCGAGCAATAAAGCTCGACGAGTCCCGGAGAAACGATTCAACTGTCTTGGGTCCCGCAACGAAATTTATCAGAAAAGAATAGCGGAGGAGTAAGAAAAAAGATATTTTTTTCACTTCCCTCCATAATAAGCAGGAGACAGAACAGAACTAGGCCAATCGGCACAAAGGGACATTATTGCAACTGGGAGAAGCCCAGATTGCCAAGCACCACGGAATATCATTTGAATACTTATATGTATGTATATTTTATTTAATATATTTCACTACCTGCCGCCCGCAACTTCATTCGCGTGGAGTTAGTTATTTGAATATTTTATTTTAACCCTAAAATATATAGCATACATTTTAATTTTTTGTTATGTACTGCTCCTATAGGTCACAGCGTGATGTTATATAGCCTAAAGCCTTCTTGAATCAATGGGCTATCCAACGCAATAAGAATTTTTCAAATCCGACCCGTAGTTCCTGAGATTAGCGCGTTCAAACAAACAAACTCTTCAGCTTTATATATTAGTATAGGTAGATTTACAGAAAGTGACAGCCTCCGTGGCGTAGCGGTAGCGGACGCGGCCGCTGCGCAAGGTGGCGCGGTTTCGATCCCCGCACAGTGCAAGTATTTGTATGCATGAATATGAATACTTGCAATGGTCTGGTCGTGCCTCGGAAAGCACGTTAAGCCGTTGGTCCCGGTTGCCATACAAACATCTAGTGGCAGTCGTTACGGGTTGCTGGAGCCCTCAAAAGTCCAACAATTGGTCTAACTGCAATGCTTCGATGTCGCCTTAGGGTTGTAGAGGTCAGACGGCAGTCGCTTCACGGAAAATGTCGAAGTTTAGCCATTTCAGCAGTTAGACTGGTAAAGCGGACCCCAGACTTCAAAGCTGAAAAGGCTTTGGATACGACTGGGATTAACGCTGTGATGATGATGATGAGATTTACAGAAAGTGGTTGAGTTGTGTATGTCTTTTTTTTATGAGAAAATGTGTTGTATTGTTTTTATTTTTTGTTTTTCTTCCTCTACAAATCACAATTTACTTTTTCCTTCTTTGAATCTATTTTTATTACGTTATCATCAATACCATTCTAGTAATACCTATTTTATTTATTTATTAACAAAGGAACACCAACAGCTTCTGTATACAAAAAAAAAGTTAAAAAACTAAAACCCAACTACGACAAAAAACGACGCTGAAAAAGTATAAAACAAGATTTTAAGAATACTGAACTGAACAAAGTTGCTAATGTAGTTGCAAGTAAATAGACACAGTAGTAATGTCATACAATACTATTCTGAAGTATGCAATATTCACTATGTAGAGATAAATTTTCATGTTTGGAAAGGCGTAGTCACACGTTACATATACCTACCTACCGTAGCACTTTGACAACGTGTGACTACGCCTTTCCAAACATGAAAATTTTACTTTTTTTTCTACATTAGCAACTTTGTTCAGTTCAGTATTCTGAAAATCTTGTTTTATACTTTTTCAGCGTTGTTTTTTGTCGTAGTTGGGTTTTAGTTTTTTAACTTTTTTTTATTTGTACTATTTTGGTGTTAAAGTGTATTTGTGGCGCATATTATTAACAAAAGTTAAACTGATGAACTAAAAACTAGGTACTTGACATATTACATCTACACGCACATATAACAACATAAGCCCGAAGGCATATAGTGCAGAGGCCTTTTTATGGGAGATTTAGCCAGTTATCAAACTGTTTCCGCCTTCACCGCGTGGAGTTACTCCCAGCTTATGTCGTTTTCATTGGTGCATTACATATTCTAATAATGTTCACACTGCTCTACATTGCATAAAGCGATTCACAGTTCCCGTGATCCGCGCTTTACTCTTATTGCTCATATTTAATATCATTAAAGCATTCTTGTAATTATGTACAAGCATAAAGCACTCGTGAAGCTCTTTCACGTGATACCAAACACGGTATATTTACTTTAATTTTATATTAACATAGAACTTTTTGTCCGCTAGAGGGCGCAATACTAAATTTGGTGACAAGCTTTATAGCTCATAGCTAACAGAATATCAAGGCCCTTCTAATGGTACTGCAGTGGTCTTATTCTGATAAGTAGTAAAGAAGCTATGAACGAAAAGATGTGAATTATATGCAACCAGCCCATAAATACAGGTAAAGTCACACGCAAATGCTAGCAATATATATATATTCAAAATGTACAAGTAAAGCGCCTTCAAATGATACCAAACACGGCATATTTATCTTAACTTTATTTTTTTACTCTGTATGTTTTGTCCGCTAGAGGGCGCCACAGTAGATTTTGTGAAACCCCATATAGCCTATAACCAGCGGACAATTAAGACGCTTCTAATGATATATCATTTGTCGAATTCTGATGAGTAGTTTAGAAGTTACGAGGGAACAGATGAACATACATACATACATACATACATACATACATACATAACCTGTCAAAATCATAACCCTCCTTTTGCTTTGCCGTAGTCGGGTAAAAAAATATGAATTTTTGGAACAACAGTGCTAGCAGTCATCAATTCAACTTAATTACCTTTCAAATATAGTTGATTTTAATTAATTAAATTCTTATTAGTAACTGATAAATAGAAAATTAATATTAATTAAAACTAAATTATGAATAAATTAAACCTAAAAAGACATAAAATACAAACTAACTACAAATTAAATTTAAAGTATATAAAAAATTGAACCCAGATCGCTGCGATCACCGGGCAGGGTGCCCAAAAGGCTGGCCGCGTTTCCACGTTGAATCGCCAAACTCAACCTTTGACCGAAATGCGCGCCAGCCCTCCGATCACCTGATAAGTCGATTAATCGTGCAGAGATTTCTTTAAAAAATTGTCGAGCCTCTGCACCCCAGGGCCCTAGCGTCTCCACAGCGAAAGGCACAAATATGTAGGGCTCAGATAACGCTGCATATTTGCGCCTCTTTATGACCTCCGCAGCTGCTGCAGCAGCTCCGGCTCTGCGGGCGGTCGCCGGTAAGTGGGGCTGAGCTACGGTATCTACACATGTCGCATCCCATACAACCGACCGCCCGTTTTTCCAGGGAATGAGTGTCATGCCGTCGGGCCTCTTGCCATCATCTCGAATAATACCAGCAGGCTCGAGGACAGCTGGCACACCTGCTGAGGCAAGAGCACGACGTATGACATCATTCAGAGCCGCGTGTCGTGGAAAACGTCCAGCACTACGACGGCAGGCCAGGCCGTGGTGGCCCAGGGGATCGACGTCCCCTCCGCACCGACAACGATGGGGTTCATTAGTCCTGGCCCCTATACGAAGGCTCACCGCCAGGCTAAAAGTGGTTCTCTCCAGAAGAGTACCCACGTTTGGACAAGGGATTGCATTCAACCAATAGCCTGACTCTGGCTCGCAGCTAGCTAGAAGTCGGGACCGCTCCGCGTTATTATCGGCTGACTCTAATAAATAGTTTCGAACCAGCATGCAGAGCGGCTCATCCCACTGCCGCTGAGAAGCCAGGTTCAGGGTTGGGTGACTGTTTGGACCAGCAGCATCACACCAAGCATCACTGGCCTCGGATAGGCCAGTAACCTCTACGTCGCAGAGAGACGGGCTTAAAGTTAAATTGACGAACTAAAACTAGGTAGTTAACATACGACATCTCTTTTGACTTATGTATCGGCGTATAGTAATATGTAGAGATGTCCTATTTTACTATTTCGTAGCTTTTGGATCGTAGCGCGTATAGCAACGGTTTCCGCGTATGAAGCTCCCGGTTTTTCGTAGTAGCGACGCACATTTGCGTCGATGGCACCGAATGGGTCATGAATTAGTGGATGAGGTCGTTAGTATAAATAGATTGGATGGTTTTCTAACGGTGGTAGGCCAAAACATCGGCTGCCGGCAGAAGTTACTACCCACCAGACAAAGTCTTGCCGCTAAGCGATTCGTCGTGTTCCAGCATGATGTCTGGTGAAGCTGTAGGGAGGACGCGTCTGAGCAGTTGTGTTGCGTTGTGTGGCGAGTACGATGCGCCAAATGTTGTTGTGTCGGGAGTTTGGTCGTGGAGAGTCTCCAGATCAATCTCCCTCTGGCGCTTATCGTTGGTCGTGTTGGTCTTGGGTTTAACATTGCATCACCTGGCTCAACTGCCGTCATCCTTGCTATTCCTAAGTTTTTTTTAAGTTAATAGGCTTAATAAACTAGTGCGCTTTACCGTCAACGATTGCGTCACTGCTTACCATCAGGCGGGATTGCAGTCAAGCGCTAGTTTATAATTATTAAAAAAAAAACATATATTAAGAGGACCTGGGAAGATTTCTTAATCTATCTAATTCTGCTAACGATCGACTGTCATGTGGATTTTTAAGTAATTTATTATGATCCAATGCACTTATAAATAATCCCTCTATGGTTTTAACTCTACTGAGAGCGACATAGGCCTGTCCTTTAGCAAACAATGACTTTCCTAGATCTGTAACTTTTTTATTTAGAGTACAACCTAGTAATTTATGTACAGTACAACCCCAAGAAAGAATCAGCGGGAGCATTTTACGCTGAATTTGCCCAGAACCCCTCAAGCCGTCAAATTCAGTGAGGCAAGGCTCGATTTTGATAAGTCCGTTAATATTTGCTTTTATGGATGCGTCGTCAAATTGTATGAGAACAGCGCTTGGCTGTTCTCCTGTTCTAACTGATCGCGCCGAAGAGCAGGCCATTCGAAGGCCTTCACCACTCCCATCGCTCCGTTTACCAAACCCTGGTTTACATTCAAATTTCTACGAAGCATTACTAGGGATTATGTACAAACATAAAGTACTCGTGAAGCTCTTTCAGATGATGCCAAATACGGTATATTTATTTTAATTTTATATTAACATAGAACTTTTTGTCCGCTAGAGGGCGTAATACTAAATTTGGTGACAAGCTTTATAGCTCATAACCAACAGAATATCAAGGCCCTTCTAATAGTTCTGCAGTGGTCTTATTCTGAAAAGTAGTAAAGAAGCTATCTATGAACGAAAAGATGTGAATTATATGCAGTCAGCCCATGAATACAGGTAAAGTCACAAGCAAATGCTAGTAATATATATATATTCTAAATGTACAAGTAAAGCCCTTTCAAATGATACCAAACACGGCATATTTATCTTAACTTTTTTTTTACTCTGTATATTTTGTCCGCTAGAGGGCGCCACATTAGATTTTGTGAAACTCCATATAGCCTATAACCAGCGGACAATTAAGACGCTTCTAATGATATGTCATTTATCGAATTCGAATAAGTAGTTTAGAAGTTACGAGGGAACAGATGAACATATATACATACATACATACATACATACATACATACATACATACATACATACATACATAGCCTGTCAAAATCATAACCCTCCTTTTGCTTTGCCGTAGTCGGGTAAAAATAGCAAATAAAGTAGATGTGAGTAAAAGGCTTATACAGTTATATATACCTATTTATTTAGTAAATATTTATGTTCATTTGTTTGTTTACGTAAGTGTTTTGTTTTAATGTGTAAATTAATTTAGATTTTATATATTTATTTCTACCTTTCACTCTTACACAGGTTGTCTTTTGTCTCTGTTTGTTTTCCTATCGCAGGTATGCTGGAAGAGTTTTCCTTAAAAATAAAATTAATAAAAAAAATCCTAAAAAAATATTTATTTTACGGATCTCTTTTTCCTGTTTGTTTGTTTATTATTTGTGCACATAATTATGTTAACAAAAGTAATTGTTTTAATTATACAATAGCTATATAAAGAAAACCCCGTCCGATCCTTAAGTATAATAAAGCTTAGGTAAAGACATGACCAAATAAAATATGAAATTTTACGTAATCATCATAGTAACAATAGTAACGAATTTTGAATCATTTTTTTTGCGAAATAAGTTCAGCTTTCATAAAATTAGGTAGTTTTTAAAAAAGTGACAACACCATTTTCGACGGTATTTTTATGATTGATGCAACGCGTGCCGCGTGCCCCGCCCCCCTTCGCCCGCGCATGTATTGCCTACCGCAAATATTGTATTAAGTTACCTCTTTTTGGGAAATAACATTTAATTTTAGTTGGATTTTTTTTAAGTTTAGCCCGGCTTTGTTGCTATTAGTAGAATCAGTTCTTGATACCTAACAATACCTTCACGGATCAGACAGGGTTTTCTATACATATATACCTGCCTACATATGTTGTTATGACAAATAAATAATAAGTTGTAATGATAATCATATCACCAGTTTTAATAGGTTTAAATATTTTGTCATTTATATTTTTAGAAGACTCTTTCATATTTTGTATATATGAAAACGTCGAAGACCCTGCAGACAATGATGCTTGAATGATGCTAAGCCTAGTGTAAGCTTATCAACAAGTACCAAGTTATTACAATGTTAATAGGAACATTCTTCCTGCCTCTTCCCTATAGAAATCTACAAATTGGTACTGTGCAGCTAGCTTCTGATATCAATTAATTATCCATAATGTAATCTATACAAATATATAAAAGCTGAAGAGTTTATTTGTTTGAACGCGCTAATCTCATGAACTGCTGGTCTGATTTGAAAAAATCTTTTTGCGTTGGGTAGCCCATTAATCCAGGAAGGCTTAAGATAGCCTTAAGCCTTATAACATCACGCTACGACAGAAGGATCGGAGCATATAAAATAAAAAAAAAATATATGAATCCTTATCCAAATAAGTTATTAGTATTTTAGTGTGAACAAAATTGTCCTTGACATCACTTAATAGGGATATATCCAAGGTATGAAAATCAAAAAAATAATTAGTCCGTCTTATAGATAATAAAAAAAATTAAGACCCGTATTTTTATTTTGTCGAAATTACCAAAAACTACTGAGATATAGCGTATTAAAGTTGCGGAGTGGGGGCTAATTACGTCACGCCGTAATATATTTCAAATCAATATATCTTCCTAAGTATTTGAATGAAACAAAAAATAAAAAATACGTGTTTAATATTTTTTATAAAGCTGTCTGATGGACAATAAATTATTTTTTAGGATACAACCCAATTTCAGTTTAACATCTTACAAGATACTACAATTTTAAAATAACTTCACAACGCCACGCGAATGGAGTCGCTGGCCGCTAGTATAATATAGTAAATTTAGATACACATGTACAGACTTAGGTAGGTAGAACGACCCACAAATCAAGACAAAAACTCATCGGATTGCGGCGTCCTTTCAAGAAAGGGTAGAATCTTAGATATTCTATTCATTAAACTTCACAATCGGACTGTTATGATAGAAATCACTCAATAAACGAGAGAACAAAACGTTTAAATTTAAAGTTGACATAATTTTGTTGAGGAAGTTTTCCAAACTTGGCCAATTACACCCATTTTAATTATTTCCAAAGTGCTTGAATAAACCATATCCGAGAAAATAAATCTTATTTTGATAAATGACAAATATTTACAAACTTTATAACCAATTGTAGAATGTTTTGAATTGTTTTAGTATTTAATATAAATGCTTATTATTTTGAATTGTTTTAGTATTTAATATTTATGCTTATTATTTTGAATTGATTTAGTATTTATTATTTATGCTTATTATTCGCGTACTTTCTGAGACTAATCATCAAAATTTCAGGATCCCCATACGATGAACATTCTTCGTCAAGCGCCAGATCGAGAAGCATTACTAATTTCAAAATCGAACACACATCCATCAGCCAATAATGTTCCCACTCCTGGGACACAGATCTCCCCTCGGTGAGAGGTAGTGGGCCATAATCTACCACGCGGGCCCTGTGCAATTGGTGGATGGTCAGAAGCTAAGTGCATGGTTCCTATTCATAGTTTCTCATAGAAAAGAGTCGGTAAAAACTCCATGGTATCGCTTATGGCATGGTATGGTGGTTGAGCCTGTCAATCAACACCCATTTTTTTAAAAATATAAAAAATCTAACCCGAAAATGAAAGACAGAAAAAAATAATAATAGATTCTTAGGCGAAATAATGTCCTGAACATTTTTTTAAGTTACATCGGACGGCTACTATTTAGTTTACTTGTGCTCTTATGTTGCTGTTATCATTATGGCGGAATTATTTTGTACACCGTGTCATGAATCTGTTGCGAATAGAAGGAGATACACTTGGACTTTCAAAGAGGAGTAACACATTATAATAGCCATACCTGCTGCTCCAATATTTCTTGAATAACGATCTGCGCTACTGCGACATTCATTTTTGGATACAAAATTTTCGAGATTTGAATAATGTCCTTTAAAATCTTTATAGGGCCTACAAATTCCTCACATTCATAAAATCCCGAAGGATTGTAGATATATTTGTTATGCTTGCATGCAAAAACTAATAAACGGATTTGTATGGAATTTAGCAACCTGATGGTAACACAGGAAGAAAACACAACATATAGAATAGCTTTTGGGGCAAAGCGCTTGATGGGGGAGGCCCACGACCGGTCGTCGTGGAGATCCTTGGGGAGGCCTATATCCAGCAGTGGACTTCTTTCGGCTGAAGGAATCGAAACTGAAGAGAATGAAACCGCGGGGCGTAGCTAGTATTAAACAATCTAAATAAGATAATAACAAAAAGATAAATAAAATATCAAGAGATATAGAAGGCAGTGGTGACCTAGTAGTATCAGCCGCGTTTTACAAGTTGGATCGTAGGTTAGTACCCCATCAAGCGCTTTACTTTGTCTAAATTATTTCATCACCACTGCTCTCAAAAGGAAAAAGAAAACAGGCAAAGGAAAACATCATGAGGAAACCGGCGTGTCCTAGAACCAAAACTTTGAGGACATGTGACAATTTAGCTTCACTTTTCTTGAACTGACCGACATTGACTATTCAAAAGTACCAAGTAATGGTTAATTTGAAATAAACGATTTTTGATTTTGATTTTGACATCTACCAACCCGCACTGGGAAAGCGTGATTGATTTCGGCCCACTCCCGCTCACCGAGAGAAGGTCTGTGTCCCAACAGTGGAAACAATATAGGCTGCTTATGTGAATAAAATATGAAAAACCTATCAAAGCCAAAGTATATGATGCCACTACTACAATTATTGCTATTGATTGTAACTACAAACACTAATTTACGTATGTAGCAACTATCTCCTACCCGTGGGTCGGTTACGCGAAAGTCGGAAATTACCGCACGGGCACATGCTACCGGAACAAAGGCTGTTCGGCTGATAACCCGGAACAAACCGACTTCATCTACATCAAAGCAAATAATGAAGATCATATCTGTTAGTTCCGGCATTTACTTAACTATTTGTATTACCCAGTTTTTGAGTTATGGAGGTCCGACATACAGTTGATTTATGTAAAATAGCTGAATCCGGTTAGATTGGAAGCTGACCCTGAACATCTTTGACAAAAGGCAGGTGATGATGATTTATTTAGTCGTATTTACATATTCTTTGATGACATAATTATTTTACACGAATATTTACATGGATGTTAACACAGTTACGTAATGAACAGACAAGCGATTTTAATTTCGACGCTTCTCTGGGTGTTTTATTGAGATTCTGTTTTATTATTTTAACAATTTTATTATATATTTTTTGAAGTACTGTTGACCGTTATCGGTCGGTACCGCTATCAGCATTCGGATGTCGGTAAAAATTCTACCTATTTCATTTATTTAGACTTTTTTACCGCTTATTTGTGTCTGTTGGCCCTCTATTATATGGGATTTCATACTTCAACAGAACTGGCGAAACGTGGGTGTACTACATCCTTAATATTACATTTACAAGCACAAATATCTGAACATTTTTGAAAACAAAAATTTTCAGCAATTTTTGTGTGAAATAACAAAAACAACAATGAAATATGAGACATTGCAAAAACCTATGAGTTTAAAAACACTATGTTCGCAGCAACATAAAATTTCGTACAAAAATGAAAGATTTATTTATTACTAGCTTTCCGCCCGCGGCTTCGCCCGCGTAAATTTCGGTTATATCGCGCTTTTTAGATTTCCCTCGGGAACATCAAATTTTTCCGGGATAAAAGGTAGCCTATGTCCTTTCTCGGGGTCTAAAGATTGTGTGCTTTCCGCCCGCGTCTTCGCCCGCGTGGTGTTCGGTTATATCGCGCTTTTTAGATTTCCCTCGGGAATATCAATTTTTTCCGGGATAAAAGGTAGCCTATGTTTTTTCTCAGGGTCCAAAGATTGTCTGTACCAAATTTCATCAAAATCCGTTGAGAGGTTTAGGCGGGAAAGCGTAACAGACAGACAGACAGACAGACAGACAGACAGACAGACAGACAGACAGACAGACAGACAGAGTTACTTTCGCATTTATAATATTAGTATGGATTTATTTATTTAAACCATAGAATAAAGAAGGGAAGTAGGTTATCTGCGACCCAATCCGCGATTTAATTGCCTACTGTCTTAGGGTTGACGACTGTCCGCGCTTCGTCGGTTACGGTTGTCGCCCAAACCGCTAACAAATATTTATAGACTAAGAGCTTATGTTTCAATTATTTGCTTAGTATTTAGTTTACATATACTAGTCAGTTTTTTTTTTGTAATTTTTATTTTTAGTTTTGTACACATAAAGAACCATATTTATTTTTATTTTAATTAATACAAATATAAATAATACAAACATAACATCTATTGAATCACACATTTAATACAAAATTACAAATTAGCTACAGAAAAATACCTACTTTCTTCGGTTTCGACTATTACGAAACGCGTTGTTATTAAACTTTAATGTGTAATATATCCGTATCCTTGTAAATAACTTGTAGAAATATAAGTCTTTTATTTGTTCATAAATAGACATACCAACTTTGCAGTTTATGTGATCATTTTTAAAAAGCTAATGTGCCGAAAAGCCGTGACGCGCGAACCTCGTTCCGTGCTAGCCGCGACTAGCGCAGTCATAGGCACTCTAATATTGTGTTTAGGTGTGCGTGCGGCGACGCATAGATACTATGGCGCAAACATACAAGCCGCGCGCGGTCCGTTTGTATGAAGATAACGTACTTCCCTCTCTTTATTCTATGTTTAAACTTTCGCACAAAGAAAATGTACAGAGGCAGACTTAATGCCTTAGGCATTCTCTACCAGTCAACCTCAAGTGGTGAAGAGACTAGATGGCAGATGCTTTAGTTACAGAAACAATGAACAGGAAAAGAAAAACTCATAACACTATATAAACAAATACTTAAATAAGCTATATACATATACAAACTATTACTATATATACTTATAATATATATATACAAAAATAAAACTTGTGAGAGAGGTGTTGAGATGACCCTACCCTAACTATTCGCAAAATAACTCTGCAATTTCCGCTTAAATGCAAACCGACTAGTCGCCATCCTGATATCAAGAGGAAGCGCATTCCACAAAAGAATTGACTGAATATGAAATGAAGAGTGAACAAAGTCAGAGGTATGAGAAGGACAGAGTAAGAGAAGATTATTAGAAGAACGCAGATTCTTGCTGTGTGAAGAACACAAATATTGGAAGTGATTCGTAAGATAAGAAGGAGGAGTTAGCGAATTAAGAAGGGAGAAAAGCGTGGTCAAGGCTCGCAAATCTCTTCTTTGGCGAATGGGCATCCATTTCAGTTCAGACCTGTAGCTGGATACATGGTCATATTTTCTCAGATTGAATATAAACCGGATACCACTATTGAGCAATCTGTCAAGCTTATCCAGCAAAACCGAATTCAGGTCAAAGTAGCACACGTCACCATAATCGATTATGGGGAAAATCAAAGTCTGCACAAGCATGGTTTTCGTTTTAGCTGGTAAGAAGTTCCTCAAGCGATATAGGGAACGCGGGGTACCGTTGACCCGTTGACTAACATATTACACCTGACGTTGCCAGATTGTATCACGTATAATAAATAAAACTAAGTACATATATACTTAGGCTCGTGGTTGTACCCTTCGGGACTTAGGCGATCTATTTTGTTAAAATGCTACCATAAAACGTTAGATGAAGAGCTTGGAATGACCTGTCAATAATAGCAATCTATAGCATTAGTTTTTATTTTTTATTATTATAACCTAGTCCTTGACCGCATTCCCACCTGGTGGTAAGCAGTGATGCAATAGTTGATGGTAAAGCGCTTTAGTTTATTAAGAGCCTATTCACTGAAAACAACTCAGTAAGTAGAAAGGAAGACGGTAGTTAAGCGAGGTGATGCAACGTTAAACCCAACAACACGACCAACGATGCTGCGCCAGAGGGAGATTGATCTGGAGACCCTCCACGACTGAATTCCCGACACAACAGCATTTTGCGCATCGTACCCGGCACACATCGCAAGACAACTGCTCAGACCCGTCCTTCGTATGGCTTCACCAGACATCATGCCGGAACACGACAAATCACTTGGCGGCAAGACCTTGTCTAATGCGTGGTAACTAGGACTACCACCGAAAAAAATAGTTGGAAAGACATCTCCAAAGTTTTCGCGTTGAGATGGTTATGGAATCGCACTGTGGGCGTGATTGTATCTGTAGATTCTTTCTCAAGCTTTTAAAGGACCAGCCATTTTATCAATAGAAAATTCACAAATGTCCAGGGGCTGTAGTCTGCTATTATTGTAAATTTTTCATTGCAACACGATTTCATTGTCATATTGTTCGTAATCTGCTAAATTCATAATGATTAGTCAATGTTAGTTCAGTCATAACATGTATGTCATTGTAATGGTGTTAGAATGTCATTGCCGGATTGAAATTATTATAAAACCTGTTAGTAGAAATGATTTTCTAAAAATTACTACTCGATTTGAACATTTATAATATAGAATGGAGTGTCAGTGACTGACCACTGTGAAATCGTAATGACACCATTTTGTTAGTACATTACGAAACTTGAAAAAATCGATCATTTTATGATCCTTGATAAACCATTCAGACTCTATTATAGTAGCAGACTAGGGCCCCAGATTACGTAAGGTTAACAAACGGCTCACCGAAAGCTATTTTCCTTTTTGTGACTCAATATCTAAACCGATTTCGTTTACTTAACGCCTTACACGAGAAGTCACGTTTCACAAAAAAAGAAAGAAAATGACAAGGATTACATCGAATCTTTAAATGACTTATCCCTGTTGGAACCAAACGACATAGTTGATTTAGGTGTGTAAGAAAAACAAAGATTAAATACTGTGCTTAGGTATTATCACATACGAGATTGGCACGCGTTAATTGAGGAAAACGGGGTACTGCGATAGTGACTAATTTTCCCTAGTTGACTCTAATAATGCGTGGGAAGTAAGGGAGTTGATACAGTTAGTTTCCTTATCTTGCCAAATATATCGAGTTTTCTGGACGAGCGCACATTTTATGGACATAATAATCTAATATTGACGGAATAGGGACAAGAAAAGTAACTGATACTATTTTAATCTTTTCATTGGTACTTACATAGTATTACTGAGAGGGGGACTCAAGGCTGAATAAAATCTGCCGCACAGGCCGATAGATTAGGTTAAGCTACCCTTGTCGAGGTTGGTCAGCGGATGGGTTACCATTTTTTTTGGTGTAGATAGGAAATCATCCTTCATTTCCCTGTGCGCTAGGGACACGGTTTCTCTTTCAACCATCTCGCAACCCTGGCCCAGGCTTCGGTATTCGTAGACCCTGTCACGATGTGCTAACATTACTTTGAGGCGCATGTGAAACATAACGCGCCGTCGACCCGGGCATGGCCCTTACCGGGCGACGAGCTTCTACCTGCTCGCCACCCGCAAGCCCGCGCCTATGGTGGCCGGTGGCTCCTGCGGCGGCTAGAGGCGTGAGGTGAGTTCGCAGAGATTCCTGCTCTCTTACGTGATCCGTTTCCTCCATGGGTCGTTTCGGACCATCAACACCGTCACCGATCTCTCTCTATCTATCCGGCCTAGATGGATCTAGGCCGGACGCGAGAGATAGAGAGAGATCGGTGACGCCCTGGTGTTTCCTCCCGCCTTATCCGGTGGGGAACTGCGATAAGCTGAAGGTGCTTATACATGTTGCTTCTCTAGCCACTCCTCAAAAAGTGGACTTACCGCCGCTATTGTGGCGTGCCCACTAAACTAGCACTCACTCTTACCAAACTACTTGTTAGCCTCTGTGGCGTAGCGGTAG
The DNA here is from genome assembly GCA_017933935.1 of Sesamia nonagrioides. Lineage (NCBI taxonomy): Eukaryota > Metazoa > Arthropoda > Insecta > Lepidoptera > Noctuidae > Sesamia > Sesamia nonagrioides. The sequence goes on along the minus strand of JADWQK010002135.1, from coordinate 100,495 downwards.
CGGACGCGGCCGCTGCGCAAGGTGGCGCGGGTTCGATCCCCGCACAGTGCAAGTATTTGTATGCATGAATATGAATATCTGCACTGGTCTGGTCGTGCCTCGGAAAGCACGTTAAGCCGTTGGTCCCGGTTGCCATACGAACATCTAGTGGCAGTCGTTACGGGTCTTTGGAGCCCTCAAAAGTCCAACAATTGGTCTAACTGCAATGCTTCGATGTCGCCTTCGTGTTGTGGAGGTCAGACGGCTGTCGCTTCACGGAAAATGTCAAAGTTTAGCTATATCAGCAGTTGGACTGGTAAAGCGGACCCCAGACTCCAAAGCTGAAAAGTCTTCGGATGCGACTGGGATTAACGCTGGGGTGGTGATGATGATTGTGGCGTGCCCAGGTGGCTGACCATCTGACAAAACCACAGGGTTTCGGTTTATAAAGATGGTTAGCCACCACAATAACAGTAATGTATAAAACCCAACAAAGCAAAATAAAGGCCCTATGAATGAGCTTGTTTATACTTATAGTCATGTATCTATTCGGCTTCATCCTGATAGGGTAAGGGGTAAGGTAATTGCGTAACACACTATCAGTAGCAATGGGTTTCATTTTGACAGTTTAACAACATTCAATTTACGTTGTTGAGAAGACACTTTTTCCTAACATATGGAATGGATTACCAATTGGTTACAAAATGAATCTAATAACAATTATTAACTGTGTTAGGCAGTGTGGATTGTCGTGAGCGGTTCGAAACATGCTTGCGTTTACTTTTTTTTTTTTAAATAAAACTTCTTAGCGGAGTTGATCAATTTTTCTGAATGGAAAAAAGCATTGAATTTGCGTGAGCATAATTGACTCGATACTGTAATCACTACAGCGAAATATACAAATGTATACTGTGTATCTATAGTGCAATAATAATGGTATATAATGGTATAGATTGCGTTACCCCTATAACTTTTTTGCTAACATAATAATTATTTTAATTTTTAAGTCAGACCCACGACTGCCTTTTTTACATATGACTTTGAATGTGTTAAATTTACTTTGTTATTTTACTGTGTGAGTGCTAATCAATACTTTTGTATTCTTTCTAACTGGCTGTAGTTATTAATCTGTTCCATGACATCAACTATTATTTAACTAACTTTCTTTATATATTTATAAACTAGTGTTTGACCGCAATTCCGCCTGATGGTAAGCAGTGATGCAATCTTGATGGTAAAGCGCGCTAGTTTATTAAGAGCCTATTCACTCTAGCTTTGAAGATACTTAAATTGTAGTCAGACGGAAACACTGCCGTGGGCAAATTGTTCCAATCCCTCGATGTACGCGGTATAAAAGACGGGGCAAAATGCTACGTCCTGACCTTAGTGGTGTTAACAACGTATGGATGAATAGTCGTCGTACGACGGGTCATCCGAGAATGGAACGGGGATGGGGGAATCAAGTCATGCAATCCGCTCACACACTCTTCAAAATGCATTCTAAAGAACACCGACAGGCTGGCTACTCTTCACCCGTGTTTCCGTCTTTCGAGACCGACGAATAAATCTAAAATATAAAATTAATTTAAGTCCAACCTTGGTTCTCACCTCATTATTCGAAGTCCCGAACGTAAATCTTCCTCGTTGCTCTAAAGTTTAGCATACAGTCGACGTTTCGGTCCCCGCGTGTCTCTAAATTCGCATCGTAAAGTGCATACTAGCATTTTATTTCGCACTAAAACACAGTCCCACCGAGATAAGAGTTTACTGAGGACAGAGCTGAAAAGACTTGGAAGTATAATGTCGCGTTTTTATTATGTTACAATTACGCCAACGTGTATTTGGGATGTTTATATCTACATTGCACGCGAAGAGTGAAAGTTTTAGTCAAGAAAACTTAACGAAACGTGGAAAAAAATCGATAGAGTAGTGTGTCTATAAATTTATAAACTCTAAATGGATGATGAAGTGATTGATTTACGCTGTGGGTTTGATTGATCTGCATATTTTTATGCCCGAGGTTTTTGGAAGTGAGATTTGTATTGGTAAACGCACGGATAAATTTCTAAAGCCAATGTTTAAGAAAAATACCTAGTTATTTAAATAAAAAATACTTCCATACTAATATTAAAAATGGGAAAATGTGTGTCTGTTGCTTTGTAGGTATGTTTTTCACATCAAAATGGAGTGACGAATTGACTTGATTTTTTAATTAGCGATAATTGAAAGGATGTAAAGAGTGCTTGTTGTGAGTGGAGGTTTCTATGGAGAATTCCGAAATTGTCAAGATAGCAAGCTTTAATAAAAATCGGTACACCGACTCTTTGTTACCAACGAAAAATATTTGTCTTATTTTTTATATATAATCTTCCCCAGCCTCTAAAACAGAGGATGTAAAATTAGGAAAAAGGAACCGTGTTACTTCAAATTTAACGCAAACAAAGCGGCGAGCAAAAGTTAGTTCGTATATAAACCAACAAAAACCCGAGTAAGAGAATTAACTTGCCAGCGTACGAATTTTACCTTAATTTACGGCACCCATGATTCACGTGCAATGATAGGAGTACCAGGAAATTATGAGGACGTGGAGGTAAACCTGCTAATTGCAGCGAGCTGAGACGTTCATACACTATTACCCTTGCACGAAGCCCGCTATATCTTTCTAAATGTAAGGCACACCCCGAGCTTTGAAATGAACAAGGCCAGTGTTGGTAATGGAGGTTCAGACGGGTGGATACAAGCGTTGCGAATTTGAAAATATTTGTGTTATAAATTCGGAGTTTTTGTTTCTAATATCCAAAACAAACCAGAAAGTAAGCTAAAAAAAGTTTTTTGGAAAGACAATAACTTTCTCTGTCATGGGTTATCCTGGTAGTTTGGTTTTGGACTTTCACCTCCATCTTCTTCGTCTTCCCAGAACTATTATATCTACACTAGACTATTACCTGTTCTGACGACTGTACCATCTAATTTCTGTTATTTTAGTTTATCGGTTATTGGGACCACTTCAAAACATCCTTTTATGTAGTACATGCGCATGTCCAGACGTGTGACCCCCGCACAGCGCATCTTTATTTCTGTGTGCTTAGGCTGTGTGCTGTTCGTATTTTTTTGCTGCTGTCCAGCATTCCGCTTCGCTGTTAAACACATCAATGTATCAGTATGGACGTTGGAATTTTAATTTCAAGGTCCATGAATGTCCATTAATTAAATAATAGTAGAGCACAAGGGACGGAAAAAGGATAACTAATAACTATCATGTCAACGTAAGCGGATTAAACTTAGAGGGATTCGAAAGCAGTGTGTAACATATGCTCCGTTTTAATTAATAGTCAACCTAATTATTTGATATTCATAAATTCAGGGCATTAAGTTTATTTAAAGATACTTCAATTCACAGCCAATACATAAACAATTTAAATGTCTTCAAGGCTAGAGTGAATAGGCTCTTAATAAACTAGCGCGCTTTACCATCAACGTGCTTACCATCAGGCGAGATTGCGGTGAAGCACTAGTTTATAATATGTAAAAAAAAAGTTGAAATGATAATAGAATGTTTGTGAATTTAAAAAAGGTTGGTAGTCCGTAGACTGCACACCCCGAGTATAGTCCGTGGACTTTTAAAAAACAATACTGTAGAATATTATTTAAGAACATAATATAATTATTCTTTTTTTAAATTGTTATAATGGCGATATGTATGACTTTTTGGTTCAAAGTTCTAATATTTTTAATGATATTTTTGATTTGAGTGTTTTATATATAATGTATGATATATGTATGTGAAATAAATGATGATTTGATTTGATTTGATTGAACATTTGATAAAAAAATCGTTGGTAGTCTACGGATTACCAACGATTTTTCTTCTTTATTCCGATTCGGAATTGATAATAATCTGTAAATCAGATTATTATTATTTACATCCATAAATCTTTATAAATCGGCTACAGTCTTGCCGCTGCTTACAGTGTTCGTATAGTGAGTATCTAACAAAACTCTACAATCTCTCTTACCTTGGTTGCCAACCGGAACGAAGCTAAACGTGCTCAGCTTAACTTCTCAGGCAACTGTATTTTATTTCTTTGAGTGTTTATTAAAAATGTTTGGAGTTTTAATAAAAAAGGTACGTTTAAAAGAGAGTTTACGTTAGAAAAGAGGTTTGTAGACATAACACAATTTTAAAAACTCTTAAACTCTTGATTTGAAGGTAGACAGATGGGTTAAATGTACACTTACGTATATGTAAATGTACAGTCAAGACCAAAAGTCGAGTTGCAATCTCACAAAACTATGGCCAAGCAATACTAGTTGTAGTTACGACCTTCTTCTATAATAAAGTTTGATACACACTCATACACTTTGCTGCCCGCTTATGATTGTTAGGTACTACTTACTAATTTCAACGTCCACAGTAAGTGTTTCAATGGCCTAATGGTTTTCGCCTTGATAGGCGTTCAAGGTGGTTCGAGTTCAAATCTGATAACTTACAAAATATTTTTTAAATGTTTATTGGTGAGTTATGAATGCTGACAACAAAAATATCTAAAAATACCGATCCGCAACTTAAAGATGATACTTTCTTTTAAGATTTTTCTATATTAGAGTCATTATAAAAAGATGACGGTAGACTTGAAAGAATCTGAATCACTCCTTCACAAAAAAATATTCCGCTACCTACAATAACTATTATTAGCTACAATAACTCAAATAATATTACTTAGCTGTTGTTAGTTGGTGAACATATAGTTACCAGTTTGTGTTATTAGTTTATTTTTTTAATCAATATGCAGACATATGCAGCAATATATCTCAAATATGATATGAAACCGGCTTTTGTGTAAGTTGTTTTTATTATTATTTGTGTTAAGGTGCAAACTAATAGCTTGTTGCAAGTCTGTAATAAAATTGTTATTGTTTTAGAGAAATACTGTAAGCCGTTGGAGGTCAAGGTCAAGAGGTTGGAGGACGAAGGTAGCTGTCGAGACAAGTGAAACGAAACGACAATATTTACCGTTGAATAAACTTTTAAATCTTGCGAAGAAGGGAGGTTGCATTTGTGGTTTAAAAATAAACTGGCGCGACTGGTGGAGTCTTATCGAGCTAAACAAAAAAAAAAAAAAAACTATTGATAACAATCACAGTGCAGAAGTGTCCTACAGAGTGTTTTAAATATATACCATTATATATCGTAATAACGGACTCTAAACCATCTCTAAAGTAATTTAGCTAAGTGACAGTAATATGTTCGGTTGGCTTAATGGCTAACAGATGTCGCCTTTTACAATTTCAATAAAAATTACTTTTGGTAAATTATAAAAACAATAATTTCGGAATTCGATAAGAAATAAGTTCGTTTACTTCTGAACTAAGAAAGCGCTTGAAGATTATAATCTCATGCCATCAAACTCCGAAAAAAGTCACTGCAGGATGACAGCACTAGTACCATGCTATACACGCAAAAAAATTGTAAATGTAATAAGCACTATTTTGTGTTTTAGTATAGATTATTTTATGATTGCAATAATATTCAGGTTAAGCTTCAATCCTCTTTTCTTTAAGAAAATGAATAATTAAGCTATAACCTCTTTAATCATAATATATGTATAATATTATAATTTTCATATCTAACAACCAAAAATGATTTTTGTATTTTTTACCATAACAATATCATAAGTTTGTCAAGGATTACTTTTATATAAAATGTTACAATGCTGCCGTTTCAACGTTTGTTTCATTTGTTAGTATAAGTATATCTATACCGAATAATATATAACTTTATAGTATATTGCATTATAATATGCTTATTGTTTTATTTTTATATATTTTTTATTATATTACCTCTATAGTAAACTAAAACATATAATAAAAACCTTTTTTGGGATAAATATTCAATAAATTTTCCTATTCGTTTAAATATTATTTGCAAACATTTTTACTTTAAAATACAAATCAATTATCATAATTTTAAATTATATGAAACAACAAAAAGATTTGCCTTTATTAAGGATCGAACCCACAATCGCTCGCTTATGATAGCACCATTGTTAAGTGCGGCCGCTAACTTAACTTCAAATGAAGTAACGAAATTTTGTATTACTTTAAAGAAAGACGGAGACTGCGATAAAAAAATAATGCGGTAGTGTGCGTGGCCGGTTTAGCGCAGGCGACAGTAGTCTTTAAGGTGGAAATGGACTTCTACAGCTGATAGTACAATGGAAGAAAGATGCCGAGAGTTGAACACTTAGGCTGTGCGCATAATACCTAAACATAAATGAGAAGCACTGAGCACGGCTGGTTGGGAGAAATGATTGTTAGTAGAAACAGAAAAAGATAACAATAGTAGATTGAACTTCAAAGATAAAACCTTTAACGAAAAGTTAGTATTATCTGAGACTCATTTAAACTGTCTTACTAAATATACATCCAAAAACTAAAAACCGTAACATCTACGCTACGCTATCTAAACACACACCATATCGATATGTCTCTCGAATCAATTCAAACCCGTGCCTATGCATAACAAATTAAAATAGGAAAAGCGATGGGTTCAGCAACCAACATACGCCAAAAAACATGCAAATGTATGGAGATGAGTGGCAGAAGAGAGGCTTGGCAAATGATACGCGAATCTATCGTAGGGAGTAGTCGGGAGACCCCGCAGTCGATCGAGAACCTTTGGAGGCTGTTTGCTGTGCTGGGAGGTACCCGTCTTTATGATATATTTAGTACTATTTCCTTTACTTGCGGACACCAGCTTAAGAAAACAAGTCTTCTTTTATTTTATTTTTTAAATTACAAACTAGTGCTTGACCGCAATCCCGCCTGATGGTAAGCAGTGATGCAATCGTGGGTGGTAAAGCGGTTAGCGGTTTATTTAGTCTATTCACTAAAAAAAACTTAGTGAATAGGAAGGAAGACGACAGTTGCGCAAGATGATGCAATGTTAAACTCAAAAACACGACCAACGATGCTGCGCCACAGGGAGATTGATCTGAAGATCCTCCACGACCAATCTCCCAACACAACAACATTTGGCGCATCATACCCGGCACACATCGCAACACAACTGCTCAGACCCGTCCTCCGTACGGCTTCACCGGGCATCATCGAACACGACGAATCGATTGGCGGCAAGACCTTGTCTGGTGGGTGGTAACTTCTGCCGGCAGCCAATGTTATGGCCTACCACCAAGTAATTTTGCTCTATGTCAATCTATACTTCAATATTGCATAACTTTATGGGGTGGAACATCAAAATCTATCCTTCTCTCCCTCGAACGTGCACAAAGAGCTGTTCTAAAAGTAGCAAATTCTCTGCCTTTCCTTTTCCCTACCTTCCAGTTATTTAAATCCTGCAAAGTTTTGTCAGTTCCGCAAATTTACATACTGCACATAACAGTAAAACAGCATGGTACGCTTACTTACAACGCTAATATAATTAACAAAAGGCGGAATGATATAGTGTGCAGCTCAACCTTTACCTCTAAATATGCATTTACCCACAAATTCTATACGTTCTTAGGGCCCTTTTTATACAATGGATTAAATAGAGTATTAAATATTTATAATTTGAATTATTTTAGCTGTAAGAATGTAGTTTCTAATTATCTACAAGGTTTGTCATCGAGCAGACTGAAGACCTACTTACAGTATGTAAATAAATTTAGAAATAATCGTTACATTAACTAATAATACTATGTAAGCAATACGATACTAATAATAACACTGTATACTTCCGTTGTGTCCTAGATATTTACGTAGGTACTACTTTTATTGTTTATTTATTGCAAAATAAAAATTTATAATAAGCACTTTTACGCCTGAAGCACAGGTTCTACCTAGTTCAGGCAAATTATACATCAGTGCTATTTAGAATTAAGAAAATTATTATAAAAGTTATGTACAAAGCTGAGAAATAAACAATTTATTTATTATTTATTTACTTTATTTTACGATATTTATATGACGACGTCAGCAAGGGCGGTGCGATATGGTCGCCACTATCTTGGTGTGGTGGTAAGGACTTCACTTCGTAGGTGAAGTTTTGAATTAAATCACGAAGTGTAATTAATATACCTTGCAATCTTGACAATAACAATTTAAATAGGCAAACTGACAGTTTCGCCCAGGAGAAGTTCGGAGTGGTTCGCGCCTCCAAGATACGTGCAGCCATTACAAAATAACGTCACAACCTTTTCCCTATCCTTTATTATAAACCCCATTACTACCAGTTGGAATTATTTTGAAGCTTATTGCTATTCCATTGTTCTCTATGTTCGAAAATGTGCTGCTCAACAACGAAAATAACGCAATGAATGTTGTTGAACTGTCAAAATGAAACCCGTTGCTACTGATAATGCGTTACACAATTACCCTGCTGTTCAGCTGTTGTAATCGAGTCACGCCCCCTCCTGTTAATCAAAGTGACTGACAACTTAAATAGGGATGTATCCAAGGTATGAAAATAAAGAAAATAATTAGTCCGTCTTATAGATAATATAAAAAATTAGGACCCGTGTTTTTTATTTTGTCGAACTTACCATAAACTACTGAGATATAGCGTATTAAAGTTACGGAGTGGGGGCTAATTACGTCATGCCGTGGTATATTTTGTACCACGGCGTGACGTCATGCGACATTTCAAATCAATATATCTTCCTAAGTATTTGAATGAAAGAAAAAATAAAAAATACGTGTTCAATATTTTTTATAAATCTATCTGATGGACATTAAATTATTTTTTAGGATACAACCCAATTGTCCATGTATTCAAATCATCAAATCTGTTGTAATCTTCAAATTTATTATATTCGAAGACAGGTGACATCTACTAACCCGCTCTAAGTTTTGCTGGATAGCGGCCCACACCCTTTCATAGAGAGGAGATCAGGGTTCCTGCTATGGGAACATTACAACGTTGCAACGTGTCGCTTCTATATTGCTTTCTTATTCTATGTCACTACCCAGCTTCGCTGGCATTCCGAATCAAAATCTTTTCCTTTACGAATAGTGTTTATTATTGACGGGGGACTTTCCGATTGCAACCCTTTGTGCCACAAAAGGTAGACGGATCATTTTCAGCTGAAGAACCCTTTTTAACCCCACCCCTCGTTAGTGTAGCGTAACTTTGGCCTGAATTGCTGAGTGAGCAGTCTTTTAATTACATTTTCTACGGTAAAACGGTTGGCGGTGCATTTTCCGTGACTGTATGTGAAAGAAATTAATGTGCTTTAATTAATCAAAAGAACTTTTGGGTTTGATTCTGAGGTATGCAGTAAAGTATTTGCAATACTTTTGGTCTTGTCATTTTTGAAGTTGTGATTTGATAAGATAAGTGATATATATTAATATTGCACTCCAAAAGAATGAAAGCTGACATGGCATAAAAATTAGCAAGACACGTCTGCCTTAGAATGACAAGCTGTGGACCCAAATAGCATAGAATTGATGTTTTGAGACTATGATGCGGAGTCACGGCAGACCATGTAGAAGATAGCAGGCCAAGCTAGATCCATATCATCATCAACCTTTTTATCGTCCCACTGCTGGGTATAGGTCTCCTCTCATACAGAGAAGGATTGAAAGAAAAGAAAAGAAAGAAAGAAAAAACGTTTATTTGCACTAAACATGACGCAAGCGTTTACAAAAATATAAAAATAAGAAATTGTTGAGGAAAACATGCGCCATATCCACGCAAAATGGCTGGCGCTCAGCATTATGCTGCGACTCTATGCAAAAAACAGAGCCCAGCGCTGGTTTTCAGCGACAGCCGGCGTCGACGTAAAGACGTCACCCGATGCAACAAACAATTAAAAGTAGCACCGAACCGGTAATACAATAAAAATAAAAACGTAATAATAAAAAGATATAAAAAGTAAATCCAATTGTAAGTGGTGAAAGTATAATTTCAACAACACAAACAGGTATATTTATAAATAAAATACAGGCTATATAAAAACTACGAGAATATCATCCTCCGAAATGACATACATCTGATTCCGGTTTGACATTTAGCATTTTCTAATATAGTCTGTGGTTTGTGCTTCGTCGCACGCGCATCGAATCCAACGTGCGTCAATGTTTACATTGTAGGTTACTTTAGATTGCGCGTAATCACCACGCTTGCTCAATGCGGGTTGGCGATTTCAGACTTAAAGTCCAGGTTTCCTCAAGATGTTTTCATTCACTTTTTAATCAGTCATTGGTATCCAAGATATACTTAGAAAGTACATATAACTTTAAAAAAGTTACATTGATACTAGCCCCGCACGATGATATTGCGATCGGCGGCCATCTTGGTGACGTAGTCGAACTCGCACCGTCGGTACCGTTCGCATGTTCAGTCCGCGCTTACCCACATACGCACATCGAATATTTTTGTTAGCTTTTTGTTTTTGTTATCCTGTTTTATTGTTGATCTTGAGTTTTGTTGTTTAGTTTTGTTAGCTGTTACTCGTTAAAATGAATAAGAAATTAATTCACAGTCGTGCTCGTGAAATTATAATTAAAGTGGACAATTATTTTGTTAAAGAAAAAGAGGACTGTAAGTTAGTTCTTGAAAGTATAAACCGTGCTTTAAAAAGTGCTTCGGACACTACTGAGGACATTTTAATGCCGAAGCAACAGCTGATAGTTATTAAAAATATTTTGCAAAATTCTACCAAAGTCACGGAGCGTGTGGCATGTGCCACAGGCGTTGCAAAAAATACTGTGACTAAATTGCGAGGAGAGCATGAGTCGGCAACAGCCAGTGGCAGCAAAATGAGAACTCCTACTAAAGGAAAAAGACAAAAGAAGGAATATTTCGACGGGTTTTCCTTAACAGCTTCAAGAAATATTATACATTCAATGTATATGGTGAGGAGAGAAATACCTACAATGCGCAAAATCTTGGCGGCTTCAAAAGTAGACCTTAATTATACCGGTAGTGAAACTACATTAAGAAAAATAATTAAATGTGATTTAGGCTACCAATTTAAACGATGCGCGATGCTACCAAAAAAGACTGGCTCTAATTGAAAGACCCCAAATTCAAGCGTGGAGGGCTAAATATTTACGACGTATGAAAGAAAATGACTCGCTTGGTAATAACAAAAGACCCGTTATTTATCTCGACGAAACGTGGATACACGCACACTACACGGTCAAAAAATGTTGGCAAACAGCAACCGATGTAGGAGTGAGACGGAACGACAGCCCCGGCCGCCGATGGATAATAGTTCACGCGGGAAGTGAAAGCGGTTTTGTTGACAATGCCCTTTTAATGTTTAAAGCAGACACCAAAACGGGGGATTACCACGATCAAATGAATACTGAGAATTTCACCAAGTGGCTTACAGAAAAATTAGTACCCAACATACCACGCAACTCCATAATTGTGATGGACAACGCCCCTTATCACAGTAGGTAAGAGAATAGGCCACCAAGTATGAACAATAAAAAACAGTTGATGGTTGAGTGGCTACAAGCTCACAACATCGACTTTCCCAACCACAGTACAAAACCTGAACTGTATTTATTAATTAAACGGCACAGACCGCCGAAAAATTATAAAATTGTCAATTTATTAGCTGCCAATGGCCAAGAGGTCGTTAGATTACCACCCTACAACTGCGACCTCAACCCCATTGAGTACATCTGGAACCTGGTAAAGATGAGGGTGTCAGAAAAAAATGTGGAGCAGTTGGAAAGTCACATTGAAGCTCTGACATTGGAGGCGTTGGCGTCAATAACTCCAGATGACTGGCGAAAGGAAGTCAATCATGTTAAACGGCTTGAAGAGGAATATTGGAAAAAAGATCGAATAACTGAAGAGTTATTTATCATAAATACGGCAGACGACAGTGAATCGGAATCGACAGACACAGAAAGCAGTTCTGATTCGGAAGACTGTATGAGTGGAATTGAATAAATAGGGTAAGATTATATTGAATTAGATATAAACATTTTTTTACATACTATCCTGGTGTTATTTGGTACTCTGGTTTAATTCCCGCTCACAAAGTAACAGAAATGTAGTTAGCAAAAGTACATGTAAGTACATGTAAGAAAGATATACGAACAAGTATATTTTTCTTACGTCTATAAGAATTATTTCTTTGAAATTTTTAATAATGAAAGTTTAATTGTCAGAATATGGATGAGTAGGTATAAAGTGTGTATGTATAATAAAATTATAAAATACAAATAAATCCTTAACCCGAAAGAATGTTAAATGCAAAATTAATAAACTATAATTTTGCATTTAACATTCTTTTGCTAGCCGTCCTTTTGTGTGACAGATGACGTCACAAAGCTGTTATTGTGACAAGGTTCCATCGCAATATCATCGTGCGGGGCTTATACTTGCCTGACCTGAAATCGAACCCGCGCATTCATACTTATATGTTCCATAGATCCACATGTTCCGTCAAAATTGAAAGGAGGACGCGCGTGAAAGAAGAAAGTGTAGAGCGGTATTTACCAAGGAGTGTGAGAGTGTTGGAAGATAAAAACAGTGGTACTAGAATTGAAAGGAGACATTTTAGACACACTAGTTATTCGATTTGGTAAAGTCATGCATACTGTGATTGTCATCCGTGGATCTTAGAAATTCGTTACGGACTGCAAAAGCCCGAAAGCTTAACAAGGGGAATTGTGCTACCCAGTGACTCATCATCATCTCAGCGTATAGTCCCGGTCGCATCCGCGGCTTTCGCGTTGGAGCCCGGGGTCCGCTTTCCTACAAATACGTCTCCATTTCGCACGATCTCTGGCATCCTGTGGTGTGAGATTGTTGACACGCATGTCATCTCTTACAACGTCAAGCCAGCACTTCTTTGGTCTACCTCGCTTGTTCCGGCCCGGCGGAGGCGCCATGGCAAGACATTTGCTACCCACGTAACCTGCCGGTTTACGTAAGACGTGACTGTACCAGCGCAGGCGACTCTCTTGCAGTTTGTCTGCTATGTTACGGACACGGAGACTTTTTTTTTTTTTCGTGGTGGAAATCCTCATAGGATGTCCGCCGCCCTAGGGTGGGCGACGGGGTCTGTCAGACTTTTACTGACTAAAACCACCCCGGTGTCTCTTCTATCACGAGCGCGCGTGGGGCCGCGGGAATCTAAATTCTTCCGTAGCCCCACACTCTCGTGCTGGTCCGGTCTGTCCGGGCCTCGTCTCCTGCACGGGGTAGTGGGGTGTTAAGCTACCCCGCGCATCGCCTCAGAGGCGCGCGCTGACACTCGCGCGCGCTTCCGCCTCGGGGTCCATCGAATAGGGGGCGGGGACTTCCCCATGTCCCTCGCCCCTGGACCCATTCAAGGGGGGCGGAAGAGGGCGTCGTCCGCCCTTCCTCGGCGCCCGGTGCGTCTTCTGTGGCCCGGGAAGGGAGTTGAGATCTCCCTCTCCCGTTCCGCAGCTTCCTTCTGCGACATACGGACATGGAGACTGCCCTGGATGCGGGAGTTTCTAATGCGGTCTTTCCACGTAACTCCACACATCCACCGCAGCATATTCATCTACGTGACACGCACGCACGTGAGAGTGTTGGAAGATAAAAACAGTGGTACTACAATTGAAAGGAGATATTTTAGACACACTAGTTGTTCGATTTGATAAAGTCATGCATACTGTGATTCTCATCCGTGGATCTCAGAAATTCGTTACGGACTGTAAAAGCCCGAAATAAGCTTTCGGGCTTTTACAAGGGGAATTGTGCTAACCAGTGACTGAGTTGTGAAATTCACATAGATTTTGGTTATAATAGAAGCTTAAGTTGTCTTTTATTCTAACCAAAATTCACAAAGTCATATCCTAAGTAATACTTATCAGTATTTTGAAATCTCACAAAACGCGAATCCAATAAAACTCATTATCAAACTAACGCGAAGTCCTTTAAAGCGGAACTCGCGCAAAGCATCAAACCAGAATAAAACGCGTATTGTAATCAAATCACGTCAAACTTCGAACTATCTTTTTTCGGCAGTTCCGATTTGGCGCTCCACCCGCTCTTTTATCTACCAATCGCAATTTACCATACTCAACACTACACTATCCACAAAGGCATTTCACGAAAAATCAGGAGCAAAGGAAATTCAGCAATACATCGAATTCTTAGTCATAAACCGGAGATCTTTAATATCCGAAGAAAAATCAGCTCCAAACATGTTCCGCTAGAGGCACATATCTACGTGACGGTGGGTTATTACTATTTCGTGCAGAGACGTTTTTGCCTTCGTACTCTGCTGTATTCATTTGTCGTCGTAAACGTCGGATAGGATAAGAAAGTTAGTTCTTGAGAAGTAGTAAAATACTGAAGGAAATGCGTTTATGCGGGAAATAGATTTTTTAGATTGTTTACCTGTAGTGTTGAATGTTTAAATATATTTTTAAAGATGTTCTTTGAAGAAAAATGCAAACGCAAGAGACTTTGAAAGAGTCACCGCTACTGAAATCGATATGAACGACTATATTAACGTAGTAGCTGTTTTTGAGATATTGATGGTAAGGATGCGTCCTTATAGACTTAGATATGCCTCCGGTGGAATTCGGTGTCCCTCTTTATACATACGTCTAGATCAGTTTTGGCCCGTTGCGATCGTTACCCTGAGTTTCCTTTAAGATGTTATAGGCTGTGTGTGCGGACAGACGGTGCCGAACCATTGACTAGTAGCGCATGGGTAAGCAAGAAAGCTTTTACATGTAAGCACTGGTAGATTTCGTCACTATGAACCAACCATACATTGGACGATATTGCTCAGCGTTTGCCAACTGGCATGCAGAATGTTTGAACTTGAATAAATCTGTCATAATTAAACCTGATTTTAAAGAAACTACTACTACTTGTCAACAAAAATAAATTAGGTAGCGAACTCTGTGGATGCAATGATAGCTAAAAATAAAAAGGATATTGATATTTTTATGGGGTTTTAGGCAACATAGTTACTTAATAAAAAAAATAAAGAGAGAAAAACAAAGGTAGGTAGGTCACATTTCGGGGAGTGTGCGAGGGAATTGCATGATTTAATTCCCCCATCTCCGTTCCACCAGCGGACGACCCGTCGTACGGCTGGTTTCCACCCTTACGTTGTTAACACCATTACGATCCGGACGAAGCGCTTCGCCTCCTCCTTTATACCGCGTACATCGAGGGACTGGAACAATTTGCCCGCGGCGGTGTTTCCGTCGGACTACAATTTGAGTGTCTTCGCTAGAGTGAATAGGCTCTTAATAAACTAGTGCGCTTTACCATCAACGATTGCGTCACTGCTTACCATCAGGCAGATTGCGGTCAAGCGTTGGTTTATAATTTATAAAAAAAAAAAAAAAAAAAATAAACAGATTTTGTTTAATGTTTAATCATGCATAAGTTTCACTTCAAATCTATGGACTTTTGCATTCAATTGGTCCTTGATTAGTTTTACTTTGTCAGTCCTTCTACAACTATTGTTACGTCACGTTGTTAGATCACTTTACATTCCAACAAACTATCACGAATCTCATTGTAATTAATTAAGAGAGATTTCCAAGAATCCTTGAGAACATTCTTAGAAACTTACTCCGAGTCCGTTGGAGAGGTCTATTGAGTTACTCTGTTTGAAGGAAAACATGAAGTCCAACTTACATATTATATTAATGTGTTTGGAAGTGAGTAATCAATTTGGAAGTGGGAGGGGCACTTGGTTCGTATAACCGATGGCCGATGGGGCAGTAAGATTCCGGAGTACCGGCCACGTACCAGAAGACGCAATGTAGGGCGGCCTCCAACAAGATGGACCGATGACTTGGAGGTCACGGGAAGCTGATGGTTGCGGGTAGCACAAGACCGGTCATTGTGGAAAGCCTTGGGGAAGCTTTTGTCCAGCTTGGATCTCAATAGACTGAAGAAGTGTTTGTATGTTTGAACGCTTTAATTCCAGGAACTGCTGGTTTAAATTGGAAATTTTATTTTTCTGTTGTATAATCTATTATGGATAAAGGCTTCCTTGCTCTTATTGGTCGCAGCGTAATTATATATAATTACGCTGCGACCAATAAGAGCAAGGAATCAGTGAAAAATGTGGAAAAAAACCGGGAAAATTATTCATCTTTGAGGGCTTCCATCGCGTGCGCTACGTAAACAGATCAAGTTACTCAAAAAACATAGTGGTATAAAACTTCTTGGTCGCGATCATAATATCAGAAATACACGGCTGAAGTCTTGGGTAATAGACCAGACATTCCTAGAGTGCAACTTTTTTAAAGACCAGAAAAATTTGTCAGCGGCGGTCTACCCGTCTGATTACAATTTAAGCTAACTTTTGAAAAAAAAACAAAAATAAATAGCTAGTTGTTCATAAAATTACTCATAATTATAGTATTACTAAAAAAAATTGTGTGACACCCACCGACTAGGTGGTCGGATGACCTGATCAAGATCGCAGGGAAGCGCTGGATGCGTCTCTGAACGTGGTTGCGTCCAACCGGTCTTTTTGGGGAAGCCTATTTCGTCCAGTGGATTTCCTGTGGCTGACATGATGATGATGAATAAAATTTATTTATAAGTAATTTTTATATTATAGCTCACAAAGTTGTCTTATAAACTAGAACATAAACTAATTGTTTTATAAATGTACTAGCTGCGCCCTTCTTTTTCTTATATGCCCCGCTCCTGATGATTGCATCATGACGTTATATAGCCTAAAGCCTAGCCTAAAGAAAAATCTGTCTGTGTGAAGAAGAATATATTTATATGTCTTCATAGTGGTTACATAATACTGGGTACGTGTAGTGGGCATTGTATTACATACCTCTCATCATCATCATCATTTAGGCCTCCCCCGAAAATCTCCGACGACCGGTCCTGCGCCTCTCGTATCCAGCGGTTTTACGTACCTCTAAATTAATGAAACTATTATCTACTTTTCTACGGCATGTCACAAGTCGCCTTAGGCGATTATCGGCAGCTGGGTTTTTCTATTGAATGCCTTATAAACTAGGGCCTTCGGCCAGGTCATGAAGCTTATAAGCTGTCTACATTTTAAGGACAATCTCGTTATGGGATAAAGATCTCGGCTTTGAATGTCACTGAGGGGACAGCAAGAGACAACATGCAGTAATTCTGTTACCATCTCGATGTGAAAACTTGTATGAAACTAGTTTACCCGGCCACGCGTTTCTCTGGATAACGTTTTTACCATATTATGTACATTTTTGTAAACTATTTAAGGGGACCGGTAGAAGAACATCAGACAAGAATACCACCATGCTTTTTACAAAGATGGCATTTGTAAAAAAACATGGCGGCCTTCATGGTTCATATAGATAAATCATCATCAACCTTTTTATCGTCCCACTGCTGAGCACAGGTCTCCTTTCATATAGAGAAGGATTGGCGTAATCACTACGCTTGCTCAATGCGGGTTGGATATTTCAGACATAAAGTCCAGGTTTCCTCAAGATGTTTTCTTTGTGTGTGATGTGTTTTTTTCGAAATGAACAGACAGCTGTGCTGCTGGGGAGTTTCTTCCGCCACTTCTTCCAAGCGAAAGCACTAGGAAGTGTCGATGGGTGGGCCTTTTGGGCCTTTTGGCAAAAGTGCTGATTCTCAACCTAGTTTGAATAAATGACTTTTGATTTCGATTTCAATTTTGATTTCGATTTTGATTTTTCACCTAGTACCTAATCAGTCATTGGTGCCCAAGATATACTTAGAAAGTACATATAGCTTAGAAAACTTACATTGGCACAGATAGTGCAGTCCACGAAGACGAGCTGTCCAACTTTTGGTTGACGGTTCACTTTGACCACTCTCTCCTGATTAGTCTATTTATTATAGTGTACTACGTCTAGTTTATTATACTCATAGGTAATTAATATTTACCAATAACACTCGAACATTGACAAAAGCTTGCACATATAATATTAATAACGGTTAAGAGAAATAGTGGGGCGCATCTTCGTGGATTGAACTATCTATACATGCCTAACCTGGAATCGAACGCGGACACTCATACTTGAGAGGCTGATGTTTTAACCATTAGGCCACCTCGACTATAATATACAAATAATTTGCAATAAAATAATATTGCGATTATAAATTGAGATGATGTACTCGCCGTTGATGTTGATGCCAAGTCCTTTCCAGTCCAGGAGCTTGAAGACATCTTCCAACGCAGCAGTGAACAATTTAGGAGACATGACATCTCCTTGTCTCACTCCACGCTGCAGTTGGATCGGTTTCGAGTCCTGATCCTGGAGACGGACTGACATGGTGGCGTTTTTGTACAAACACTTTATCACCTCAATGTATCGATGGTCACTTTGGCACCGCTGGAGAGACTGTAGCACCGCCCAAGTCTCAATCGAATCGAAGGCCTTCTCATAGTCCACAAACGCCAAGCATAGTGGTTTGTTATACTCCTCGGACTTCTGTATAACTTGCCGCAGCGTATGAATGTGGTCTATGGTGCTAAAGCCTTTTCGGAAGCCTGCTTGTTCGGGAGGCTGGAAGTCGTCAAACCTGCGAGCGAGCCGATTCGTGATGACCCTAGAAAACAGCTTGTAGACATGGCTCAGGAGGGATATCGGTCTGTAGTTTTTCAGGAGGGTATTGTCACCTTTTTTGAAAAACAAAACCACCACGCTCCTGTGCCATGCCTTAGGCGTTTCGCCTTTAAAAATGACGGAATTAAATAGCTTCTGAAGCGCTTTAAGAACCGGTTTGCCACCCGCTTTCAGAAGCTCAGCCGTAATTCCATCATCTCCAGCCGCCTTATCGTTCTTGAGCTGTTTCAGGGCCATACCAATCTCGTACAGGCTGATGTCCGGGATATCGTCGGTGTAGTGTCGGGTTAGTCTGGCTCTAGGATCATTAGCCAGGCTTACAACAGGTGCGTGTGTTGATGTGTATAACTCTCCGTAGAATTTCTCGATCTCACCCAAAAGCTCGGGCTTGGAAGTGACGATCCTACCATCCCCAGTCTTCAGCTTCGCAAGTAGATTCTGTCCAACAGACAATTCTCGTGCGAACACTTTGGAGCCTTTGTTCCGCTCGATAGCCTCTTTAATACAATTTGTATTAAATTGGCGTATATCGCGAGTCAGAGACTTTGAGATCTGTCTGTTAAGGCATCTGATGCGCGAAGCGTCATCAGGGGATTTTAAGATCACCTCCGTCTTTCTTCCATTAGCCGGCGGGTGGGACCGGAGATCTTCTTCTGTCTTTTTGAACGGAGGGTTTTGTAGAACTTAGACCCTTCCGTTTGGAGAGTTTCCACAAACCTGTTGTTGTAGTCGTCCACATCTACGCATTCACCGAGGCATTCGAAGCGGTTTTGTAGTTCGATCTGAAAGCTCTCGGGGTTTTGGAGTTGTGTTGACGCTGGACGGAGCGTAGACTTCATAAGTCGAGAGCGTTCGAGCCTAATGTTGAGGTTCAAGATGCCTCTAACAATACGGTGATCACTCCCGGGTTTTACCGCATGGATCACGGAGACATCGTTGAACACTTGCCTTCTCGTTGACATTATGAAGTCTATCTCGTTTTTGGTCTGACCATCGGGGCTGAGCCAGGTCCACTTGCGGTGCAATGGTTTCCTGAAAAAAGAATTCATCACAAAGAGTCCTTCCCTTTCCATGAAATCCATTAGCATCTGACCTCTGGGATTCCGATTTCCAACTCCAAATTGCCCCACTTTCGTCTCGTCCGCCTCTCGCATGCCCAGTTTTGCGTTAAAGTCCCCCATGACAACGGTGTAGTGGGTTTTGGAGGAATGTATGGCGCTACTGACGTCCTCATACATGGCCTCCACCTCATCGTCAGAGTGTTTAGACGTCGGGGCGTAGACCTGTATAACCTTTAACGAATATCGTTTTGTTATTTTCAGTACAAGGTACGCCACCCGAGTCGAAAGGCTCCCGACTTTAATCACGTTGTTCACGAGAGACTTGTGGACAATAAACCCGACACCACCCTGGGACAGCTGGTCGCCTTCCCGGAAATAGAGCAGGTTGCCAGACTTCAGGATTATCGAGTCCTCTCCCTCTCTTCGGACTTCAGATAACCCCACAATGTGCGCGTGTTAAATGTTGCCAGGGCCAAAGGTCGTCGTTTGTGATGGTAGCCGGACCTCTGCCGGAGATTCTTAGCACCCCTTGCTCCGCCGTAACCGAGTCCGCTACCGTAGACTGGAATAGCGGAGCTGCCGGGGACTAGGGGCCTGGGCTGTATCGTGTGCATCATTGGGGGGGGTTGCCATAATCCCCACGCTTGGCAGGCGGGTTGGGGATCGCAGTGATTTGATATTACACAGGAGAAGCGCTGCTGCCCGCTTCCCTGGTGATTTCCCTTAGTCGCCTCTTACGACACCCACGGGAGGATATGGGTTGGTACAATTCTAGGCCCGGTACCACACGGGGCACTACCTACTAACTAGGTAGGTCCAACTTCGAGAAAGAGGTGTCTCGGCGAATCCAGCTCGGTTGGGCAGCGTTCGGGAAGCTACGCTACATCTTCTCGTCGTCCAAGATACCACAGTGTCTCAAGACGAAAGTCTTTGACCAGTGTGTGTTGCCAGTGATGACTTACGGAACTGAAACGTGGTCGCTCACAATGGGCCTCATACGAAGGCTCAGAGTCACACAAAGGGCAATGGAAAGAGCTATGCTAGGAGTTTCTCTGCGTGATCGAATCAGAAATGAGGAGATCCGCAGAAGAACCAAAGTCACCGACATAGCTCTGCGAGTCGCTAAACTCAAGTGGCAGTGGGCAGGGCACATTGCTCGTAGAACCGATGGCCGGTGGGGCAGCAAGGTTCTGGAGTGGCGGCCACGTACTGGAAGACGCAGCGTAGGGAGACCCCCAACAAGGTGGACCGATGACCTGGTGAAGGTCGCGGGAAGCCGATGGATGCGGGCAGCACAAGACCGGTCATCGTGGAAAGCCTTGGGGGAGGCCTTTGTCCAGCAGTGGACATCTATAGGCTGAGGAAGGAAATTGAGATGTAACTTACATCTCAATTATCCTATCTTTCAAGTTGTATCAAACTGCACATGATGTATAAATTTGATTAAAATCGGTTAAGTAGTTGAGGAGT
Source organism: Sesamia nonagrioides (assembly GCA_017933935.1). NCBI lineage: Eukaryota > Metazoa > Arthropoda > Insecta > Lepidoptera > Noctuidae > Sesamia > Sesamia nonagrioides. The sequence continues at coordinate 79,457 of JADWQK010002135.1, read as the reverse complement.
CCATCGCGGACAAACAACATGACACGTAACGTATATACAAAGTGGTACTAAACTAAATAATAATGGCGCCAAAAAAAAGAGTCGATACAGGACTGCGCTGTCGCGGATCGGAGGTCGGTGTACCGATATTTATAAAGCAGGTTTTATTCCGTTTCCAATTTTATACTAATTAGTTTGTTTGATTTTTTTTTTTTTTTTGATATTAGGTTTTTTCTATGGCTTAGGATTTTTCCTATTCAGGAGTTTGCCATTTCTTCGCTTCGGTCAATTGATGATTTTCATAAAAAGGGGTGTGTTCCCATTTTCCTGTCTGACTCTATATAGTTTAATTTTTAGGGTTCTGTACTTCAAAAGGTATAAACGGAACAAAGTGATTGTGACACTTTGTTACCCATTTGATTTGTCTCAAGGCCCTTTTTCTTAGGAATTCCTGGAGATATTAAGCTAAAATTCATATCAAATACTCAAGTCTAGTGCCCCTTGAAACTGTGAAAAAATGAGAATTCCAAGCAAACGCAATTAAAAGATACAGCTTTATACCGTCAATTGGCAAGGAATTTTAAAATGGGGTACGAAGCAACGTCTTATAGCAGAAATAAAGTGAAAATTTTCTAAATCCGAAAATTTGTAGTTACATACCAACAATTTCAGAACCCTCGGTGCGCGAGTCCAATTCGCTCTTGGCCGGGGTTTTTTTTTTTAATAACGTGTAAAATTGAGTGTAATGACTCACACCGGCGGCGCTAGACCACCAAATAGTGACCATGTTTTGTCCAGGGATAATTTTTCGTTGAGTGTCCTTGTTTAGGTGCTGAACCAGTATCTAACCAACTTGCTAAGCGCTTGCGGTTATCAAACAGAAACAATGCTGTTTAAAATGCCAATATTGTGTTGACGTTAACGTTGATGTTGTAGTTATGTTAAATAGTAATTTGAATGCAGACAATACCTTCTGGGATACTTTACATTAAAAAAAAACTTCAAACATAAATTAATATACCATTATAAACGCAACATCGTTTTATTCTTTCAAACACCAAACAAACTCTATATAAAAACACTACAATTTTACATTTTACTTTGACTGCAGTCTTTCTCATTATGATGCTACTGAAACAATTCACTCAGAAACAATAAAACTTTTGCTCCTGTCTACCTAATCTTCCAAACTTAAATATTTTCCCTTATAAATGTTAGCTGCCAGAGACAATAATGAAATTCAACCTCAACAGTTGAAAGCTAGAGAGTTAAGAGTATGTTTCTTCTGTAAAAATAAAATAAACAATAATGAATACCAGAAATAAAAAAGCTCTAAATACCTCAACCAAAAAATGGAGGAATTTGTGTATCAAATAATAAACCATTTTAACTATGTATGTCTTGTATTTTAAACTAGACGTAGGTATTATTATAATAAAATGCATTTAAACATAAAAAATAAATATATACACTTATTAATTAATTACATTAAACCCTATATTTTATAATCAGTCTGCAGTAAACTTAAAGTCCTATTCTAGGTAACATAAATAAGGCTCTATGTGCCTTGCGCTATATCTTTAATCAGAATCTTAGCTCCAAGCCTTTTTTGGTAAAGGCACTTTGAAACACTATCTGTAAAAACGCTAGTACTGTGACAAACTTAAAAGTAAACAACCTTTTCTTTAATTATTAACCAACATAAATTAAAAACAATCGAATTAAAGTAGGAACCAAAATAATTCAAACAATCATAAAAACATGTAAATTTAGTTCAGAATATTTTAATAATATTTTCGGTGATCTTCATTTTTGAGATAGGATATCATTGCTAAAAGATCTTTTTTCTTCTCCTCCGTATTTTCCTTTTATAATTTAATTTCAGCAATGTGTATGCAGAAATGTTATTAAGCGTCTTGTCTCGTTTAAAAACAACTTTGGAAAGTTGTTTTTAAACGAGACATAATTTTACAGAGAACTGGAGTTCTCTGTAAAATTATGTGTTTCTTTCACTCGAATTACCAAAGGTTCTTCACTATCAAATTTCCGGTGATGCATCTTCGAAATTTGAAGTGTCGCCGTGTTTAAAAATATGTCTGCAGCTTTTTGGACACTGCATACTTTTTTCTCCATTTTTTCGACTTTTTCTTCTCGCTTCGGTAACAACAACAGAGAGATGTAAATACTAAGAAAGTAACAACGTTTGTCTTTTAGTTCCTATTTTAGGTTGTTGGCGAGGGAACATACTACATGTTAAAGTAATAAAAACGAAAGAACATTTTTAGCACTTAGACCCTTTTCTATTTCTAGTATTAATTTAATTTAATTTCAAATTCTATGTTATGACAAAACTTATTTCGAAATGTATATTAGCAAAATATTCCTCATTCTTATGCCAATGACTTATGTAGATATATAATTATGTGTATGCTGACATCGAAATATCTCTGTAGCGTTTAGGTTTTGAATAATTTATATAGGAAAAAAAAATCATTACATTTAACATTTTAATTCACTTAGTATGATTTACATAATAATATCCAAATAAATAATATTTCAGTTTTACGGTCAGCAAGAAAATTCGACTAACACGAAACAGAACCCATGTGACAAAAAGAATGAGAAGAACAATATTAGAGACAGGGAGAGAGAGGGCATCACAGTGCAGTTCTCATATTAAATATTATTTCGATTTCGAATTTAAAAAAATATTTTACTCAGTAATTAAGATTTTGAAAACTAACGTGTTATTACTCTTTTTTTGCTGACTGTACTAAAGGAACAGTATATAAATAATACGAATAAACCCTCCATCTCTATTTTGCTTTTTACAAAGCGTATTTTTAATTAGTTTAACAAAAAAATGTTTATATCAGGCGTAAAGTACTCTAGGTTTTAAAATTCAAAACGTACTGTGGCACATGAATTTTATATACAGGTTGGCGATAAGGTTATCGCATTTAGCAGAACAATGATTATGCCTCAAGTAAGTTGTAGCTCAGTCTTTTGAAACACTAAAATAATTTGTCTGGCTCTAAATAAAAGTCATTATTTTTTGAACAATATATAGCTCAAAATTAAAATAAATAAACGAAGAAAGAAGTCCTTATAAAGGACCAGACACGCACAGGCACTCTTAAAATTCAACACAAATTTTATGCTATTGTTAACAAAAACAACACAAATTAGGTTAAATGTTGTCAAATACTCCAACGAAAAAAGGTCCCACGACTAGAATGGTAATTGCTATTAGATTATTATTTTAATTATATTTCTTTGAAACACATAATGTCGAAGTAGTAGTACTTGGTTTGATAACCCAATAATCACGATATAATGTACATAAAAAGGTATACAAAGTTATCGTATCACGGTATTTGTAATCATGCTCCTACAAACAGGCATATTACTAAAAAGATTTTTACCACTATTAAACTAGAGATTGATATTTTTTTATCATATTATATGGCTTGTCTTGATATATAAATAGTTTGATATTTAATTTATGCAAGATCATTTATATGGCAACACAGCGTTTGTCGGGTCAGCTACTTTGCATATAAAAATTTTGATCGACTGAATTTAATATGAATTCCTTAATCTATCTTAACCTATTATCTTTTTTTTGGTTGGCAATTCAGAATTAGAAAGTCGAGAACAGTTTTTATTTTACTTGCATGGTTTTCACAGTCTAGCAATTTTTTAACCGACTTCAAAAAGGAGGAGGTTGCTCAATTCTACCGCATATATGTTTTTTTATGTTTGTTCGCGAATAACTTCATCGTTTATGAACCGATTTTGATAATTATTTTTTCTGTTGGAAAGAAGACATTGCCAAGGTGGTCCCCTGAAACAGATATCAGGGTTTGCTGGTGGAAGACCAGAGAAATTAAGGGAAACTTTCAAATATTGTAGGGACGGCTAGTGCATTTGTAAGTTTTTTCATTAAGTATTTTAAAGCACTACAATTTAATAAGGGTTTGGAGTAGATCTGATGACGGCGCCGGGAGACAAGCGAGGGAACTCCGCAACGATTCACTGCGGCTATTTTATGTTCGTGCTTGATTAATTTGTATTGATAAGAACCTTACGTCTAGATAGGTTAAATTGTGACTGTCATTAGAGAGCTGATGATGATGACAAAGGTCAGTTCAGGGAACTCCTCAACAATTTACAGTATATAATTACCTTGTGTTTGGACTCAATTAATTTATGTTGATGAGAAGTTTGCATCCATATGGGTTATAACCAAAGTCTGCAGTAGATCTGATAATAAAGACAAGTCGAGGGAAGTCCTCAACAACTCATAGCATTGAAGTTCAACGTAGGACAACCTAGCCACTGCTACTCGCCATGCTGATGCGACAATCAAAAAAATCAAGAGACTGAAATTAAGTCGCGTAATCGTGTCATCTCTAGCAATGCTCATACATTTAGTCTGGTCCCCACAGAAATTTTATAAAAATCGTTTGAGTAGTTTGGTATTTAAACCAAAATTAGGGGTAAAAATTCAAATAAAAAAGGCGTCATTTGCTTGCTAGCCTATTCCCAACTATGTTGGCGGCTGCGTCCAGTCTGACCGGATGCAGCTGAACAGTACTTTTTGCAACTAAAAATTGTAAAACAAAAACTTTTTTCCAAAAAAGCAACCGACTTACAAAAAAAAAAACAGTACAAAGTGAAAAATAACTAATTTCGGAAGTCGGTGGCAAATATGAATATACATGTTTATGAGCACGGTGTCTTGGTTTTTGTATATTCTTTTTTGGATTAATGGGCTATCCAACGCAAAAAGAATTTTTCAAATCGGACCAGTAGTTCCTGAGATTAGCGCGCACAAACAAACAAACATACAAACAACCTCTTCAGCTTTATATATTAGTATAGATATAGATTAAATGAAGACATTCGCATGAAGTTTTTATAATGGCCAATTAATTCTTATATTTGAGTTCCATCATTAATTATATCGATATCAGAATATTGCAGTTGCGGGAAATATGTATGACACAGACTTAATAAATTAAATAATAATAGCTGATGTCGCTAAAAATTACATTAAATTTGGTGTTATTTACACAAAATTAGATGTATTTCTAAAGAGGTGTATTTACTAATAGGTATCTCTATTCTAGGATTAGCAAGCTGTAGTGGCAATGGGCTGGTCACATATGCCGCAGGGCCGACAACCGTTGGGGTAAACGAGTCCTCGAGTGGAGACCGCGTCTCGGCAAACATAGCATAGGACGCCCTTGGGCGAGATGGAGCGACGACATCAAAAAGGTGGCCGGTAGTGGCTGGCGGAGTACTGTTCAGAATCGAGCTTATTTTTCGTGCCATGGAAGAGGCCTATGTCCAGCAGTGGACGCGTAAAGGCTGATGATGATGATCTCTATTGGCAAATACACCTCATTGGAAAATGATAAACATTTCTCGGTGAAATTCCGACTGGCGGATTTGCGTAACCCAACTGCATGTGTATTTCTCATTTAATTACAAACCTAATACGAAATTACATAATACACATATTTTCCATAATTCATTTGTAGAATATAATACAGTACAATACTGTTTATTATATACACCACATACATTACGGAATATAAGAGATGAAGATTTTGCAAAGGGTGAAACAATGGGCGCTCTTATCGCTAAGAGCGATCTTTTACAGGATCTTTGACAGTCGTTATGGGTAACCAGAAACCCGAAAGTCTGACAATTTGTCTTAACAAGGGGTATTCAATCCCGCCTGATGGTAAGCAGTAATGCAATCGATAATGGTAAAGCGCACTAGTTTATTAAGAGCCTGGTCACTCAAGCCATATAGACACTTAAATAGTAGTTAGACGGACACACCGCCGCTGGAAAATTGTTCCAGTCCCTCGATGTACACGGTATAAAAGACGAGGCGAAACGCTTCGCCCGGATCGTAGTGGTATCAACAACATAAGGGTTAATAGTCCCCGTACGACGGGTCGTCCGATGATGGAACAGAAATGGGGAATTAAGTCATGTAATTCCCTCGCACACTCTCTACAGTAGTAAGTCGATAAAACCCATCAAAATATATGTGACTGTATATATTCCTACATTTTATTATATTATTAACACATTTCAGGCCTCTACTTAAAAATAAACCATTAATTTAAAATACATTCAAAGCACTTCGGAAACTTTCCTCGTTAATCATCTAAAAGTTAGTTCTGAAAATTGGATTAGGTCTGTAACGAGCTGTTTCACGTGTTAGTTTAAGAAGGTCAAAACACATAGGTAGATTTTTCGTCACAGTCGAAAATTACGAAAATTAAACGCAAACTAACTTATTTTTATATAAAATCAAATAAAAGGTACGTTGAAAAAGGAAACCGAGAGAATATAGATAGCACACTTTTGTTAGTGGGTGAGTTTGATAGCTTGAGCAGAGCCATTCTGTAAGAATCTCACCGAGAAAACTTAAGTAAAGTAAGCTGTCAGTCCAACTAAAACGCTAAGGGACTGACTCTATTGACAGCTCAAAGAATGAGCTGTCGTTCGTTTCGGTCGATTTTTAGTGTGATTTTTCCAAAATCGATTGGTTGTCAACCCCTAGGCAGATAAGATCCACAGTCACCACCAATAAATAGGAAGGATTTTGCTCAGCACCAGTGGGATGCAAAATTGACGAATGTGAACGCGTCGAAGATCTCCAGTAAACTCTACAACAGCTTTATGAAGTTTCTTTTTACATCGGATTTAGGATGTCGGGTCTAGGAAAAAATGATGGCAATTCAAATGCTTCTGTTCAAATTGATAATGAAATATTGGAGATGTTTGACCAACATATATCGTCATCGTCATCTCAGCGTTAATCCCAGTCGCATCCGAAGCCTTTTTTTTCAGCTTTGGAGTCTGGGGTCCGCTTTACCAGTCCAACTGCTAATATGGCTAAACTTCGACATTTTCCGTGAAGCGACTGCCGTCTGACCTCCACAACCCGAAGGCGACATCGAAGCATTGCAGTTAGACCAATTGTTGGACTTTTGAGGGCTCCAACAACCCGTAACGACTGCCACTAGATGTTCGTATGGCAACCGGGACCAACGGCTTACGTGCTTTCCGAGGCACGACCAGACCAGTGCAAATATTCATATTCATGCATACAAATACTTGCACTGTGCGGGGATCGAACCCGCGCCACCTTGCGCAGCGGCCGCGTCCGCTACCGCTACGCCACGGAGGCTAACATATATGTCTTGGCTATATTGTTTTATCAGGCAAAAGCATCACCAACTTGAGATATTGAGAAAACTACAGAGACATTATGAAATTTTCATAACGTCTGAAGTCTTTTTACCTATATTACCTGATTATTATCTTGAGTACTAAGTAAATGAACATTGAAGGAAAACACAGGGCACTGGCTATTAAGGCAGGTTTGCTAGTTGCAATGAACATGTTAAAATCTCACCTTTGAAGGCGTATTGCCAAACTTTCAGTCTGTGAATTTGTCGTTTTTTGTGGTTTGTGTTTTTAACCGACTTCAAAAAAGGAGGAGGTTTTCAATTTGTCGTAATCATTTTTTTTTACGTGTGTTCACCGATTACTCTAAGACGCCCGAACGGATTTGCAAAATTCTTTTTGTGTTTGAAAGGGTATACTTTCCAGGTCAGGATCTGATGATGCAAGACCAGAGAAATGAACGGTAACGTTCAAAAATCGTAGGGGTGTTTAGTGCATTTCAAAGTATTTTCATTAAGTATTTTAAAGCACAAAAATTTGATAAAGCTCTGGAGTAAATGTGATGATAGATCCGGGAGACAGTCGAAGGAACTCCTCGCGATTTACAGCAGCTACCTTCTGTTTGTGCTTGATTAATTTGTCTAGATGTATTTTGATTGTTATTAGGGGTCTTATGATAAAGACGAAAAAAATTTAAGGAAACTCATCGATGATTTACAGTAGCTACTTTGTGTTTGAAATTAATTCATTTATATTGATGACAACTTTGCACCTACATGGGATAAAATGATGGTCTGCAGTAAATCTGATGATGAAGACCATAAGCAGTCGAGGGAATTCCTCATTGAATTTTAAAATAGGACCACCACTACCTCATCATGCTTATCCAACAATCAATTAAAATCAAGAGACTGAATTTAAGGTGCGTAATTTCGCGTTATCATTGACTATACTTTCATTTTGGTCTCATAGGAATTTCATAGAAATAAGTTCAATGGTTTCGTTTTTAAACCGAAAGTACGAATAAAAATGAAACAAAATTACGCCGTTTACTTACAGGCCTTTTCACAGACAGCCTCCGTGGCGTAGCGGTAGCGAACGCGGCCGTTGCGCAAGGAGGCGCGGGTTCGATCCCCGCACAGTGCAAATGTTTGTATGCATGAATATGAATATTTGCACTGGTCTGGTCGTGCCTCGGAAAGCACGTTAAGCCGTTGGTCCCGGTTGCCATACGAACATCTAGTGGCAGTCGTTACGGGTTGTTGGAGCCCTCAAAAGTCTAACAATTGGTCTAACTGCAATACTTAGATATCACCTTCGGGTTGTGGAGGCCAGATGGCAGTCGCTTCACGGAAAATTTCGAAGTTTAGCCATATCAGCAGTTAGACTGGTAAAGCGGACCCCAGACTCCAAAGCTGAAAAAGCTGCGGATGCGACTGGGATTAACGCTGAGATGATGATGATGATGATGATGACTTACAGGCCTTTTCCCAACTATATTATCGTCAGCGTCCAGTCTGACAGGATGCAGCTGAACAGTAGGTAGGTACATTTCAAAAAAAAAATTATTAGGCTTACACTCGGTTAAAATTTCAAGAAATAGCATGTAGTTAAAACAGCAGAACAGCTTTTCATTAATGTCGAAAAAGTGTAAAATAAAAACTTTTTACAAAAAAAAAGACAACCGTGTTCCAAAAACACTACAGAGTGATAAATAACAAATTTCGGAAGTGGGTGCCAAAAACGAATATACAAAAACCAAAGACACCGACTTCACCTCTTTCAGTGCCGACTCCAATATAAAAATGGTCTTAGGAAGTTGCTGGAGCTGCCCCGTTTCTGTAGTGCAACTGGCATGTTTGCGGAGGCTCGTATTGAGGGTTTTCATGCCATTATAGGTAAGAGAATCGCCTCCTTACTGCACTGAGTGGCGGGCACTCATGCGCGTTCTAGTAAGAAGTGTAAAATAGCTAACCGACATGTTCTGCAACACTCTTACATTTTACCAACTTATTGTAACACTTTCTTTCTTTTTTGTAATGTAGATTATTAAGGATTTTAGAAGTACTAACCAAATATAGACATTATTTGAAATAAATGTATTGAATAATGAATAAGTCATATGTTTCAATTCCATAGGAATCTCGGAATAAAAAGCTACTAATGTAGTAATTCTGGTTTTATAACCATGTATCCAAATTTCAGTACTAAAACAGTGTACCAAAATTTTATCCAAATCCTTATAAGTTTTTGAGTGAAAGAGTGAGAAACATCCATCTATCCATATAAACATACTCATTTACATATAATATTGAGCAGGAAATGCTGGCTTGACGTTGTAAGAGATGACAATATGCGTGCCAACAATCTCACACCACGAGATGTCAGATATCGTGCGAAATGGAGGCGTATATGTAGGAAACCGGACCGGGAATCCAGCGCGAAAGCCGCGGATGCAACCGGGATTATACGCTGAGATGATGATGATGATTATAGAACACCGAAAGACTGGCTACTCTACGCCTGTACTCCAGGCTTTGGAGACCGTTTTGAGTTAAAACTGGGTCGCCAATCAGCCTTTTTGCACGCCTCTCCACTGAATCCAAAGCAGCCAGGTGACATTTCGCAGCACCAGCCCAAATGTGGCTGCAGTACTCCACACACGCTTCTTTTCCCAAGGTCTCGTCTACGTTGCCGTTTCTCTTCATTGCTTTGAAAGCGGTGAGTAAATTTTCCATTATCGTTATCTCTCAACTCATCATCAACTCTCGTCTAAATGCCACCAATCGTGATGATGTTTGTTTTTTGATGGCCTAAAAAAAGATCAAAAAATTATATTTTGTGTATAAAGTAATTTAAATTTCGTCGTACTCTGATATTTTTTATGTTCTAATCCAGCGCTTGTACGCGATTCGCCTGATAAAACACTAAAAACAGTGATATTCACAATGTTAACACTAGAAATAAGGATACTAGGGACTACGAGCCCCTTTTTACCGACTTCAAAAGTTTCATAACCCTTTGTTGAGCTTGGTATAACTTTTACAACAAGATAGGTACCGTCTACTTTATTAGACTTGCCTTAAAATGCCTTTAAAGCACAATTATAATTAAATCTTAGTTGAAAATCATACTATTCTGTCAAAGACTATTTCAATGACAAGAATAGCTGGTCGCTCTGATTAACTCAAGACAATGTTTGTGTTCTTTCTCCAATGTTAGCTTACTGGCAAGTTATATGAGTTATTTTTTTTAAATGCGTATTTTTAATAATTTCTGTTTTCTTGTTTTCCTGGTACACTGAAGTGACTGGGTGGTATATGGTAATAATTAATTTGATTTAATATATTTTGATTTTTTACAGTAAGTAGTAGTACATAGTCATCATCACTACATATTTTAAAACAAAGCCACTTTCGCTTAGTATGATTCAATTTTTAAAACTACGCAACGGATTTTGATAGGGTTTAATAGATAAAGTGATTCAAGAGGAAGGTTTTTATCTATATAACATGCATAATATATAAAAGAGGAACACTGATAATTTTTAGGTTTCTAACACATGTTGCAAAATCAACCCATTTTTTTTGAGCTTACATTGCAAACGCTGGCTGAACCCTCTGAGATAGATCAAAGTAATGTGCTACAGTATTGTAGACCTTAAAAATGCCTACAAAAAAGTCTCCGACACCAAATGTCTACCTACTATAGTATCTTCAATAAGACAACTTTTTTATGTTTATAAAGTAGATAAAATTCCAATCGAAATCAGAGCCCACTATTTGTTCCTTATCATTAATCCTTATCCAAATAAATAAGGCCATATCAAAGGAATTTTAGTAGTAGCAGATCACTTTTTGAATTATTGGAATTGGTTGTTTCCTTCAGGAGAAATCACAATTTATTCAAAACTAAACACCAGAATAAATCCGCGCCCCTGCCGGCCGCCTGCTGCTTGAGTGTTTCTCTGCCTAAACCGCAAGGAGCGGGGGACCATTATTTCGAACAAACTTGCTACCTCGGTAGGTTTTCATTCTGTTTGCAGGTGGTGGAACTGGCTATCCATGGAAAATAAGGTCAATGTATCTTGCAGAGTCAGATATTGGCTGATGGGCGGCACAGTTGACATTATTTTTATTGAAGGGCCATCGTTTCTTGAGGAAGGCTTAAGTACCTATATCATTTGTCCACATGCGAAGCCGGGCCTCCGGGCCGGGGTCTGGCCTTTAACTCAGGCCTAGGGGAAGGTAAGTCAGGTCTAAGGGGTAAAATACATTTTTGTTAGTGTCTATTGCGTGGTATAACAATACCAGATAACAATACCACATCTGGAACAGTTTTATTTTTAAATGTCGCTTGATGCTAAGATATTGCCTCGCACAAGACTTTCCGTTTTTCATCTTACTTTTATTTTTTAGTTTGTGTTATTCATTCTTTCTTGGTATAAATGGCATGGCAGTAAATTTTCAGAGAAACACCTGTATTAAATTTAACTGGAAGGTTTCGTATTGTTATAACCTAAATAAACCTAACCGATAAAATGTTTTACTTAAAACAAAAACATTATCATAAAACAATTTTCCAACATGGAACATAAAGAAGACATATGACCTTGTTAACATAATTTTCAGTTCTCGTATTTTTGGCGCGGGAAAAGCACGAGAAAATACAACAAATAAAGGGAACAGAAAAAGGTTTATTAACATAACAACATGTAAATGAAGGCAGAATACAATATATAAATCATTTATATTCTGGCGGAATGAGTTCACGCAGCTAATATGAACTTTGGAGGTTTGCACACGATCGATTATAATCGGGAACCGATAACTGAGAAACACGCAAAAACCTGCAAACGTAGCAAAAGGTGCTGATAAGGAAAAGAAGGGGTAATAGCCCCTTCCCTCCTCCCCTTGGGGGGGTATATGTTTACGAGACATACAAAAGTTTCATACATTGACAGCCTCCGTGGCGTAGTGATAGCGAACGCGGCCGCTGCGCAAGGAGGCACGGGTTCGATCCCCGCTCATTGCAAATATTTGTACGCATGAATATGAATATTTGTAATGGTCTGGTCGTACCTCGGAAATCACGATAATCCGTTGGTCCCGGTTGCCACGCGAACATCTAATGTTTTGTCATCGTTACGGGTTGTTGAAGCCCTCAAAAGTCCAACAATTGGTCTAATTGCAGTGCTTTGATATCGCTTTCGGGTTGTGGAGGTCAGACGGCAGTCGCTTCATGGAAAATATCGATGTTTTGCCAAAATCAGCAGTTATACTGGTAAAGCGGACCCCAGACTCCAAAGCTGAAAAGCTTTGGATGCTACTGGGATTAACGCTGAGATGACGATGATGATAAAAGTTTCATACACAAGGGGATTTAAGTAAGTTGAGTTACGAATATTTATCGGATATCCTCGACTAGTTATCGGCTGGCAATCGCGGGCAATTGGTACCCCATATTACAGTTCAAAAACGTTGTGTTTCAGCAAAGTCGCCACACTTACTTTGTTGACAGCATTACGACCCGGACGAAGCATTTCGCCTCTTTTATACCGCGTACATCAAGAAACTGGAACAATTTGCTAGCGACGGCGTTTCCGTCTGACTACAGTTCAACTTCAATGCTATAATGAATAGGTTCATAATAAACTAGTGCGCTTTACCATCAACGATTGCATCACTTTACCATCAAGCGGGATTGCGGTCAAGCAATAATTATAATTTTTAAAAAATATATTTACAACCTTTTTATTTCTCTTAAGAGTAACGCCTGTGCAATACTCTGTTCCAGCATCTGATATATCCAATTTTTAACGCTCCTTCTTGCATTCTAATCATTGCATAAATTATCATACTATACTTTCTATAGTACACCCGACTAATCAAGTACGTCAAAGTTGATGACACGATTTAACAACACGGTTTGACGACACGGCTTGAAGGCATAATTGGTGCCGTGGCTGAGCGATCGACTGCTGTGCTGTGTGTCGCGGGTTCGATTCCCGCACGTAACAAATATTTCGTATAGGTAGTTGTTCCAGGACTGGCTGTTTGTATATGTGAGTTCAAATATTTTTCACTATAATATGTTTATTACATGTTTTTTTTTTAAATGAACAGACAGTTGTGCTGCTGGGGAGTTTCTTCCGCCACTTCTTCTTCCCAGCGAAAGCACTAGGAAGTGTCGATGGGTGGGCATTTTGGGGGAATGTCTTATGTAATATTGACGTTCAAAAAGTGCTGATTCTCAGCCTAATTTGAATAAATGACTTTTGATTTTGATTTTTATACCGACGATATGGGAGTACCGTACCCACGATACACGAGTAATTTGTAGTGTACCGCTATTTTTTTTTTAAAGAAAAAAGTTAACACACTTGATTAGTCGGTCGTGTGTAAACCAAGAAAAAGCTACGTAAGTACCTACGAAATGCAATAAATTCAGACATTTTTGCGGTGAAACGCAACACCGCCTATAAATCCTGTGACTTGGCTAGTTATACCAACGTTGACTTATTTATTGTAATCGTCTTTATTCCCCGCTATATTTTAAACATAGCCCGGGTTTATTGAAGCTAGCTTAATGTTTATAATCATGAAACATGGTTCTGGGAATTTAAGGAATTTACTTCGAATTTATTATATATACCCTATAAAATATTGTTAGCTAAATATTTGGTACCCTTTTCTCACCCCACTGGTGCGGCAAATGTCGATTTTTTTTTTTAACTTTGTCTATGTTTCTGTATAAATAATAACATTTTCTTTTTATTACTTTATATATGTTACCAAATATATATTTTTTTTTTTACTTTTAATTTTGTTTACTTAGTTATAATTTCTTTGTGGTGATATTTATTTAAACTTTATGCACAAACATTGCACAATGGCGGGCTTAATGCCTTAGGCATTTTTTACCAGTCTACATTGAGGTGATGCAGAGACAAAACATGGTAGGTGCAAATAAATTTAAGTTAAAAGAGAAAAAAAATATAATAAATACATACATACAATATATAAACAGTAGAGAGAGATAAAAAAACTATAGATAGAGAAAAAGAATAAATTATAAGTGGGATGAATCTGCCAATTTCTTGCGTATGTATTCGCGAGCTTTAACTTTAAATGTGTACCGACTGGTCAATGTCCTGATATTGAGGAAGATCATTCCAAACTAAATAAGTAAATGACACTAAAGGTTTTTTTTTGTTTGAGCGCGTTAATCTCGGGCTTTACCAATCAAATTTAAATTAAAAAATATTATTTTTGATGTAGCGTTTTTAAGGCTTTTTCACAAAAGTTAATATGAAATTTTCATGACATTTTCGAAGCCCGCAGGCCACCTGTCATGAAGGTCGCATATTAATTTGCAGCCTTCTCGGGTACCCGATACTTCTATGGCGGGAGGGGAGAGAAGGTGCGGATTCTCTTTTCCGCTCAGCCATGAAACACAACATCGCAAAAAGAGCCAAGTCCGACCCATGCGAAAACATTCTCGACCATCAGTTGAATGACCACGATGAAATCAAGGCGCAGCTCTACCCAATTTGGGTATTCCCATAAAGTTTGCTGCACCGTATCCATTAGGCAAGCTGTATTGTAGTGACACGGTGTGGTCTGCTCCCGGATAAGACACAGCACTTCGCAGACAGACAGCTAGTCTTTCATAACCGCATCATCTACCCTAGTTGCTTCAGTCTCACTTGCTTATGTGAAGCATATATATGAAAGCAGTATTAATCTATTCCATACAAAATGGGACTATTTATGTACAGACGACAGAATATCAAGCTCCTAAAATCTGTCAGATTCCCTTATAATAATTGATAATGTATATCAACTTTCTCTGTAAAGTATTAAGGCTCAAGGTTGATTGAGAATATTTGACAGTTTCGGGTATGTTGTCCGGTTGGCTCAGTGTTAATGGCCTCGACTTACGAGTCATAGGTTCTACTCCAGACTGTTTCTTTTTATAATTATAAACAAGTGCTTGACTGCAATCCCGTCTGATGCTAAGCAGTGATGCAATCGTTGATGGTAAAACGCGCTAGTTTATTAAGAGCGTATTCACACAAAAAAAAACCGTAAGTGAATAGGAAGTAAGACGGCAGTTGAGCGAGGTGATGCAATGTTAAACCCAACAACACGACCAACGATGCTGCGCCAGAGGGAGATTGATCTGGAGACCCTCCACGACCAAACTCCCGACACAACAACATTTTATGCATCGTACCCGGCACACATCGCAACACAACTGCTCAGACCCGTCCTCCTTACGGCTTTACCAGAAATCATGCCGGAACACGATGAATCACTTGGCGGCAAGACTTTGTTTGGTGGATAGTAACTTCTGCCGGCTGCTGATGTTATGACCTACCACCGTTCGACTGGCGCTTCATTTTGTGTAAATAATCTGTCACCATTACACACACACACACACACACAAAACAGAAAATATCGTGACGAAGCCTAAGAAGGTGAAAAATTAGAAAGCATGTGGCATTTACCAACACACGTACTGGATCCGCGTAGTAGAGCATAGCTAGATATTTAGCTACTATGCGGCCATACACCATTCGCAGCAATTACAGCCCTTCGCCTCCTAAAGAAAGGATACCTAAGTCTTAGCAGAGGAAACATTATCATATTATTTTTCGGGATCTTGTATAAAATAATGTAACATTGAATATGTAGAAGGCTTAATGTTGTACAGAAAAGAATATACTACATAAACGAAAACATGTCATTAAAATAACATAATGTAGGTACTTACATTATGTTATTTTAATGACATGTTTAGCATAATTTTTCATAAAGATACATACGAATATTTGCCGTACCTAATTAAGGTAACAATTTATGGAGGCTCGGAAGGCCCTTTGTACTAATATTTTGATAGAGTTGTGTGTATAGACAGAAACAAAATTCCTTTAACACTTTTGTTTTCAAAATTTTAATAACTGAGAACTATTTTGTTAGATTTTCTTAAATCACTTTTATTAAGATCTCTATTTTATAACAATCACTATTTAATAAATATCGCAATTTTATTAATATAAAATACTGGATACTGATTTTATCGGGACAAATAATATCGAAACCAAAGTGACGTTTGAGGAAAGAATAGTTATTTTTAATTTTTAGCTTCTGTTAGAAAGTACATTACCGAATTACATCATGTTAGTCGACTTTTGTTGCAGACCGTACTATTTCTATTCTCACACGGATATTGTGTACACACAAAAGCGATGTCACTGCTTAACACCATAAGTGGACCTTTGTGCCACACGGAAACTATAACAGGCAAATAATCTAAAACTATTTAAGAATACAATTATTTTATTTAAACACAAAATGAAGGATATACATGTAGTGACCTTATTGGTGATGCTCTTCAGAAAAGTCAGTGCTTAGTAGACGGAACCAGCGTGCTTGTAAGAGCCTTATTCTTACGACATAGTAAACGAAACCGAGCAACATGTACGATTCGGCGATTTTGCTAGGGAATACAGCGAGGGAGAGCAGCGTAGCCCTATGGTGTCGTAGGTTCGAACCCCGCCAAGCGTATAACTTTGTGTAAATAATTTCATCACCATTGCTCTCAAAACGATGAAGTAAAACATCATGAGGAAACTGGCATGTCGTTAGCCTAGAGCCAAAACTTAAAGACATGCGACATCTACCAACCCGCACTGGGCCCGCATGTTATATTATGACACTTCTTCTAACCGAGAGGATGCCTGTGTCCCAGAAGGGGGTACATTATGGACTGATTATAACTCGTTATGCGGTTGTTTGGGCCAAAATTCACACTGATCGTATTAGTGAAAACTTTATCAAGAACGGTCAGTCTTCCTTTTTCAATTGACGAGGCCTCAAAATAAGGAATCTTTAGAACACCGTGTAGCTTATAGAGGGGAGGTCATTTTATCGAAAAAATAAGCTTTAAAGTTGAAACAATAGATTAGCAATTTCTCTTAAAATTATTTAGATTTTAATTTAAATGATTTTTTTTACGTACAAATCACACAGATTGAGCTAGCCCCAAAGTAAGGTCGACACTTGTGTTATGGGTTACTAACTCAATGATACTATATTTATAATAGTTACATAATATAGATAAACATCCAAGACTCAGGCCAATCAGGATAAGATCATTTTTCCATCATGGTCTGGCCGGGGATCGAAACCGGGGCCTCCATGTCGCAGGCAGGCGTGTTGACAGCTGCGCCACGGAGGACGACAAATTACGTTACAGACAAAGGAAAAAGAGTGTTATGAAAGAATATTAAAGTTGAAGCTCGTAGAACCGATGGCCGATGGAGCAGTAAGGTTCTGGAGTGGCGCCATATACCGGAAGACGTAGCGTCGGTAGGCCCCCAACAAGGTGGACCGATGATCTGGTGAAGGTCGCGGGCAGCACAAGACCGGTCGTCGTGGAAAGACTTGGGGGAGGCCTTTGTCCAGCAGTGGACCTCTATAGGCTGAAGAAGAAGAAGAAGAAGAAAATTAAAATGATGCATTGTAACAAATTCTGCTGACTCCCGTGGTAAGAAGATGTGAGCATGAGCATTTAGGTGTATAAAACGATTGCAGCGCAAACCATTTTTCTTCATTCTTATAATAGAAAAATCTGAAGGAACGCCTTGAAAAAATATATCTTAATCAATGTATACTTTGCGCGCAAAACTTCCTGAATATTCCACAAACTTTGTAGATAAGATGTTTGTGGATTCCCAAGTATACTACCACTGCAATATTTATTGAAATACGGATTCCGTTTAACGCTCAACTTCGCAATTTTCCTCTACTGAGCTGAACACAAATTAACTCGTAATCAGCTCCAATGAAGATATAAGAACACGGTTTTTATTCTTAATTTCGATCTTGTTTATGTTAGAGAGCGGCAGTGGCCTAGTGGTATAGGCCGGGACTTACAAGTTGTACATAGGTCGCAGATTCAAACCCCATCAGGCGCTTTACTTTGTGTAAATTATTTCATCACCATTTCTCTCAAAAAAAAAGTTAAAAAACTAAAACCCAACTACGACAAAAAACGACGCTGAAAAAGTATAAAACAAGATTTTCAGAATACTGAACTGAACAAAGTTGCTAATGTAGGTGCAAGTAAATGGACACAGTAGTAATGTCATACAATACTATTCTGAAGTATGCAATATTCACTATGTAGAGATAAATTTTCATGTTTGGAAAGGCGTAGTCACACGTTGTCAAGGTGCTACGGTAGGTATATGTAACGTGTGATTACGCCTTTCCAAACATCAAAATTTATCTCTACATAGTACTACTATAGTATACTTTTTCAGCGTCGTTTTTTGTCGTAGTTGGGTTTTAGTTTTTTTACTTTTTATTATTTGGACTATTTTGGTGTTAAAGTGTATTTATGGCGCATAATATTAACAAAAGTTAAATTGATGAGCTAAAAACTAGGTACTTGACATATTACATCTACACGCACATATAACAACATAAGCCCGAAGGTATATAGTGCAGAGGACATTTTTATGGGAGTTTTAGGCAGTTATCAAGCTGTTTCCGCCTTCACCGCGTGGAAATACTCCCAGCTTATGTCGTTTTCATTAGTGCATTACATATTCTATTAATGTTCACACTGCTCTACATTGCATAAAGCGATTCACAGTTCCCGTGATCCGCGCTTTACTTTTATCGCTCATATTTAACATCATTAAAGCATTCTTGTAATTATGTACAAGCATAAAGCACTCGTGAAGCTCTTTCACGTGATACCAAACACGGTATATTTATTTTAATTATATATTAACATAGAACTTTTTATCCGCTAGAGGGCGCAATACTAAATTTGATGACAAGCTTTATAGCTCATAACTAACAGAATATCAAGGCCCTTCTAATGGTACTGCAGTGGTCATATTCTGATAAGTAGTAAAGAAGCTATGAACGAAAAGATGTGAATTATATGCAACCAGCCCATGAATACAGGTAAAGTCACGCGCAAATGCTAGCAATATATATATATTCAAAATGTACAAGTAAAGCGCTTTCAAATGATACCAAACACGGCATATTTATCTTAACTTTATTTTTTTACTCTGTATGTTTTGTCCGCTAGAGGGCGCCACAGTAGATTTTGTGAAACCCCATATAGCCTATAACCAGCGGATAATTAAGACGCTTCTAAGGATATATCATTTGTCGAATTCTGATAAGTAGTTTAGAAGTTACGAGGGAACAGATGAACATACATACATACATACATACATACATACATACATACATACATACATACATAGCCTGTCAAAATCATAACCCTCCTTTTGCTTTGCCGTAGTCGGGTAAAAACAGTGAAGTAAATCATCGTGATATCTACCAACCCACACGGGATGGGCGTGGTAGTTTACGGCCCACTCTCTCTTACCGAAGGGGGCCTGTGTCCCAGCAATGTGAACATTATATGCTTATTATGTATGTTAAATCGTGGTGGCCTAGGTGGTTAAAACAACAGCCTGTCAAGTATGAGTGTGCGGGTTCGATTACAGGTCAGGCAAGTATCAATGTAACTTTATCGCGCACTAGGTTTTGAACTCGCACCGTGTCCAAAAAACACACTGTTGAGTTTTAAACTCTCGAACTGCGTTGATAATTCAGTGCGAAAAAAAATTATCACCCGCGGGAAAAACGCGCCTAGTTAAACCTACGATAATGCTCGTTATCAATTGACTATACGCATACAATGACGCTCGTGATGTATGAAAATAATACCTAGTAGATATACTTATTTCATCTTCCACTTTTTACTCTAACATTCTAAATAACAACATGACATTAGGTACTCAAAACACGTGTTACATACATAATATGTCCGCAGAGGATGCAAATTAAGCACCTACCATTTGTTGTTCTTGTAAGATGTAGGTAAGTGAAAAACATACAATTTCTTACTTAAACGGTAAGTATGTCTCCTAAACATTATATCTTCTGATTCAGATAATGCTCGAAGAAAAATTTTAAGAAAATGTTCAGGTTAGGTTGACTTTCACCGATAGTGATTGTTGACAGCTAGGTAAGGTAGGAAGCCGATGAGTGCGGGTAGCACAAGACCGGTCATTGTGGAATGCTTTAGGAGTGTCCTTTGTCCAGCAGTGGACTTAAATAGGCTGAAGAAGAAGAAGGTCAGGCAGCTATCAGTCATAATCATCTGCCTAGCCTTTTCCCAACTATTAGACCACCACTAACCAAATTCAGCAGAATATTATTTAAACGGAGCAACTCCTACCTGACCCTAAACCCTATCTGACCTCCATAACCGAGTTACTAGGTAAGACTTGTGGTCACACTCGACAGGCTCCATGTCGTAGCGGTAGCGAACGCGGCCGCTGCGCAAAGAGGCGCGAGTTCGATCCCCGCGCAGTGCAAATGTTTGTATGCATGAATAAGAATATTTGCACTGGTCTGGGTGTACCTCGGATAGCACGTTAAGCCGTTGGTCTCGGTTGCCATACGAACATCTAATGGCAGTCGTTACGGGTTGTTGGAGCCCTCAAAAGTTCAACAATTGATCTAACTGCAATGCTTCGATATCGCCTTTGGGTTGTGAAGGTCAGGCGGCAGTCGGTTCACGGAAAATATCGAGATTTAGCCAAAATCAGCAGTTGGACTAGTAAAGCGGACCCCAGACTCCAAAGCCGTAAAAAGCTTCGGATGCGACTGGGATTAACGCTGAGATGATGATGATGACTTGTGGTGACTACACTTTCGGACTTCTGACAACCTATAAGGACTGTCAAAGATCTACTAAAGAGAGCCGGAACTAATGGCTTAACGTGCTTTGCTAGGCACGGAGGGATCTGGGTATGTAAAGATGGTCACCCATCCATAAACTAACCGTGACAAGTGTAGCTTAACCTGATCGATTGATTATTTAGCCATGAGCCCCCTCGCTCTGTAAGGCGACTATCAGTCTGAGGGACAATCCCCTAATTTTTAAGAAAGTTCGCAATCTAATTTATTGAAATTGAGACATCATCATCATCATCGTGATCATTATCATCATTTCAGCTGAAAGACATCCTTTGCTGGACATAGGCCTCCCCCAAGAATCTCCGCGACGACTGGTTCAACGCCTACCGCATCCAGCGGTTTCCCGCGACCTTTACCAGGTCGCCGGTCCACCTTGACAGGGGTCTACCCACGCTGCATCTTCCGGTGTATGGTCGCCACTCGAGAACTTGTCGGCCCCATCGAGCATCGATCCTACGGGCATTGTGCCCGGCCCACTGCCATTTAAGTGTCGCTATTTTTCGGGCTATATCGGTGTTGAGGACACTGGACTTCTACAATAGTAATGAAAAACATGCGGACACTACTACCAGATTTGTTGTCGGTATTCCACGGGTTTGAAACTATTACAATCCCTGAATTCGGGCAAGTATAGCTACGGTACAATCTTTCTATCTAAACGCGATTACATTTTACGAGACTAACACCAATGCACCTGCACTTTTGGCGTCTGGAGGCGAACAGAGCAGTACAATGAAATGTGGGCGGAAGGAACTCGCTCTTTTAATAAATTCAACTTCCGGTTTTGCAGGTTTCTAGAACATTCGAACTGTTTCTACCAAGCTGCCTCTAGTATCGAGAGGCGATCAACTACAATTTTTACCCGACTACGGCAAAGCAAAAGGAGGGTTATGATTTTGACAGGCTATGTATGTATGTATGTATGTATGTATGTATGTTCATCTGTTCCCTCGTAACTTCTAAACTACTGATCAGAATTCGACAAATGATATATCATTAGAAGCGGCTTAATTGTCCGCTGGTTATAGGCTATATGGGGTTTCACAAAATCTACTGTGGCGCCCTCTAGCCGACAAAACATACAGAGTAAAAAAATAAAGTTAAGATAAATATGCCGTGCTTGGTATCATTTGACAGAGCTTTACTTGTACATTTTGAATATATATATATTGCTAGCATTTGCGTGTGACTTTACCTGTATTCATGGGCTGGTTGCATATAATTCACATCTTTTCGTTCATAGCTTCGTTACTACTTATCAGAATAAGACCACTGCAGTACCATTAGAACGGCCTTGATATTCTGTTAGTTATGAGCTATAAAGCTTGTCGCCAAATTTAGTATTGCGCCCTCTAGCGGACAAAAAGTTCTATGTTAATATAAAATTAAAATAAATATACCGTGTTTGGTATCACGTGAAAGAGCTTCACGAGTGCTTTATGTTTGTACATAATTACAAGAATGCTTTAATGATGTTAAATATGAGTGATAAGAGTAAAGCGCGGATCACGGGAACTGTGAATCGCTTTATGCAATGTAGAGCAGTGTGAACATTATTAGAATATGTAATGCACTAATAAAAACGACATAAGCTGGGAGTAACTCCACGTGGTGAAGGCGGAAACAGTTTGATAACTGGCTAAATCTCCCATAAAAAGGCCTCTGCACTATATGCCTTCGGGCTTATGTTGTTATATCTACACCAACAATAATTCAATATGGTAATACAATTTTGCAACCGGAACCATCAGCTTTATTTTTGGGTATAATCATTGACAACAAACTGAATTGGAAGGATCATATCGGAACTAACAGTTTCCCAAACTGTTAGTTCCTACTCAGAGACTACATCTCTACAGTAGAAATGCCAGTTGTATGACAATAAAAATTTATAATAAATTACTACCTGCGTTCAGAATGTTACCAATTGATAAATTTAAATGTAAAATGTTTGCTTGGCTTTTAGACATGTGTTTTTATTCTGTTAATGAATGTTTAAATCATACTTTTTAAAATTAATAATAGTGACAGTAATAATGTATATGTTATGGGCATTTGGGAAATGTTAGTTTGTATAATTATTATTATTAATCTATTTATTTCGAGCAACCAGACTCATAGTGTTAGTTACATGTGCCTACAAACTATGTTAGTAATACAAACAATACAAAAGCAGCAGTGGTTCACAAACTGACAGTCCAAAACATTTCCCGTTAAAAACCCCATATTTTAAAATTATTTGAACAGCGCAATTGATGGCCCCGATAAGTGTCCCAATTTTGAATTATCTAAAAATATCGAAATTGTCAAATCGTAAAATAAAATGTTAATTAAAATGTCAAAATATAAAATACAAAATGTCCAAATTCAAAACAAAATAATAATAATGTCAATTTTACCTGCCCCAAGATTGATAAACGGGTGCATGTAAGGCCTGCCAGTGCTGCATGAAAGGCCCGTCCAATCTGCTGGCAACAACGGTAAGAAGACTGTTGCCGCTGTCCCGCACTCTACTCGCCATCGAGGACGCCCTCTTGCGCATACTAGCATAAAAAGAGTCTATGCGGACGCTCGCGAACATTCCCGACGCGCTGCAAAAGCGAGGCAGCCGCAGCAGCGCCCTCAGCGCGTTATTATACTGAACGCGGAGAGCGCCGTAGGATTTCTGCAAATATGACACCCACAGACTACTCGTATAAAAAGATGTGCAGTAGGCTCGAAACAAGGTGATCTTCACACTCTTGGAGCTGCGAGCAAACCTGCGGGCAATCATATTCGCCCTCACCGACAGCGCCCCCCTTTCTCGTTCAATATCAGCGTCGTCCTTCAGGTCGGACGTCACAATATGGCCCAAATATTTAAACGAATATACCCGCTCCAAGGACACCCCACATAGCCTTACTGGTGGAACCTCAGCCGGACATTTAGAACCCGCATTGAAAACCATAAGTTCGCTTTTTTTTACATTATATTTTAGGCCATGAGTAAGCGCGTACGCTTCGCAAATGCTTATAAGTTCTCTGAGTCCCCCAATTGACGCACTCAGCAGCACCATATCATCAGCGTAGCTGATGTTGTTAAAGCAAACATCATCAACATAGCATCCAACATGGCGGCTGCTGAGCCCGGCAACAAGTTTTTTTTTTTACAAATTATAAACCAGCGCTTGACCGCAATCCTGCCTGATGGTAAGCAGTGACGCAATCGTTGATGGTAAAGCGCACTAGTTTATTAAGAGCCTATTCACTCTAGCCTTGAAGACACTCAAATTGTAGTCCGACGGAAACACCGCCGCGGGCAAATTGTTCCAGTCCCTCGATGTACGCGGTATAAAGGAGGAGGCGAAACGCTTCGTCCGGATCGTAGTGGTGTTAACAACGTAAGGGTGGAAACCAGCCGTACGACGGGTCGTCCGCTGGTGGAACGGAGATGGGGGAATTAAATCATGCAATTCCTTGCACACTCCCGAAATGCATCCTATAGAACACCGAAAGGTTGGCTACTCTACGCCTGTGCTCTAGGCTTTGGAGACCGACTCGAGTTAGATCAGGGTCACCAATCAGCCTCTTTGCACGTCTCTCCACTGAATCCAAAGTGGCCAGGTGACACTTGGCAGCACCAGCCCAAATGTGGCTGCAGTACTCCACACACGAACGGACCTGTGCTTTGCATAACATTAGAAGCTGCCCAGGTGTGAAGTACTGCCGGACCTTTGCGATAACGCCAAGTTTCCTGGCAGCTACCTTGGCCTTGGACTCAATGAACCGCCCAAAGTTAAGGTTCGAGGAAATCTCAACTCCCAAAAGCTGAAGGCGGTCGGAACACTCCAAGGACACATTCCGAAAAGTAGGGGCCAAGGTGAACGGGCTCCTTTTGGCGGTGAAAAGACATGCCTGTGTTTTGGCGGCATTGAATGCTACAAGTTCATCAATATACAGATTGAAGAGCGTTGGTGAGCTCAATCCTCCTTGCCTTACCCCGCACTCCAACCTGTACGAGTCCGACAGAGCTCCCGACCATTTAACATTATTGATAATTATGTTTTTCTTCATTTATTTGACTTTTTAATACATGTATAATTCATTAATTATTTAATTTTTAATCAATTTATTTTTACTGCTTGCAAATGTTTGTACGCTGAAAGACAGCAGAATATTTTGGACGTGAATTGTATATAACAACTTGTAACAACAATATTCTTTCAAATAAATAAATTCTAATTCTATATGTGCGTGTAGATGTAATATGTCAAGTACCTAGTTTTTAGTTCATCAGTTTAACTTTTGTTAATAATATGCGCCACAAATACACTTTAACACCAAAATAGTACAAATAAAAAAAAGTTAAAAAACTAAAACACTACGACAAAAAACGACACTGAAAAAGTATAAAACAAGATTTTCAGAATACTGAACTGAACAAAGTTGCTAATGTAGTTGCAAGTAAATGGACACAGTAGTAATGTGTCAATTTACATAAAAGAAACAAAGAGATAAATTTTCATGTTTGGAAAGGCGTAGTCACACGTTGTCAAAGTGCTACGGTAGGTAGCTATATGTAACGTGTGACTACGCCTTTCCAAACATGAAAATTTATCTCTACATAGTGAATATTGCATACTTCAGAATAGTATTGTATGACATTACTACTGTGTCCATTTACTTGCAACTACATTAGCAACTTTGTTCAGTTCAGTATTCTGAGAATCTTGTTTTATACTTTTTCAGCGTCGTTTTTTCTCGTAGTTGGGTTTTAGTTTTTTAACTTTTTTTTATCATTAATAAATAACAGTGATTCATTGATAAAATAACGCCTATATCGTCCAAAAGGGATAACTATGGTACCCACTCTCAATTAATAACAACTACCTTTTCGCCCGCGGCTTCGCCCGCGTGGAATTCGGTTATATCGTGTTAGATTTCCCTCGGAAATATCATTTTTTTTTTCTATAAAAGATAGCCTATGTCCTTTCTCAGGGTCTAAAGATTGTTTGTGCCAAATTTCATTAAAATCGGTTTAGAGGTTTAAGCGGGACAGCGTAACAAACAGGCAGACAGAGATACTTTCGCATTTATAATATTAGCATGGATTAGTATGGATGGTTCATTGATAGAACAGCGCCCCTAGTGTCGAAAGGCAAGCAGTTATTGATATTATGCATAAATCGTTCATTGATGCTATCACCCTCTAAAGACAGCAGAGGACGCTACTTGTATATATCAGTCACAATCGGTTACTTTCGTTCTTCTGCGGTCTCCTCATTTCTGATCTAGTCACGCAGTGAATCCCGAAGAATAGCCCTCTCCATTGTCCTTTTGGGGGACTTCTGCAACAACCGTGTCCGGTGAGGACCTGCGTCAGGCGGAAGGTGAGGGCGCCGTGGCGCCTCTCTAGCTGTAGCACGCCACGATAGCGGCGATGAGGAGTACCTCAAAGAGGGGACTTACCGCCACTATTGTGGCGTGCCCAGCACTGGATGGTGTTTTAACCACTAGGCCACCATGACTATACATTTATTATATAAACTTAAAAACACAACGCCGCATTGCACAAAGTTTGTCGAAAAAATCAATTACATTTATTTAAAGTACATTCCCAAATACATTTATGCAAAATCCACGAAAATAGAGAAAGAAACCGTTTGTGTGTTGAACAAGTGAAATATAAAACTACGTTACGGAAACTGGCGTCGTACCAAAACTCACGTTTTGCAACGATTTGACTTACGACCCGAGGAGAATTAAACCACAAAAGCAAAAAAACAGACTCGTTGGAACCACAAGTTTGTTCAATTTGTTGCTCACATATTTTTAACTCGATTTCTGTTTGTTGAAACTGCTGTTGAATGATTAGTTTTCATTTACTTTCAGTTTGATTTTGCCAATCTACTGCGCAAACTTCTCCCTCCCCGTGAATAAATGAGCGTTGAGTGGGCTGACATTGTTCCTTACTTCCCTGCGGACTCACTTCAAGTTCTTTTATTTTATAATTACAAACTAGTGCTAGACCGCAATCCCGCCTGATGGTTAGCAATTATGCAATCGTTGACGGTAAAGAGCGTTCGTTTATTAAGAGCCTATTCACTGTAGCCTTGAAGACACTTAAATTTTAGTCAGAGAGAAATACCGCCGCTGGCAAATTGTTCGGTCCCTCGATGTATGCAGTATAAAAGACGATGTGAAACGCTTCGTCCGCATCGTACTGGTGTCAACATGTAAGGGTGGATATTTGCCCTACTACAGGTCGTCCGATGGTGGAACGGAAATGGGGGAATTAAGTCATGTCACAGTCATAAAGTGCATCCTTTATAACTCCGACAGGCTGGCTACGCTTATGCTCCAGACTTTAGGGCCCATTTTGAACCAAATTTGGGTCGCCAATTAGCCTCTTCGCATGCCTCTCCACCGAATCCAAAGTAATCAGGTGGCATTTAGCAGCACTAGCCCAAAGCTCACTCATTTACAAGCATTTCAAGCTCGGTCATTTTTCTAGTACTAAAGCTCTAATAATAATAATAATAATATTTATTTATTTGCATAAACATGTGTGTACATATAGAAATTATTATTCGTATATGTAGGATGAAAAAATATAAATTGGCTCTACATGTTTGCCATTTGACAAGGCATGCAAATATTAAAAATAAAAAAAAATTACTTATTGAAATAATATTTACATTAAAATTGTTCAATCACATCACAAAAAAGAAAAAAAAGCAAAGTCATTAATAATAATAATTTTAACAATTTTCTAAACAACTGAAATTGAACCATTACAAAAATATAAAAAAAAATACTATGAATTTTGGAAAATTGAAACATTACTAGGTATATCAAAACTGATCAACGAATTTATATAATACAAAAACCTTAGTGTATAAATTGGTAAACCTTATCATCTAGAAAGTCAGTAAGAGAATAGTAAGCCTTTTTTATTAGAAATTCCATGAGTTTATTTTTAAATATTTTCTGGTCAATTACGTCTTTTAAATTATTAGGCAGTTTATTGAACAATTTTGGTGCCATACCAAGAAAGCTTTTTGAATACAATGTAGTTTTGTGTGGCTGAAGGACAAGTGTGTTTGGATGGCGCTTAGAACGAAGTGTTTTATAGAGATGGATATTTTTTTTAACAAACATTATTGTTTCGAAAATATACAGGCATGGTAAGGTCAATATTTTTAATTTTGTAAAGTAAGGCTGGCAGCTATCCGTGACCTTGATTTGACAAATAGCTCGTAGGCATTTTTTTTGCGTCTTAAATATTAGTTCTCTGTCTGTGCAGTTTCCCCAGAAGATAACGCCATAACGTAGTGTAGAGGTCACGTACGCATGGTATGCAGTCAATACCGCTTTCTGTGACACAATTTTTGCTAAATTGTGTAGTGCGTATTGGTACTTATTTAATTTGTTTATTATATGATCAGTGTGGTTACTCCATCTCATATTTGTATCAAGCCACAATCCTAAAAATTTGGTGCTGTTTGTTTTAGTTATAGCTATATTGTCGTAATGTATAGCTAGATTAACAGGGTCGTTAACATTTTGTTGTTTAAAAGACATAATGTGGGTTTTCTCCAAATTAATTTTGAGGTTATTATTATTTAAATATTCTATTATTTGGCTAAGACTTCGGTTAATTTCAGTTTCAAGTGACAGTAAATTTTGTCCAGTAAATATAATTGTACTATCATCAGCATATAGTGTGATAGGATGCTGAACGGCTCGGGGCATGTCATTAATATAAACGAGAAATAGAAGAGGACCAAGAATACTCCCCTGTGGTACACCATAATTAACTATTCCACTCTTGGATTTATAGATGTATTCAAATTTCGTGCGTGGATTAATTTTTCTAATACTAGTTATTTGTTGTCTACCGCATAAATAAGACTCAATCAAATTTAATACGTTTCCTCTTATTCCATAACTTTCCAATTTGGATAAAAGTATTTTAAAATCTACACAGTCAAAAGCTTTAGACATGTCTAGAAATAAGGCAAGTACTGGTGTTCTATTATCCATCTAACCATGGGATGTCCTCAGGGTTCAGTTGTCGGTCCTTATTTATGGAATTTGGGTTTTGATGATTTCCTCGCGATCCCGCTTCCTTGCGGCTGTTCACTTACTGGTTACGCGGACGATAGCCTACTGCTCATTCAGTCAAGTACCCGAGCTGGACTTGAAAACTTGGCCAATACTTGCTTAAATCTAATATCTCAGTGGGGTGATCGTAACCGCCTAGCGTTTGCGCCGCATAAAACCTACCAACTTCTACTAAAAGGTAATCTTAAATCATTGCCTACTATTAAATTTAATAACGTTCCCGTTAAAAAACAGCAATCCGTATGCTACCTTGGTATGGTCTTAGAAAGGAATTTTTCATTTATCGAACATATAAAAATAGTTGGCGAAAAAGCTAAAAGGAACTTTTATGCCCTAACTAGAATATCCAAAGCAACTTGGGGTCTATCATTCCTAACTTTAAAAACTATATATGGAGCTACCTACTTAGGATGTATGTGTTACGGTGCACCTGTTTGGGCCGATAGAGCCAGCATAGGGGCGGCGCGATGTAAACTGCTTCAAAGCCAACGTTTGGCATTGATATTTTTATGCAAGGCGTATAGAACAGTCAGTACTGAAGCCTTACCCGTTCTGGCAGGTGTACTTCCAGTCGATCTTGAAGTACAGCGACGTGCTTCAATGTACTACTCCGCGAGGGGGGAGGCCATGGACACTAACTTTGTTACACAACGCGACCTCATTAGAATTCTAGATTATTTAAACCTCAGACTGACGTCTGGGAGGACCTCATATCCGAATGGCAAAGTAGGTGGGATAATTCCACCAAGGGCCTCCATCTGTTCTTACCATCCGTTGGCGATCGGCTGGCTAAGACATGGCTGGAGGTTGACCACTGCGTTGCTCAATTTCTCACAGGTCATGGCAACTTTAAAAGTAAACTGTATTCTTTTAAACTTGTCCCTTCGCCTTTGTGTCAGTGTTCTACATCGAACTGTGAATTTGAACAGTCCGCACATCACATCTTGTGGGAGTGTATTCTTTGGCAGAATGAACGCAATATTATGTTGGATAGTGTACAAGTTACATCCGGAGTTGTTTATTATACGGACCTTGTAGAAACTAGAACTAATTTCCGTGCGCGCTTTTGCCATACCTATTATTGGAATCAATTGTAACAGCAAATACCTACTTAGGACCCATTAACTTAATCAAATGTTATTCCGTGGTGCTTGGCAATCTGGGCTTCTCCCAGTTGCAATAATGTCCCTTTGTGCCGATTGGCCTAGTTCTGTTCTGTCTCCTACTTATTATGGAGGGAAGTGGAAAAAATATATTTTTTCTTACTCCTCCGCTATTCTTTTCTGATTAATTTCGTTGCGGGACCCAAGACAGTTGAATCGTTTCTCCGAGACTCGTCAAGCTTCATTGCTCGGCGTTTGGCGGTCTCCCACTGTTGATTCTGGCTTTCAGGAGTTGCAGTGGGTTGGGAACAGTGTGGCGGGTCTAGTCCTAAAAAAAAAGCACTAGCCCAAATGTTGCTGCAGTACTCCATACACGAATGGACTTTAGCTTTGTATAACATTAGAAGCTGTCCCAGTGTGAATAACAGTTTACTTTTATTTCACTATTTACAGTGTTCATGTTTTTTAAACAAGCTGATGTCTCAGAATTATTAATATACAGAATTTTTTCCTTCAGCGATTTCAGCTGTGGTGATGAAATTATTTATTAAAAGAAAAGCGCCTGCTTGGGTTTGAATTCAAGCCGATTATATTAACGCTGAACCACTACGGCTCTCCCTTTATTGGGAATGCTCATGGACTGCCTCCACCATGGGGGTTCTCTATCACTTCTATATGTCTATTTTATAAAAAGTGTCATTTATACTATCTGTTTAAATATTTACTTAATACTCATATTAAGATTTATGTACACACATAGATATATAAACAGACAAGAAAAATGAATAGAAATAAGGTACAGAGGTGATGATTATTTATGTAAGTGTACACAGTTATTTTCGGCCACTGTGCGATACCGCGTACATCGAGGGACTGGAACAATTTGCCCGCCGGTGTTTCCGTCGGACTACAATTTGAGTGTTTTCAAGGCTAGAGTGAATAGGCTCTTAATAAACTAGTGCGCTTTACCATCAACGATTGCGTCACTGCTTACCATCAGGCAGGATTGCGGTCAAGCGCTGGTTTATAATATGTTAAAAAAAAATAAAAAATATCTTGATTACCACGTCCCGGCGCGCAGTAGTTACGAATTACGTGCTGAATTAAATTCACCATTTACGAAAAACTTTTCAATAAGCCATGTAAAGCAGAACTGAAATTCTCAAACAGTGTGATTGCACACTGAACAGAAACATTTTACTAGTAATTAAAAATACCATCGGCAATTACTTATTAATAATAATAAAGAAATAATATATACGATTATGACCCTTATGTTGTTGATACCACTACGATCCGGACGAAGCGTTTCGCCCCGTTTTTTATACCGCCTACATCGAGGGTCTGGACCAATTTGCCAGTGGCGGTGTTTCCGTCTGACTACAATTTAAGTGTCTTCAAGGCTAGGGTGTATAAGCTCTTAATAAACTAGCGCGCATTACCGTCAACGATTGCCTCACTGCTAGCCATCAGGCGGGATTGCGATTGGGAGTTTATTATTTTTAAAAAAGTTTGAGTTTGAGATCAGATTTTAGACGTTCTTAAAATTAGGTAGATTGCTCTTCTGGTTTCCGCGCAGGAGATATTATAGTGCGTGACGTAACTGTAAGAGACTCATGTGCATTAGGAATAATAGGATAAAAACTATGGGACATGCAATAATTATGTGCGACTTAGTGGAAGGATGTTTGATCATGGAATCGGCGGCACTTGGTGATGGCGCCTGCTGTGGATGGTTGATACCAGACGGGGGTGCGGCGATTGCGGCGAAGGTAAGGTATCCATGAGGATTCCCCACAAAAAAAAAAGGATAAAAACTCCTACATAATGCTACTTGTTAATCCTGGTTACAATCAATCATGTGCCAAATTTATCAAAATCCGGTCAGTAATTTTTGCGTGAAAGATTAACAAACATCGCCCACAAAAACTTTTACGATTATTATGATTTCATAAATAAGATACAACGAAAGGTTGATAAACTATTATTTTCAACTTAAGATATGTACATCATGAGGATGATTGTGGTCACTGTCTAACTTAAGGTCGTACCCTCACCAAATGACCTCGAGCATTTGCTCCCTCTTCACCGCGCCCCACCTCTACAATACTTCGCAAAATATTACTAGCGCCGTCTGGCGGACGAAGTACTTACAAATACAAGTTAAATTCATAGACCACAGAAGTAACAGACATGGCACTTTTATTTTTGTTTATTGGTGCGCCCAAATACTTTTGGTTATTATAGACTGAAACAAATGTTGACGATACTTCATAATAAAAATTTTGCGTATTTTATTTTTTAACCGACTTCCCAAAAGTGTGGTTCTCAATTCGATTTATGTGTGCTCGCTGATAACTTTATCGTTAATGAACCGATTTTGACCATTCTTTTTTTATATGAAAGAGTATGCTGCCTATGTAATCTCATTGTTACCACGTCAGTGTCGATAATGGAAATTCTAAGAAATTTAGGCCAATTATCTAAAATTGTAGGCACGCTTCGGGTGAAAACTTGATACTCGTATTTATATCGGATGATACTATAAAACCGTGAAGATTTGGGCCTGACCTGATGATGGAGATGACAGAGAATCAAGGAAACCCACATCGGACGCAACTGTCATGTGTTTGGGCTTACTTAATTTTTATTGATCATATCATTAGACCTTTACAACTAAATATGTTATGACTGTAACTTCAGGGTTGGAAGTTAGTTTTGTAGATTGAAAGTTAGCTAAGTCAGATGGTCAAAGGGATAGAAAAATAATATAATAAAGGTTAATTTATCATTATTTATTATTTTAAGGGAACACGTAATCAGGGTCAAATAAATTTCTGCAGACAGGAAACCTACATAAAAGAAAGATTTGAAGTTTTTTTTTGTGCTCAGGCAAGACTGAAATTATAATATTATTCTCGTTTAATAAAACAAATACGTAAATTGTAAAAAATAAAACTATCGTATAAAAAAAAACAAATACATATACTATAATATTATTTACACAAAGCGTTGTGTTTGTGTAAAGAAAGCTTCCTTTTGCAGAAAAATAATAAACATCTGAGTAATACAATATCCGGTCAGACTAGACGCTGACGGCAGCATATTTGGAAAAGGCCTGCAAGCAAATGACGTATTTCGTTTGCTTTAATTCCCATTAGACCACAATGAAAGTATGAGCATTTCTAGAAATAACGCAATGAAATAACACAACTTAAATTCAGTCTCTTGATTTTAATTGATTTTTGCATAACATGACGAGTAGGTAGTGTTTGTACTATGTTAAAGTACAGTGTTGTAAATTGTTGAGGAATTCCCTCGACTGTCTATGGTCTTCATCATCAGATCCATTGCAGACCATCATTTAAACCTATATGGGTGTAAAGTTTTCATCAATATAAATGAATTAAGTCCAAACATAAGGTAACTATTGTAAACCTTTGAGGAGTTCCCTTAACTGGCCTTTGTCTTCATCATCAGAGCTTTAATGACAATCACAACTCATTTAGGTGTAAAGTTCTTATCAATATAAATTTATTAAGCACAAACACGAGGCAGCTGATGTGAATCGTTAAGGAGATCCCTCGGCTGTCTCCCGGCTCCATCATCAACTCCGAACTTTACTAAATTGTAGTGCGTTAAAACACTTAATGAAAAAAACATAGAAATGCCCTAGGCGCCCCTATGATTTTTTAAATTTCTCCTAGGTTTCCTTAGTCTTCCATCATCAGACCCTAATTTCCTTAACATGAGACTACCTTGAAGATATAAACTTTCTAATTAAAAAAAAAAAAATGTGGCACTCGGGAACTGCCGCGGTAAAGCTATTGCATAGCATTTTTTATCAACTTATGCAATAGGGTATTTGACTAAAAAAACCTAATTAGTCCGTCAGTCAGATTTCCAAAAAATACTCATCATCATCATTTCAGCCGAAAGACGTCCACTGCTGGATATAGGCCTCCCCCAAGGTTCTCCACGACGACCGGTCCTGCGCCTCCCGCATCCAGCGGTTTCCCGCGACCTTCACCAGGTCGTCGGTCCACCTTGTCGGGGGCCTACCCAAAAAATACTAGACACATATTTTTTTCTTTTTTCATATAAACAAAAAATGAAGACGACACAGTGCTTTGAAAACTCGTGTGACGTCACTGCACGCTACACTTTTTAGCGGCCAGTGACGTCACCAGCCATCACTCCTGATCTTTGATGCCTATTATATTTGTCAATTTTTATTGATTTGATAAAACAAAATATACGAAATATAAAACGTATATAATAAACCTATTCAATATTTTTCTATAATCTGAATGACGAACTAATTAGTTTTTTTTTAGTCAAATACCCTATTATTTATATTATAGTAAAATGATCCGCAAACAAACATAAAAAACATATAACCTCCTCCCTTTTGAAATCGGTTAAAAAAACTAACACCAAAATGAACATCATATATCATCATAACAGAGACACTTTATGATAGTATTATACTCTATGCGACATGCGGTGCGTGAGCGAGCAAGCAGATGCTTTCTCGCTCACGCGCCGACCGCTATGCTAGCGGACCGCGCGATGACGAACGACACGGGTTCCCCCTTCGAGAGCTTGTGGCATACTGAATCTCAATAGCTCGGGCAAGAGAAATGATGGGGAATACGCTCAGATTGTTGAATAAAATTTTTGTTTTGGTCGTTTTAAAAAAATATTTCTACAATAATGTTCGTCATTAAATTGCCTATCCATTAGTGTAAGAACGCAATCTAAATAATGCTTACTTTTCGAGGCGATGCACGTTTTTAATAATTATTTCTCTTGTCAGAGGTTTCGTTGTGAAGGAATTATTTAAACATTATGCTTAGTAAAAAAAAATCTACAATTTTGGAGCCAAGATTGTGGAGAAAATTTATGTATTTTTAATAAGTTGATATTTCTTTTGGATAAAGAGTAGATAGCTCCGAAAAACTACATAAAAACGGCCTGCGGTGTGTTTTTCCTCTGGAACCGCCTTAATCAACCATCCCAGCCTTTTGGCGTAACGATGCCATTCAATTAGCAGCCTGAATGTTATTCAGCCATTACGTATGGTGGTGTTGATTCAAATATTTCGCAAAAAAAGATTACAAAGGCGTACTTATACTTAATGCCATTCAATCCAATATCTTGATGCAATTGACATTAATATTGTGTATTTTAAATAAGCATGCATGATTGGAAATCATCTGAATCTCATGAAATCGCAAAATCTGTTTTTTATGTTATCTTACAAAAGTCTCGTTTAAAGTTTTAGAGTTTTAATGAACCGATATTCTAAATAACTTTCTGAAGTAAATAGAAAACTATTTGAAGTTAATGAATGCAAGCAATCCGCCGGCGACGAGTCGCTATTTGAACGTGTTTCAAATTCTCCTGCCAGGAGTGACGTTATTTAGATTAGGCTTCACGATTTATGTGTTTCAATGAATGTTCATTAAACTGTTAATAAATGTCTGACCTTCCCCCCCTGAGTTTGTTTCTTTGAACACGCTGATCTCTGAACTTAAAATATATTTTTGTATTTGAAAGCCCAATTCTTGAGGAAGGCTAGAGGAAGAAGGTAAAGTAACATTAAGCTATTAAACATGACATTCTAATTGTGATTTCTTCCATTTTGCTCTACTCCTAAAGGTCTTGTTATGCTAAGCTAACACGAAGTAGATAACAACGCGGCAGGCTAAGCTATGCTATGTGATGAGGTGAGTCGGAGGACTAAGCAATTTCACACGGACAAAGTTGCTATTTGTAAACTAAACTTTTAGTTTGTTTCTTAAACAATAGTCTGGATCTGATGAAAGGAAACTAATTAAATAGGAATATTTCCGTTAAACCAATGATATTGGTGATATCCTTTCGGCAAGATTATTTTTTTAATAAAAGTCTGTTTTACTATTAGATAAAGGTCTCCCCAAAACTGCCATCTTTGCCCGCACTACCTTTAACCAGCCCTCGCGGTATACGACCAGGTTATTTTGTCATCTCTTTCAAAGCTGGCCTTAGCTGTGACGTCGATTAACAGGCACTCATTGTGTGGAGGCTTTTGCACAGCGGTCTTCGTGCACGAATGGCTGCTGTGTCCCACATAATCCTATCTGAGCCTGGCCAGCCTTCTTTCTTAAATTGATGCCCGTTTCGTTACGCAGTGTTGTGTTTCGAATGCAGTCTTATCCTTGTACACCCAAATTAAAGTAACCCTTCACTTCATCACTCTTTGCTATACTGGAAGGCAAAGAGCACCTGTTTGTAGGCAGAACTATTGCCACTTGGTGAGCGATCAGGATTGAGCACCGTTGGCTAAGACGGGTGAGATACACATGACGATAAGTTTGCGCTTCAGGGAGTTCGCCAGATCGTCTTTCATTTGCATATTAATAGACCAGTAGCTTTTTATACCCACAGACCACAGATCACTTTTGATATTCCTTTTGTACCCAAAGACCAATAACGGCGATAGAGGAAAATATGTGCCTATAATCGTATACGTATAGCTTTTGTCTATGGAAAAAGCGTGAGAATTTAAATGTAAATTATCCTTGACAAGCTACCAAATACTATCCAGTAATTCAATTTTATCACATTTATAACAGATACGTTTTGTTATTCAGGCCTGGGCCACTGACATGTTTAAACTACTACAAACAGGTTGCGAATAATTGAATTGATGAATTGATTGAATTGCGAAGAATTATTATAAACTCAAATTCTCTGGCAATTATTATGAAGAATAATTACGTTGTACTTGCAGCGCAAATTTTTTTTTAGTTGACAATTAATACGTAATTTTGAACGTATTAGCAGCACGAATGGACCAATTAATAATTGGCAAAACCTAT
This sequence comes from Sesamia nonagrioides, assembly GCA_017933935.1. Taxonomy (NCBI): domain Eukaryota; kingdom Metazoa; phylum Arthropoda; class Insecta; order Lepidoptera; family Noctuidae; genus Sesamia; species Sesamia nonagrioides. Next base: position 42,381 of record JADWQK010002135.1, on the reverse strand, counting down.
ACGACCGGGGGCACAGCGCCATACCGTGATCACATTGTTCCCGGCGAACCGAAAAGCGTGAAAACTGACCATGCGTTACGTGTACAGACCACAGGAAACGCTTGGATAAAATAATTGTGCACCAACCCTAATAGAATCGTGCGCGGCCACAAAGGGAAATCGGATAAATGTCATAACAGAAAGCTACTAAGTTTTGTACCTTGTGTGGCGTACGCTTGAACATGAAATAGGTAGCAAATGGAATCATATAGTAAGAGCCTATTCATTCTAGCCTCGAAGAAGACGAGAAGACCGCCGCAGGCCAACTGTTCCAATCCTTCGATGTACGCGGTATAAAAGACTAGGTAAAACGCTTTGTCCTGACGGTTGTGCCAACAACGTTACAGTGGATACTCGACGTACTATTCGTCGTCTGATGATGGATCGGTGAAAGCGAAATCTTTTAAAAGCTTAATATTTTGCTAGTCTAATAAGAGTTTCATTTAATACATTAACAGCTACTGTATCGCGTTAGGACAGCAAGTATTATTTTGTAAACTAAACATGAATTCAATCTCCCTAATGTTCAAGGCATTTATTAGTATAATCCATCAAGAAACAATAAGTAATGACGGAATATCGCTACAATTAGCTTCACAAATTGATTATTAACCCAGTATGTTGTTTGACATATAAATTCATTAATCACATTCTCACTGCGTGTCAACATAAGTTACAAAAGAATAGCTTATACCATGGCGAAAAAAAATGCAAGTCATCAAGATAGCTTGGATGCGGAGTTCGTGTTCCAATGGTTACATTTAATGATACATATTACACAGACTTCTCACTATTGACCCTGATTAACGATGAAATAATGTATATTAGTGAAGGCACTCGGATTTTAATGAACTCCTACTAAACAAAAGCTTGTTTAGTGCGAGTTCTTTAATTGTTTCCACAGATGCGTGTCATGCTTATTTCAAAACTTAGCTAGGAAAGTATTGGTTGGAAAGCTTTAACTATGGATTTAGTATGGATATGGATTGCAAAGTGCTACTATACGAGTAGGGAAAGACAAAAAAAAAAGGTATATTATGATATCATCTCCGTTTCAATCGGTGTGATAGGGTCCATTATGTAAAAATCTAACCGTGGTATGTGAGTTGAAGGAAGTTCATTTATTTATATATTCTTTGTTGTATACCAAAAACATACATCGAACAAAATACATTCAACACAACAAAAGATACAGTAAACGGCTTTATCGCTTATGCAATCTCTTCCAGGCAACCAAAGAATGGACAGATTCTCCCGAACCACAAATGGGATTGTCGTTGATGCAAATCTTATTAATACAATATACTAAAATATATAGACAAATACATACATATACATAAATACAACCAAGATACTGAACTGAAATTAGCCAAAAAGTGTTTGTTGAACAAGATCGTAACGACAAGTAGTGTTCCTTCACAAGTTCAAGATCGAAAAGTTCAGGCTGTACTGTCAATGACATCAACATAAACTAATGGACATGTCGGTTATAGATGAGAATTGTGGCACTCCGAAAGAAAGAGAGCAAACGAAGTTTCGTCTATCTTTATCTCTCTCAAAATCATCAAACATCTATGAGGAAAGAGATAGTGCTAGACCAGAAGCATAGGCCATCTCTCTCACTCTTTTGAACTAAAAAAATACTACAGATTATACGCGTACGGCATGTTCATTAGTATATTATGTCTATGGTCAATAGTATTAATGCCTCACTTTAGTTGAAATGACAGGTCACTTCAAACTCATTTCACTAGTTTTTTATGATAATATATAATTGTCTATTAGATATGATGAATATGGAGTAAAAAAAAAAACATGTTGCGCCGACCCCAAATAAATTGGTATAAGGGCAGAAGATTGATGATGCTGAGAAGGCTTTAGCCGGTAGTTGGGATAATTAGTTAAAGCAAAATAGTAGGCAGTAGATAATATATTATCTCTCTGATTACTACCTACTCCGTGACACTGAGTATGGTTACGCCCGCCAAGATTCTACGTGACCATATTGCAGCCGGATACGAGTATATCTAAAAAGAAATATAGTAAGGAATACTATAGGAGAACCATTTCTGTGGGACACGGGATTCTTATGACGTCCACTTCACTAGAAAACTGAATGGAAATGGAAAAGCAGTGAAAAGTTCGTAAATATCTGATGTCACGATTCTCTTTTGTTGGAACTTAGTGAGAATAAAATTTTTGCGACTAGAAAAGTTAAATTTTCACTTAACTTGGAACTTTTTAGCTATCCCCTACAAGATTCCTTTTTTGATTTTTTTTGCCTCTCAATGCATTTAAAGCACAAATCAAATCAAAGTTTTGTTCAAAGGCATATTAATCCGTAAACGACTATTTAAAGAATAAGATTAGCTATGATTAACTCAAGACAACGTTTGTGTTATTTCTCGAGTATTAGCTTAATGACACATTATTTGAGTTCATTTAATTGTCTATTTTTACAGTGCATAAATATGTCAGCTGTCACGCCCCTTATACCTGGGGGATAGGTAGGTACAGTAAAGTAAGGGATTATTGGTAATGATGTTCTCTTAGCATGTCTATTTACCTTTTAATTTATTTAACCATTTATGTACACACTTAAATAAACAGATAAGAAAAACAGATGTTAATGCAAACCGAAACCCAAACCGCCACCGGCTGGTGAGCTTATCGGCAAATCTATATCGCTAAGTGAACATCTGGTGGAGGCCTCCATCCACTCCTGCATACTAGGAGTAGAGGGAAGTAGGGCACCTGGATACGATTTTAACTTAGACCCAATAAAAGATGATGTAATGACAGTTACATCCAATTTAATACCATAATATATTCAATATATATTCAGTTAACTTGTTACATACAAATTAACCGATAGATTTAATTACAAAACGTATTAGAGCCTATTTACAAAAAAAATGAAATTTGTATCAATGTACCCCACATGCGGGGTACATTGGTACATAGACTGGCACTTTGGTTCATAGAATTTTCATAGATTTTTCTCGGTGGTAGGCAACAACATCAGCCGCCGGCATAAGTTACCACCCACCAGACAAAGTCTTGCCGCCAAGCGATTCGTCGTGTTCCGGCATGATGTCTGGTGAAGCCGTACGGAGGACGGGTCTGAGCAGTTGTGTTGCGATGTGTACCGGGTACGATGTGCCTAATGTTGTTGTGTCGGGAGTTTGGTCGTGGAGGGTCTCCAGATCATCCTCTGGCGCAGCATCGTTGGTCGTGTTGTTGGGTTAAACATTGCATCACCTCGCTCAACTGCCGTCTTCCTTCCTATTCACTCAGTTTTTTTTTGAGTGAATAGGCTTTATAAGCTATTGCGCTTTACCATCAACGATTGCATCACTGCTTACCATCAGGCGGGATTGCAGTCAAGCACTAGTTTATAACTATTAAAAAAAAAATAGAAATATTCCTATAAATGAAACAAGTTTTATTGATTTTTCTGACCTTTATTTATTGATTTTTTTAAATTATATTTATTCGCTGCTTTTGTTATTGATAATTTTTCTTCCAATACATCAGATATCGCAGAAGCCACGGAAATTTCATTGATGGAACTTCTATTCATCTTGCGGTTAAATGTTCAAACCATTTTTCTATAAAGAAAATAAAATATAGTGCCTAAGTCTCACATACATATATATTTAACAAAATATCGAAGTAACAATGTGCCCCAAGACCATTTGTATCTATGTGCCCCTGTCTACTACAATCGAAATCAACATTTTATAAAAATAAAAACAATAAATAATTTAAACAATTTAAGTCTATTTAATGTGATGACAGATATGTACTTACCAAATGTCTTAATATAACACAGGTAACACTAAATAAATTAGAAGAATCACATCCGAAAGAAAAGTACGAAAATTTTGATCCGAACATCAGAAACAGTTTTTTACGTGCTAGTCGCTTGTCGTCACCACCTGTTTGTAGGCAGAACTATTGCCACTTGGTGAGCGATCAGGATTGAGCACCGTTGGCTAAGACGGGTGAGATACACATGACGATAAGTTTGCGCTTCAGGGAGTTCGCCAGATCGTCTTTCATTTGCATATTAATAGACCAGTAGCTTTTTATACCCACAGACCACAGATCACTTTTGATATTCCTTTTGTACCCAAAGACCAATAACGGCGATAGAGGAAAATATGTGCCTATAATCGTATACGTATAGCTTTTGTCTATGGAAAAAGCGTGAGAATTTAAATGTAAATTATCCTTGACAAGCTACCAAATACTATCCAGTAATTCAATTTTATCACATTTATAACAGATACGTTTTGTTATTCAGGCCTGGGCCACTGACATGTTTAAACTACTACAAACAGGTTGCGAATAATTGAATTGATGAATTGATTGAATTGCGAAGAATTATTATAAACTCAAATTCTCTGGCAATTATTATGAAGAATAATTACGTTGTACTTGCAGCGCAAATTTTTTTTTAGTTGACAATTAATACGTAATTTTGAACGTATTAGCAGCACGAATGGACCAATTAATAATTGGCAAAACCTATACGACCGGGGGCACAGCGCCATACCGTGATCACATTGTTCCCGGCGAACCGAAAAGCGTGAAAACTGACCATGCGTTACGTGTACAGACCACAGGAAACGCTTGGATAAAATAATTGTGCACCAACCCTAATAGAATCGTGCGCGGCCACAAAGGGAAATCGGATAAATGTCATAACAGAAAGCTACTAAGTTTTGTACCTTGTGTGGCGTACGCTTGAACATGAAATAGGTAGCAAATGGAATCATATAGTAAGAGCCTATTCATTCTAGCCTCGAAGAAGACGAGAAGACCGCCGCAGGCAAACTGTTCCAATCCTTCGATGTACGCGGTATAAAAGACTAGGTAAAACGCTTTGTCCGGACGGTTGTGCCAACAACGTTACAGTGGATACTCGACGTACTATTCGTCGTCTGATGATGGATCGGTGAAAGCGAAATCTTTTAAAAGCTTAATATTTTGCTAGTCTAATAAGAGTTTCATTTAATACATTAACAGCTACTGTATCGCGTTAGGACAGCAAGTATTATTTTGTAAACTAAACATGAATTCAATCTCCCTAATGTTCAAGGCATTTATTAGTATAATCCATCAAGAAACAATAAGTAATGACGGAATATCGCTACAATTAGCTTCACAAATTGATTATTAACCCAGTATGTTGTTTGACATATAAATTCATTAATCACATTCTCACTGCGTGTCAACATAAGTTACAAAAGAATAGCTTATACCATGGCGAAAAAAAATGCAAGTCATCAAGATAGCTTGGATGCGGAGTTCGTGTTCCAATGGTTACATTTAATGATACATATTACACAGACTTCTCACTATTGACCCTGATTAACGATGAAATAATGTATATTAGTGAAGGCACTCGGATTTTAATGAACTCCTACTAAACAAAAGCTTGTTTAGTGCGAGTTCTTTAATTGTTTCCACAGATGCGTGTCATGCTTATTTCAAAACTTAGCTAGGAAAGTATTGGTTGGAAAGCTTTAACTATGGATTTAGTATGGATATGGATTGCAAAGTGCTACTATACGAGTAGGGAAAGACAAAAAAAAAAGGTATATTATGATATCATCTCCGTTTCAATCGGTGTGATAGGGTCCATTATGTAAAAATCTAACCGTGGTATGTGAGTTGAAGGAAGTTCATTTATTTATATATTCTTTGTTGTATACCAAAAACATACATCGAACAAAATACATTCAACACAACAAAAGATACAGTAAACGGCTTTATCGCTTATGCAATCTCTTCCAGGCAACCAAAGAATGGACAGATTCTCCCGAACCACAAATGGGATTGTCGTTGATGCAAATCTTATTAATACAATATACTAAAATATATAGACAAATACATACATATACATAAATACAACCAAGATACTGAACTGAAATTAGCCAAAAAGTGTTTGTTGAACAAGATCGTAACGACAAGTAGTGTTCCTTCACAAGTTCAAGATCGAAAAGTTCAGGCTGTACTGTCAATGACATCAACATAAACTAATGGACATGTCGGTTATAGATGAGAATTGTGGCACTCCGAAAGAAAGAGAGCAAACGAAGTTTCGTCTATCTTTATCTCTCTCAAAATCATCAAACATCTATGAGGAAAGAGATAGTGCTAGACCAGAAGCATAGGCCATCTCTCTCACTCTTTTGAACTAAAAAAATACTACAGATTATACGCGTACGGCATGTTCATTAGTATATTATGTCTATGGTCAATAGTATTAATGCCTCACTTTAGTTGAAATGACAGGTCACTTCAAACTCATTTCACTAGTTTTTTATGATAATATATAATTGTCTATTAGATATGATGAATATGGAGTAAAAAAAAAAACATGTTGCGCCGACCCCAAATAAATTGGTATAAGGGCAGAAGATTGATGATGCTGAGAAGGCTTTAGCCGGTAGTTGGGATAATTAGTTAAAGCAAAATAGTAGGCAGTAGATAATATATTATCTCTCTGATTACTACCTACTCCGTGACACTGAGTATGGTTACGCCCGCCAAGATTCTACGTGACCATATTGCAGCCGGATACGAGTATATCTAAAAAGAAATATAGTAAGGAATACTATAGGAGAACCATTTCTGTGGGACACGGGATTCTTATGACGTCCACTTCACTAGAAAACTGAATGGAAATGGAAAAGCAGTGAAAAGTTCGTAAATATCTGATGTCACGATTCTCTTTTGTTGGAACTTAGTGAGAATAAAATTTTTGCGACTAGAAAAGTTAAATTTTCACTTAACTTGGAACTTTTTAGCTATCCCCTACAAGATTCCTTTTTTGATTTTTTTTGCCTCTCAATGCATTTAAAGCACAAATCAAATCAAAGTTTTGTTCAAAGGCATATTAATCCGTAAACGACTATTTAAAGAATAAGATTAGCTATGATTAACTCAAGACAACGTTTGTGTTATTTCTCGAGTATTAGCTTAATGACACATTATTTGAGTTCATTTAATTGTCTATTTTTACAGTGCATAAATATGTCAGCTGTCACGCCCCTTATACCTGGGGGATAGGTAGGTACAGTAAAGTAAGGGATTATTGGTAATGATGTTCTCTTAGCATGTCTATTTACCTTTTAATTTATTTAACCATTTATGTACACACTTAAATAAACAGATAAGAAAAACAGATGTTAATGCAAACCGAAACCCAAACCGCCACCGGCTGGTGAGCTTATCGGCAAATCTATATCGCTAAGTGAACATCTGGTGGAGGCCTCCATCCACTCCTGCATACTAGGAGTAGAGGGAAGTAGGGCACCTGGATACGATTTTAACTTAGACCCAATAAAAGATGATGTAATGACAGTTACATCCAATTTAATACCATAATATATTCAATATATATTCAGTTAACTTGTTACATACAAATTAACCGATAGATTTAATCACAAAACGTATTAGAGCCTATTTACAAAAAAAATGAAATTTGTATCAATGTACCCCACATGCGGGGTACATTGGTACATAGACTGGCACTTTGGTTCATAGAATTTTCATAGATTTTTCTCGGTGGTAGGCAACAACATCAGCCGCCGGCATAAGTTACCACCCACCAGACAAAGTCTTGCCGCCAAGCGATTCGTCGTGTTCCGGCATGATGTCTGGTGAAGCCGTACGGAGGAACGGGTCTGAGCAGTTGTGTTGCGATGTGTGCCGGGTGCGATGTGCCTAATGTTGTTGTGTCGGGAGTTTGGTCGTGGAGGGTCTCCAGATCATCCTCTGGCGCAGCATCGTTGGTCGTGTTGTTGGGTTAAACATTGCATCACCTCGCTCAACTGCCGTCTTCCTTCCTATTCACTCAGTTTTTTTTTGAGTGAATAGGCTTTATAAGCTATTGCGCTTTACCATCAACGATTGCATCACTGCTTACCATCAGGCGGGATTGCAGTCAAGCACTAGTTTATAACTATTAAAAAAAAAATAGAAATATTCCTATAAATGAAACAAGTTTTATTGATTTTTCTGACCTTTATTTATTGATTTTTTTAAATTATATTTATTCGCTGCTTTTGTTATTGATAATTTTTCTTCCAATACATCAGATATCGCAGAAGCCACGGAAATTTCATTGATGGAACTTCTATTCATCTTGCGGTTAAATGTTCAAACCATTTTTCTATAAAGAAAATAAAATATAGTGCCTAAGTCTCACATACATATATATTTAACAAAATATCGGAGTAACAATGTGCCCCAAGACCATTTGTATCTATGTGCCCCTGTCTACTACAATCGAAATCAACATTTTATAAAAATAAAAACAATAAATAATTTAAACAATTTAAGTCTATTTAATGTGATGACAGATATGTACTTACCAAATGTCTTAATATAACACAGGTAACACTAAATAAATTAGAAGAATCACATCCGAAAGAAAAGTACGAAAATTTTGATCCGAACATCAGAAACAGTTTTTTACGTGCTAGTCGCTTGTCGTCACCACCTGTTTGTAGGCAGAACTATTGCCACTTGGTGAGCGATCAGGATTGAGCACCGTTGGCTAAGACGGGTGAGATACACATGACGATAAGTTTGCGCTTCAGGGAGTTCGCCAGATCGTCTTTCATTTGCATATTAATAGACCAGTAGCTTTTTATACCCACAGACCACAGATCACTTTTGATATTCCTTTTGTACCCAAAGACCAATAACGGCGATAGAGGAAAATATGTGCCTATAATCGTATACGTATAGCTTTTGTCTATGGAAAAAGCGTGAGAATTTAAATGTAAATTATCCTTGACAAGCTACCAAATACTATCCAGTAATTCAATTTTATCACATTTATAACAGATACGTTTTGTTATTCAGGCCTGGGCCACTGACATGTTTAAACTACTACAAACAGGTTGCGAATAATTGAATTGATGAATTGATTGAATTGCGAAGAATTATTATAAACTCAAATTCTCTGGCAATTATTATGAAGAATAATTACGTTGTACTTGCAGCGCAAATTTTTTTTTAGTTGACAATTAATACGTAATTTTGAACGTATTAGCAGCACGAATGGACCAATTAATAATTGGCAAAACCTATACGACCGGGGGCACAGCGCCATACCGTGATCACATTGTTCCCGGCGAACCGAAAAGCGTGAAAACTGACCATGCGTTACGTGTACAGACCACAGGAAACGCTTGGATAAAATAATTGTGCACCAACCCTAATAGAATCGTGCGCGGCCACAAAGGGAAATCGGATAAATGTCATAACAGAAAGCTACTAAGTTTTGTACCTTGTGTGGCGTACGCTTGAACATGAAATAGGTAGCAAATGGAATCATATAGTAAGAGCCTATTCATTCTAGCCTCGAAGAAGACGAGAAGACCGCCGCAGGCAAACTGTTCCAATCCTTCGATGTACGCGGTATAAAAGACTAGGTAAAACGCTTTGTCCGGACGGTTGTGCCAACAACGTTACAGTGGATACTCGACGTACTATTCGTCGTCTGATGATGGATCGGTGAAAGCGAAATCTTTTAAAAGCTTAATATTTTGCTAGTCTAATAAGAGTTTCATTTAATACATTAACAGCTACTGTATCGCGTTAGGACAGCAAGTATTATTTTGTAAACTAAACATGAATTCAATCTCCCTAATGTTCAAGGCATTTATTAGTATAATCCATCAAGAAACAATAAGTAATGACGGAATATCGCTACAATTAGCTTCACAAATTGATTATTAACCCAGTATGTTGTTTGACATATAAATTCATTAATCACATTCTCACTGCGTGTCAACATAAGTTACAAAAGAATAGCTTATACCATGGCGAAAAAAAATGCAAGTCATCAAGATAGCTTGGATGCGGAGTTCGTGTTCCAATGGTTACATTTAATGATACATATTACACAGACTTCTCACTATTGACCCTGATTAACGATGAAATAATGTATATTAGTGAAGGCACTCGGATTTTAATGAACTCCTACTAAACAAAAGCTTGTTTAGTGCGAGTTCTTTAATTGTTTCCACAGATGCGTGTCATGCTTATTTCAAAACTTAGCTAGGAAAGTATTGGTTGGAAAGCTTTAACTATGGATTTAGTATGGATATGGATTGCAAAGTGCTACTATACGAGTAGGGAAAGACAAAAAAAAAAGGTATATTATGATATCATCTCCGTTTCAATCGGTGTGATAGGGTCCATTATGTAAAAATCTAACCGTGGTATGTGAGTTGAAGGAAGTTCATTTATTTATATATTCTTTGTTGTATACCAAAAACATACATCGAACAAAATACATTCAACACAACAAAAGATACAGTAAACGGCTTTATCGCTTATGCAATCTCTTCCAGGCAACCAAAGAATGGACAGATTCTCCCGAACCACAAATGGGATTGTCGTTGATGCAAATCTTATTAATACAATATACTAAAATATATAGACAAATACATACATATACATAAATACAACCAAGATACTGAACTGAAATTAGCCAAAAAGTGTTTGTTGAACAAGATCGTAACGACAAGTAGTGTTCCTTCACAAGTTCAAGATCGAAAAGTTCAGGCTGTACTGTCAATGACATCAACATAAACTAATGGACATGTCGGTTATAGATGAGAATTGTGGCACTCCGAAAGAAAGAGAGCAAACGAAGTTTCGTCTATCTTTATCTCTCTCAAAATCATCAAACATCTATGAGGAAAGAGATAGTGCTAGACCAGAAGCATAGGCCATCTCTCTCACTCTTTTGAACTAAAAAAATACTACAGATTATACGCGTACGGCATGTTCATTAGTATATTATGTCTATGGTCAATAGTATTAATGCCTCACTTTAGTTGAAATGACAGGTCACTTCAAACTCATTTCACTAGTTTTTTATGATAATATATAATTGTCTATTAGATATGATGAATATGGAGTAAAAAAAAAAACATGTTGCGCCGACCCCAAATAAATTGGTATAAGGGCAGAAGATTGATGATGCTGAGAAGGCTTTAGCCGGTAGTTGGGATAATTAGTTAAAGCAAAATAGTAGGCAGTAGATAATATATTATCTCTCTGATTACTACCTACTCCGTGACACTGAGTATGGTTACGCCCGCCAAGATTCTACGTGACCATATTGCAGCCGGATACGAGTATATCTAAAAAGAAATATAGTAAGGAATACTATAGGAGAACCATTTCTGTGGGACACGGGATTCTTATGACGTCCACTTCACTAGAAAACTGAATGGAAATGGAAAAGCAGTGAAAAGTTCGTAAATATCTGATGTCACGATTCTCTTTTGTTGGAACTTAGTGAGAATAAAATTTTTGCGACTAGAAAAGTTAAATTTTCACTTAACTTGGAACTTTTTAGCTATCCCCTACAAGATTCCTTTTTTGTTTTTTTTTGCCTCTCAATGCATTTAAAGCACAAATCAAATCAAAGTTTTGTTCAAAGGCATATTAATCCGTAAACGACTATTTAAAGAATAAGATTAGCTATGATTAACTCAAGACAACGTTTGTGTTATTTCTCGAGTATTAGCTTAATGACACATTATTTGAGTTCATTTAATTGTCTATTTTTACAGTGCATAAATATGTCAGCTGTCACGCCCCTTATACCTGGGGGATAGGTAGGTACAGTAAAGTAAGGGATTATTGGTAATGATGTTCTCTTAGCATGTCTATTTACCTTTTAATTTATTTAACCATTTATGTACACACTTAAATAAACAGATAAGAAAAACAGATGTTAATGCAAACCGAAACCCAAACCGCCACCGGCTGGTGAGCTTATCGGCAAATCTATATCGCTAAGTGAACATCTGGTGGAGGCCTCCATCCACTCCTGCATACTAGGAGTAGAGGGAAGTAGGGCACCTGGATACGATTTTAACTTAGACCCAATAAAAGATGATGTAATGACAGTTACATCCAATTTAATACCATAATATATTCAATATATATTCAGTTAACTTGTTACATACAAATTAACCGATAGATTTAATCACAAAACGTATTAGAGCCTATTTACAAAAAAAATGAAATTTGTATCAATGTACCCCACATGCGGGGTACATTGGTACATAGACTGGCACTTTGGTTCATAGAATTTTCATAGATTTTTCTCGGTGGTAGGCAACAACATCAGCCGCCGGCATAAGTTACCACCCACCAGACAAAGTCTTGCCGCCAAGCGATTCGTCGTGTTCCGGCATGATGTCTGGTGAAGCCGTACGGAGAACGGGTCTGAGCAGTTGTGTTGCGATGTGTGCCGGGTGCGATGTGCCTAATGTTGTTGTGTCGGGAGTTTGGTCGTGAAGGCTCTCCAGATCATCCTCTGGCGCAGCATCGTTGGTCGTGTTGTTGGGTTAAACATTGCATCACCTCGCTCAACTGCCGTCTTCCTTCCTATTCACTCAGTTTTTTTTTGAGTGAATAGGCTTTATAAGCTATTGCGCTTTACCATCAACGATTGCATCACTGCTTACCATCAGGCGGGATTGCAGTCAAGCACTAGTTTATAACTATTAAAAAAAAAATAGAAATATTCCTATAAATGAAACAAGTTTTATTGATTTTTCTGACCTTTATTTATTGATTTTTTTAAATTATATTTATTCGCTGCTTTTGTTATTGATAATTTTTCTTCCAATACATCAGATATCGCAGAAGCCACGGAAATTTCATTGATGGAACTTCTATTCATCTTGCGGTTAAATGTTCAAACCATTTTTCTATAAAGAAAATAAAATATAGTGCCTAAGTCTCACATACATATATATTTAACAAAATATCGGAGTAACAATGTGCCCCAAGACCATTTGTATCTATGTGCCCCTGTCTACTACAATCGAAATCAACATTTTATAAAAATAAAAACAATAAATAATTTAAACAATTTAAGTCTATTTAATGTGATGACAGATATGTACTTACCAAATGTCTTAATATAACACAGGTAACACTAAATAAATTAGAAGAATCACATCCGAAAGAAAAGTACGAAAATTTTGATCCGAACATCAGAAACAGTTTTTTACGTGCTAGTCGCTTGTCGTCACCACCTGTTTGTAGGCAGAACTATTGCCACTTGGTGAGCGATCAGGATTGAGCACCGTTGGCTAAGACGGGTGAGATACACATGACGATAAGTTTGCGCTTCAGGGAGTTCGCCAGATCGTCTTTCATTTGCATATTAATAGACCAGTAGCTTTTTATACCCACAGACCACAGATCACTTTTGATATTCCTTTTGTACCCAAAGACCAATAACGGCGATAGAGGAAAATATGTGCCTATAATCGTATACGTATAGCTTTTGTCTATGGAAAAAGCGTGAGAATTTAAATGTAAATTATCCTTGACAAGCTACCAAATACTATCCAGTAATTCAATTTTATCACATTTATAACAGATACGTTTTGTTATTCAGGCCTGGGCCACTGACATGTTTAAACTACTACAAACAGGTTGCGAATAATTGAATTGATGAATTGATTGAATTGCGAAGAATTATTATAAACTCAAATTCTCTGGCAATTATTATGAAGAATAATTACGTTGTACTTGCAGCGCAAATTTTTTTTTAGTTGACAATTAATACGTAATTTTGAACGTATTAGCAGCACGAATGGACCAATTAATAATTGGCAAAACCTATACGACCGGGGGCACAGCGCCATACCGTGATCACATTGTTCCCGGCGAACCGAAAAGCGTGAAAACTGACCATGCGTTACGTGTACAGACCACAGGAAACGCTTGGATAAAATAATTGTGCACCAACCCTAATAGAATCGTGCGCGGCCACAAAGGGAAATCGGATAAATGTCATAACAGAAAGCTACTAAGTTTTGTACCTTGTGTGGCGTACGCTTGAACATGAAATAGGTAGCAAATGGAATCATATAGTAAGAGCCTATTCATTCTAGCCTCGAAGAAGACGAGAAGACCGCCGCAGGCAAACTGTTCCAATCCTTCGATGTACGCGGTATAAAAGACTAGGTAAAACGCTTTGTCCGGACGGTTGTGCCAACAACGTTACAGTGGATACTCGACGTACTATTCGTCGTCTGATGATGGATCGGTGAAAGCGAAATCTTTTAAAAGCTTAATATTTTGCTAGTCTAATAAGAGTTTCATTTAATACATTAACAGCTACTGTATCGCGTTAGGACAGCAAGTATTATTTTGTAAACTAAACATGAATTCAATCTCCCTAATGTTCAAGGCATTTATTAGTATAATCCATCAAGAAACAATAAGTAATGACGGAATATCGCTACAATTAGCTTCACAAATTGATTATTAACCCAGTATGTTGTTTGACATATAAATTCATTAATCACATTCTCACTGCGTGTCAACATAAGTTACAAAAGAATAGCTTATACCATGGCGAAAAAAAATGCAAGTCATCAAGATAGCTTGGATGCGGAGTTCGTGTTCCAATGGTTACATTTAATGATACATATTACACAGACTTCTCACTATTGACCCTGATTAACGATGAAATAATGTATATTAGTGAAGGCACTCGGATTTTAATGAACTCCTACTAAACAAAAGCTTGTTTAGTGCGAGTTCTTTAATTGTTTCCACAGATGCGTGTCATGCTTATTTCAAAACTTAGCTAGGAAAGTATTGGTTGGAAAGCTTTAACTATGGATTTAGTATGGATATGGATTGCAAAGTGCTACTATACGAGTAGGGAAAGACAAAAAAAAAAGGTATATTATGATATCATCTCCGTTTCAATCGGTGTGATAGGGTCCATTATGTAAAAATCTAACCGTGGTATGTGAGTTGAAGGAAGTTCATTTATTTATATATTCTTTGTTGTATACCAAAAACATACATCGAACAAAATACATTCAACACAACAAAAGATACAGTAAACGGCTTTATCGCTTATGCAATCTCTTCCAGGCAACCAAAGAATGGACAGATTCTCCCGAACCACAAATGGGATTGTCGTTGATGCAAATCTTATTAATACAATATACTAAAATATATAGACAAATACATACATATACATAAATACAACCAAGATACTGAACTGAAATTAGCCAAAAAGTGTTTGTTGAACAAGATCGTAACGACAAGTAGTGTTCCTTCACAAGTTCAAGATCGAAAAGTTCAGGCTGTACTGTCAATGACATCAACATAAACTAATGGACATGTCGGTTATAGATGAGAATTGTGGCACTCCGAAAGAAAGAGAGCAAACGAAGTTTCGTCTATCTTTATCTCTCTCAAAATCATCAAACATCTATGAGGAAAGAGATAGTGCTAGACCAGAAGCATAGGCCATCTCTCTCACTCTTTTGAACTAAAAAAATACTACAGATTATACGCGTACGGCATGTTCATTAGTATATTATGTCTATGGTCAATAGTATTAATGCCTCACTTTAGTTGAAATGACAGGTCACTTCAAACTCATTTCACTAGTTTTTTATGATAATATATAATTGTCTATTAGATATGATGAATATGGAGTAAAAAAAAAAACATGTTGCGCCGACCCCAAATAAATTGGTATAAGGGCAGAAGATTGATGATGCTGAGAAGGCTTTAGCCGGTAGTTGGGATAATTAGTTAAAGCAAAATAGTAGGCAGTAGATAATATATTATCTCTCTGATTACTACCTACTCCGTGACACTGAGTATGGTTACGCCCGCCAAGATTCTACGTGACCATATTGCAGCCGGATACGAGTATATCTAAAAAGAAATATAGTAAGGAATACTATAGGAGAACCATTTCTGTGGGACACGGGATTCTTATGACGTCCACTTCACTAGAAAACTGAATGGAAATGGAAAAGCAGTGAAAAGTTCGTAAATATCTGATGTCACGATTCTCTTTTGTTGGAACTTAGTGAGAATAAAATTTTTGCGACTAGAAAAGTTAAATTTTCACTTAACTTGGAACTTTTTAGCTATCCCCTACAAGATTCCTTTTTTGTTTTTTTTTGCCTCTCAATGCATTTAAAGCACAAATCAAATCAAAGTTTTGTTCAAAGGCATATTAATCCGTAAACGACTATTTAAAGAATAAGATTAGCTATGATTAACTCAAGACAACGTTTGTGTTATTTCTCGAGTATTAGCTTAATGACACATTATTTGAGTTCATTTAATTGTCTATTTTTACAGTGCATAAATATGTCAGCTGTCACGCCCCTTATACCTGGGGGATAGGTAGGTACAGTAAAGTAAGGGATTATTGGTAATGATGTTCTCTTAGCATGTCTATTTACCTTTTAATTTATTTAACCATTTATGTACACACTTAAATAAACAGATAAGAAAAACAGATGTTAATGCAAACCGAAACCCAAACCGCCACCGGCTGGTGAGCTTATCGGCAAATCTATATCGCTAAGTGAACATCTGGTGGAGGCCTCCATCCACTCCTGCATACTAGGAGTAGAGGGAAGTAGGGCACCTGGATACGATTTTAACTTAGACCCAATAAAAGATGATGTAATGACAGTTACATCCAATTTAATACCATAATATATTCAATATATATTCAGTTAACTTGTTACATACAAATTAACCGATAGATTTAATCACAAAACGTATTAGAGCCTATTTACAAAAAAAATGAAATTTGTATCAATGTACCCCACATGCGGGGTACATTGGTACATAGACTGGCACTTTGGTTCATAGAATTTTCATAGATTTTTCTCGGTGGTAGGCAACAACATCAGCCGCCGGCATAAGTTACCACCCACCAGACAAAGTCTTGCCGCCAAGCGATTCGTCGTGTTCCGGCATGATGTCTGGTGAAGCCGTACGGAGGGCGGGTCTGAGCAGTTGTGTTGCGATGTGTGCCGGGTGCGATGTGCCTGATGTTGTTGTGTCGGGAGTTTGGTCGTGGAGGGTCTCCAGATCATCCTCTGGCGCAGCATCGTTGGTCGTGTTGTTGGGTTAAACATTGCATCACCTCGCTCAACTGCCGTCTTCCTTCCTATTCACTCAGTTTTTTTTTGAGTGAATAGGCTTTATAAGCTATTGCGCTTTACCATCAACGATTGCATCACTGCTTACCATCAGGCGGGATTGCAGTCAAGCACTAGTTTATAACTATTAAAAAAAAAATAGAAATATTCCTATAAATGAAACAAGTTTTATTGATTTTTCTGACCTTTATTTATTGATTTTTTTAAATTATATTTATTCGCTGCTTTTGTTATTGATAATTTTTCTTCCAATACATCAGATATCGCAGAAGCCACGGAAATTTCATTGATGGAACTTCTATTCATCTTGCGGTTAAATGTTCAAACCATTTTTCTATAAAGAAAATAAAATATAGTGCCTAAGTCTCACATACATATATATTTAACAAAATATCGGAGTAACAATGTGCCCCAAGACCATTTGTATCTATGTGCCCCTGTCTACTACAATCGAAATCAACATTTTATAAAAATAAAAACAATAAATAATTTAAACAATTTAAGTCTATTTAATGTGATGACAGATATGTACTTACCAAATGTCTTAATATAACACAGGTAACACTAAATAAATTAGAAGAATCACATCCGAAAGAAAAGTACGAAAATTTTGATCCGAACATCAGAAACAGTTTTTTACGTGCTAGTCGCTTGTCGTCACCACCTGTTTGTAGGCAGAACTATTGCCACTTGGTGAGCGATCAGGATTGAGCACCGTTGGCTAAGACGGGTGAGATACACATGACGATAAGTTTGCGCTTCAGGGAGTTCGCCAGATCGTCTTTCATTTGCATATTAATAGACCAGTAGCTTTTTATACCCACAGACCACAGATCACTTTTGATATTCCTTTTGTACCCAAAGACCAATAACGGCGATAGAGGAAAATATGTGCCTATAATCGTATACGTATAGCTTTTGTCTATGGAAAAAGCGTGAGAATTTAAATGTAAATTATCCTTGACAAGCTACCAAATACTATCCAGTAATTCAATTTTATCACATTTATAACAGATACGTTTTGTTATTCAGGCCTGGGCCACTGACATGTTTAAACTACTACAAACAGGTTGCGAATAATTGAATTGATGAATTGATTGAATTGCGAAGAATTATTATAAACTCAAATTCTCTGGCAATTATTATGAAGAATAATTACGTTGTACTTGCAGCGCAAATTTTTTTTTAGTTGACAATTAATACGTAATTTTGAACGTATTAGCAGCACGAATGGACCAATTAATAATTGGCAAAACCTATACGACCGGGGGCACAGCGCCATACCGTGATCACATTGTTCCCGGCGAACCGAAAAGCGTGAAAACTGACCATGCGTTACGTGTACAGACCACAGGAAACGCTTGGATAAAATAATTGTGCACCAACCCTAATAGAATCGTGCGCGGCCACAAAGGGAAATCGGATAAATGTCATAACAGAAAGCTACTAAGTTTTGTACCTTGTGTGGCGTACGCTTGAACATGAAATAGGTAGCAAATGGAATCATATAGTAAGAGCCTATTCATTCTAGCCTCGAAGAAGACGAGAAGACCGCCGCAGGCAAACTGTTCCAATCCTTCGATGTACGCGGTATAAAAGACTAGGTAAAACGCTTTGTCCGGACGGTTGTGCCAACAACGTTACAGTGGATACTCGACGTACTATTCGTCGTCTGATGATGGATCGGTGAAAGCGAAATCTTTTAAAAGCTTAATATTTTGCTAGTCTAATAAGAGTTTCATTTAATACATTAACAGCTACTGTATCGCGTTAGGACAGCAAGTATTATTTTGTAAACTAAACATGAATTCAATCTCCCTAATGTTCAAGGCATTTATTAGTATAATCCATCAAGAAACAATAAGTAATGACGGAATATCGCTACAATTAGCTTCACAAATTGATTATTAACCCAGTATGTTGTTTGACATATAAATTCATTAATCACATTCTCACTGCGTGTCAACATAAGTTACAAAAGAATAGCTTATACCATGGCGAAAAAAAATGCAAGTCATCAAGATAGCTTGGATGCGGAGTTCGTGTTCCAATGGTTACATTTAATGATACATATTACACAGACTTCTCACTATTGACCCTGATTAACGATGAAATAATGTATATTAGTGAAGGCACTCGGATTTTAATGAACTCCTACTAAACAAAAGCTTGTTTAGTGCGAGTTCTTTAATTGTTTCCACAGATGCGTGTCATGCTTATTTCAAAACTTAGCTAGGAAAGTATTGGTTGGAAAGCTTTAACTATGGATTTAGTATGGATATGGATTGCAAAGTGCTACTATACGAGTAGGGAAAGACAAAAAAAAAAGGTATATTATGATATCATCTCCGTTTCAATCGGTGTGATAGGGTCCATTATGTAAAAATCTAACCGTGGTATGTGAGTTGAAGGAAGTTCATTTATTTATATATTCTTTGTTGTATACCAAAAACATACATCGAACAAAATACATTCAACACAACAAAAGATACAGTAAACGGCTTTATCGCTTATGCAATCTCTTCCAGGCAACCAAAGAATGGACAGATTCTCCCGAACCACAAATGGGATTGTCGTTGATGCAAATCTTATTAATACAATATACTAAAATATATAGACAAATACATACATATACATAAATACAACCAAGATACTGAACTGAAATTAGCCAAAAAGTGTTTGTTGAACAAGATCGTAACGACAAGTAGTGTTCCTTCACAAGTTCAAGATCGAAAAGTTCAGGCTGTACTGTCAATGACATCAACATAAACTAATGGACATGTCGGTTATAGATGAGAATTGTGGCACTCCGAAAGAAAGAGAGCAAACGAAGTTTCGTCTATCTTTATCTCTCTCAAAATCATCAAACATCTATGAGGAAAGAGATAGTGCTAGACCAGAAGCATAGGCCATCTCTCTCACTCTTTTGAACTAAAAAAATACTACAGATTATACGCGTACGGCATGTTCATTAGTATATTATGTCTATGGTCAATAGTATTAATGCCTCACTTTAGTTGAAATGACAGGTCACTTCAAACTCATTTCACTAGTTTTTTATGATAATATATAATTGTCTATTAGATATGATGAATATGGAGTAAAAAAAAAAACATGTTGCGCCGACCCCAAATAAATTGGTATAAGGGCAGAAGATTGATGATGCTGAGAAGGCTTTAGCCGGTAGTTGGGATAATTAGTTAAAGCAAAATAGTAGGCAGTAGATAATATATTATCTCTCTGATTACTACCTACTCCGTGACACTGAGTATGGTTACGCCCGCCAAGATTCTACGTGACCATATTGCAGCCGGATACGAGTATATCTAAAAAGAAATATAGTAAGGAATACTATAGGAGAACCATTTCTGTGGGACACGGGATTCTTATGACGTCCACTTCACTAGAAAACTGAATGGAAATGGAAAAGCAGTGAAAAGTTCGTAAATATCTGATGTCACGATTCTCTTTTGTTGGAACTTAGTGAGAATAAAATTTTTGCGACTAGAAAAGTTAAATTTTCACTTAACTTGGAACTTTTTAGCTATCCCCTACAAGATTCCTTTTTTGTTTTTTTTTGCCTCTCAATGCATTTAAAGCACAAATCAAATCAAAGTTTTGTTCAAAGGCATATTAATCCGTAAACGACTATTTAAAGAATAAGATTAGCTATGATTAACTCAAGACAACGTTTGTGTTATTTCTCGAGTATTAGCTTAATGACACATTATTTGAGTTCATTTAATTGTCTATTTTTACAGTGCATAAATATGTCAGCTGTCACGCCCCTTATACCTGGGGGATAGGTAGGTACAGTAAAGTAAGGGATTATTGGTAATGATGTTCTCTTAGCATGTCTATTTACCTTTTAATTTATTTAACCATTTATGTACACACTTAAATAAACAGATAAGAAAAACAGATGTTAATGCAAACCGAAACCCAAACCGCCACCGGCTGGTGAGCTTATCGGCAAATCTATATCGCTAAGTGAACATCTGGTGGAGGCCTCCATCCACTCCTGCATACTAGGAGTAGAGGGAAGTAGGGCACCTGGATACGATTTTAACTTAGACCCAATAAAAGATGATGTAATGACAGTTACATCCAATTTAATACCATAATATATTCAATATATATTCAGTTAACTTGTTACATACAAATTAACCGATAGATTTAATCACAAAACGTATTAGAGCCTATTTACAAAAAAAATGAAATTTGTATCAATGTACCCCACATGCGGGGTACATTGGTACATAGACTGGCACTTTGGTTCATAGAATTTTCATAGATTTTTCTCGGTGGTAGGCAACAACATCAGCCGCCGGCATAAGTTACCACCCACCAGACAAAGTCTTGCCGCCAAGCGATTCGTCGTGTTCCGGCATGATGTCTGGTGAAGCCGTACGGAGAACGGGTCTGAGCAGTTGTGTTGCGATGTGTGCCGGGTGCGATGTGCCTAATGTTGTTGTGTCGGGAGTTTGGTCGTGAAGGCTCTCCAGATCATCCTCTGGCGCAGCATCGTTGGTCGTGTTGTTGGGTTAAACATTGCATCACCTCGCTCAACTGCCGTCTTCCTTCCTATTCACTCAGTTTTTTTTTGAGTGAATAGGCTTTATAAGCTATTGCGCTTTACCATCAACGATTGCATCACTGCTTACCATCAGGCGGGATTGCAGTCAAGCACTAGTTTATAACTATTAAAAAAAAAATAGAAATATTCCTATAAATGAAACAAGTTTTATTGATTTTTCTGACCTTTATTTATTGATTTTTTTAAATTATATTTATTCGCTGCTTTTGTTATTGATAATTTTTCTTCCAATACATCAGATATCGCAGAAGCCACGGAAATTTCATTGATGGAACTTCTATTCATCTTGCGGTTAAATGTTCAAACCATTTTTCTATAAAGAAAATAAAATATAGTGCCTAAGTCTCACATACATATATATTTAACAAAATATCGGAGTAACAATGTGCCCCAAGACCATTTGTATCTATGTGCCCCTGTCTACTACAATCGAAATCAACATTTTATAAAAATAAAAACAATAAATAATTTAAACAATTTAAGTCTATTTAATGTGATGACAGATATGTACTTACCAAATGTCTTAATATAACACAGGTAACACTAAATAAATTAGAAGAATCACATCCGAAAGAAAAGTACGAAAATTTTGATCCGAACATCAGAAACAGTTTTTTACGTGCTAGTCGCTTGTCGTCGAGTGACCGTTGCTCTGCGCTAGTGTGCATGTAGGCTTTACTATACCTCCTTATCGGTGGCGGATAGCTCTTCTAACGCGTTTTGTTTTCGACGAATATTGACTGTGTCTATGTGCCCCTTGTATCAATGTACTCCGTCTTCCCCTACATTGCCCTGTAAGTAAGTCCAACCTCTTCATTATTAGGCTGTGCTTGCTCGCGCACAAACCTACCTAACCATACCTAATGTGTAAATATACCTAACGTGCACCTATTTCACAGTCTATAATCTATCGAGAGAATATGAAACCAAAACAACAGAACAGAGAAATAGTACAGAGGTTATGCTTATTTCATAAGAAATCTCCTCCAGCATACCTGTAATAGAGATGTAGAGCGTGTGAAAAACTAAAGGAGATTTTGTTTTTTTTTTATTTACTGTACCGGTTCCGTGACACCATTAATTGTTTTCTGCACGGAGTGAGTTAGTCATTACGTCAGCACCAGCAGCTGTCGCTGAAAACCAGCCGTAATGCTCTGTCTTGCATCTTACGCCATGATACTGAGCGACAGTCTTTTTGCATGGATGTGAGCATGATTTCAAACCATGTCTCATATTTTTTTCTAGGTTTTTGTAATTTTTTGCATTATGTTTCATCATCATCAACCTTTTTTTTTATCGTCCCACTGCTGGGCACAGGTCTCCTCTCATACAAAGAAGGATTGAGTGTAATCACCACGCTTGCTCAATGCGGGTTAGCGATTTCAGACGTAAAGTCCAGGTTTCCTCAAGATCTTTTCCTTCACCTTATAATCAGCCATTGGTGTGCAAGATATACTTAGAAAGTACACATAACTTTAGAAAAATTACATTGGTACTTGCCTGACCTGGACTCGAACTCGCACACTCATATTTGAGAGGACGGTATTTTAACCACACTAGGCCACCACGACTTTTACATTATGTTTACCACAAATTTATTCCTGTCTTTGTATCTATCAGACTTCCTAGTTGAATTTCTCTGGCAGTGACATTTTTCAATTGCAAACTCCACACAAAGGCCACAGTAGAAGAGACATATTTCTGTGGAAAACTGTAATTTCAGATAAGAAGCTATACATGGGAAAATCTTTCTTATTTACAAAAATATTTGAGTAAGTACCTCAATTAGACCGTTACCCCTTAATTACAAAACGAAATCTAACTTCAGTCCTTGCCTAAATTTTTGAGTCAGTATTTGTATATAAAACTTTATTGAGGTTAAGTAATAATTTTAACAAAAAACTGACAACTTAGTACCAAACTAAGCTGTCATTTTACATAAAGAACTGTATTCCTACAATAGTTAGCTGCATAATTCAATAACCATGTTTGGTTTAACGAGGACAGCTTCAAATGTTATACAAAGCACAGGTCCGTTCGTGTGTGAAGTACTGTAGCTACATTTAGGCTGGTTGCTGCAAAAATGCCAGCTGGCAACTTTACATTGTAGTGGAGAGGCGTGCGAAGAGGCTAATTGGCGACCCAGGTTTGGTTCAAAACGGTCTCCAAAGCCTGGAGCACAGGCGAAGAGTGGCTAGCCTGTCGGTGTTCTATGGATGCATTTTGGAAAGCGTGCGCAGTAATTGCATGACTTAATTCCTCATCTCCGTTCCATCTATGAAGTCCCGTCGTTCGGCGAGTATCTATCTACCTTTATGTTGTTGACACTACTACGATCCGGACGTAACGTTTCGCCTCGTCTTTTATACTGACACACACTGACAGAGGAACTGGAACAATTCACCAGCAGCGGTGTTTCCGTCTGACTACAATTTCAGTCGTCTTCAAAAAAAAAAATATGCTTTTTACCAGGCAATTCACCTAAGCCAAATATCTCGTGGAAAAATTTTAGAAGAAGCCCGACTCGAAACCAACTTATCCAATCTTACCCCAGACCTCGACCTCGTCAACAGTCACGTTTATAACCACTCTAGAAAGAAGCAGCTAAGACAGGTTTCTGTTTCAAGCAAATTTAGCTATTATTGAATGTATCTTACGTAATTTATGTAGCAGATACCCATAAATAATTTAACTAATCACTAAATTACTTAGTTGCCGATTTATTGTAGTTTTTGTAATAATCATCATCAACAACCTTTTTATCGTCCCACGGCTGGGTACAGGTCTCCTCTCATACAGAGAAGGATTGAGCGTAATCACCACGCTTGCTCAATGCGGGTGGGCGATTACAGACTTAAAGTCCAGGTTTCGTCAAGATGTTTTCCTTCACCTTATAATCAGTCATTGGTGTCCAAGATATACTTTGAGATTATATATATACTGATATTCGGTACTCATAAATCACCGCCGAGAATTTTTCTAAAAAAAAAAAAAATAAGATGAATGGCGTCTTGTACGTGAGCAGACGTCGAACACGAAATGAGATATTTTTTTTTTATTATTTATAAACTAGTGCTTGACTGCAATCCCGCCTGATGGTAAGCAGTGATGCAATCGCTGATGGTAAAGCTCACTAGCTTTTTAAGCCTATTCACTCAAAAAAACTGAGTGAATAGGAAGGAAGACGGCAGTTGAGCGAGGTGATGCAATGTTTAACCCAACAACACGACCAACGATGTTGCGCCAGAGGATGATCTGGAGACCCTCCACGACCAAACTCCCGACACAACAACATTAGGCACATCGTACCCGGCACACATCGCAACACAACTGCTCAGACCCGTCCTCCATACGGCTTCACCAGACATCAAATATTTCATGCCAGAGATAATTTATTAAAAATATTTTTAAATAAAATACAGGGTGGCAGGGACAACAAGGCCCAACCTTCAGTATATGTTTTTGAAATGACCAGCGTTGACAGTTTTCTTCGGTTATAAAATAAGTCTTCCAAACATTTTGAACGATTATAGGCTACGTAAAAAGGATAGCCCGTGTGGTACCGGGCGTAGAATAGTACATACCAACCCATCTCCCGTGGGTGTCGTAACAGGCGAGGCCTGCCAAGGGATTATCGCAATGCCCCGCAATGGAATGAAAGCCTTGGGGGAGGCTTTTATAAAGCAGTGGGCTGCAACAGGCCGAGTAGACGAAAAAGGGTAGTAAGTAGAGTTTTGGGGTTGGCGTTTAGTAATAACTGCCAAATGGGTCAATCGATCAGGTCAAACTATACTTGCGCGATTGGTCCATGGATGGGTGACCTTCTTTAAATACCAAGACCCTCCGTGCCTCGAAAAACATGATAAGCCATTAGTTCTGACTGTCATTCTTGGATTTTTGACAGATATTACGAGTCGTAAGTAGCATGAAGATCTGAGAATCAGTTAAGACTGGTTTAGTAGAGGTCTTTTTATCGTCCCACTGCAGGGCACAGGTCACCTCTCATACAGAGAAGGATTGAGCGTAATCACCACGCTTACTCAATGCGGGTTGGGTTCAGACTTAAAACTGGATTTTAAGTCTGAACCCAACCCGCATCTCCCTTCATTCCCCATCCCGTTTCATTCACCTTTTAATGAGTCATTGGTGTCCAAGATATACTTAGAAAGTACATATAACTTATGAAAGTTACATTGGTACTTACCTGACCTGGAATCGAACCCGCACATTCATACTTGAGAGGCTGGTGCTTTAACCACTAGGCCGCCACAAGCAATTGCTCCAGGCAAAATACTGATATTTCGCTGCATCTGGTTATAAGGTCAGACTGGAAGCAGACCCTAATAGGCTCATAGGCGAGGTATTTCTATGATACAGCTGGTAAAAGTTATGCACTAGGGGTTCTAGAATGATGTGCTGAATTTATGATTACTCTTAGCGCGTGGTTATTCCTGACACCCTGTATAATACCCCCAATATAACCTCAATATTGTAATGATATAATTTAAGAACGCATATTCTTATCTAGCAGTATTGTATTGTATGTTAATTTACTCCAACATCATTTTGACAACAGACTAAATTTTTTAAATACATTTGAATTGAACAATTTTACTATTCGAAAGACCAGTAATGGTCAAATTGTAGTTATTGGTTCAAACCCAGACAGGCGTTTTACTAACTGTAAAATATCTCATCACCACTGTTGTCAAAACTGTGAAACGAGGAAACCAGCTTGTCCTAGAAACAATAATTTGAAGAAAAAATATTACAAGCACCAACCCGTAGTATGGACATTGTAGGCTGTTATGATATATTCTTTAATGTTCAAGCAGTTCAGCTATGGAATGACTTGCTCGTATCCGTAAAACGAGCTCAAACTCTGTCAACTTTTAAAGCTATGATAGAAAAGCACTTCCTCCCTCTTTAAACAAACCATCATATTTTATTTGCTCTTGTAAGATGTTTATTAATTAGGTGTATATGCCCCAATTCCAAAAAAAAAAACGGGCGTTTTTGATTTTCATCAATCTTTAAAAAGATACAATACAAAAAAGGTTTTCTTTAATAGTAATTTAAGGTCTCTTTTTGTTCCACATTTTTGGCGCGAAGTTCCAGAAGTTAACATCGACTTTCATAACTTTTATTCAAATTTTATCGGTTAATTTCATATCCTTGACTGCCAAAGCTTTATTTATTGCTGTTTGGCTGTATTAAAGATGGTGGGTACATAAAGTGGTAAAAGCTACCAAAATTATCGCGATGCTTGAAGAGGGTTGCAGCCAATGCTTTATGGCTAGAAGGCTAAATGTTAGTCGGTCGACGGTCCAAAGGACCTGGCAGCGATATGAGGAAACTGGCTCCGTTGAGAGAAGGCCTAGTTCTGGAAGAAAAACATGTATCCAACCACGGTATGATCGTTTTCTTGCGAGTCGCGCATTGAGAAATCGCAAATCTTCGTATGTGGACCTTAAGAACAACCTTCAAGAAGTAAGAAATGTGCATATTAGTCTATGGACGGTCAGGAGGAGGCTTCTCGTTGCCAATATACGCACAGCCACCGCCCGGCCCACGGCTCCAAATTACTCCATGAGCACCGAGTTCACAAGCTTAGGTTCGCTAGAAATTGTGAATCATGGACTCAAGACGATTGGAATAGGGTTTTGTTCTCTGATGAAGCCAGGATATCTGTTTGATTAAGATCGACGTCGGCAAGTGCTAAGAAGACAAGGAGAACGCTTTGCAGAGGCATGTTTCGAAGAAATCACACCTTATGAGGACTCTGTTATGTTTTGGGCAGAAATAAATTCAATGCAACGTACAGAGTTACTCTTCATTGAAAACGCCACACTGACTGAGCATCGATATATAACGGAAGTTCTAATTCCTCATGCATAACCCGCATTGGCCGCTCTAGGTGAAGACTAGATTTTTATGGACGACAATGCTGGCGCCCACCGATCTCGCGATGTTGAAGCGTATGTGCAAGAGGTTGGATTCGTCGTTTGGATTGGCCAGCTCGAAGTCCCGACCTCAATTCAATTAAGCATGTCTGGGACGTTCTGAAACGGCGAGTGAGATCAGTACAACCGGCTCCGCAGATTATCAGAGAGCTGAAGAATGTGAATACTGCGTAGTGGGAACGTATTCCGCAAGCAAGTAACCGGGATATACTGGCTAGCAAGCCCAGACGAATTCAAGCTGTGATTTTAGCTAGAGGGGGTCACACTCGATACTAAACATTTATCTGCTTTTACTTCATTAAAGAAAAACAAACAAAAAATCTTTTTTAATTTTAACTTCATGAACATGTACACTGCTAGCGAACATTCACTACTAGCGAGGTTTAGCATTATTTCGCATAAATTGTATCAAAGTTTTATGAAATATTGATAAAAACGATTATTTTTATTAATTTAGGACAAAACTACCTATAATTATCAAACAAAGCAATACCTATTAACATTTGAAATGGTTCATTGCTTAGGTGCCCGTTTTTTAGCAAATGAGTTCATTTATTCAAACTAGTATGGTACACATTACGTACATATTTATTATATACTAGCTTTCTGCCCGCGGCTTCGCCCGCGTGGAGTTCGGTTATATCGCGCTTTTTAGATTTCCCTCGGGAATATCCAATTTTTCCGGGATAAAAGTAGCCTATTTT
Organism: Sesamia nonagrioides; assembly: GCA_017933935.1. Lineage (NCBI taxonomy): Eukaryota > Metazoa > Arthropoda > Insecta > Lepidoptera > Noctuidae > Sesamia > Sesamia nonagrioides. The sequence continues at coordinate 14,072 of JADWQK010002135.1, read as the reverse complement.
CTTTCTCAGTGTCTAAAGATTGTCTGTGCCAAATTTCATCAAAATCGGTTGAGAGGTTTAAGCGGGAAAGCGTAACAGACAGACAGACAGACAGACAGACAGACCGACAGACAGACAGACAGAGTTACTTTCGCATTTATAATATTAGTATGGATTTAGGATCCAGAAGTGGAAAGTATTTAAAAAAAAACAAAATCTTAACACTTACCTATATGTTGATTTAAAACATAATTAAATCAATGAACAAAAATACAAATAAAGCACCAATTTCGAAGAAATACCCTGCCTTTTATAGGCAAGTGGAGGGGAGAATATGAACACATCTCACTATATAATACATATATTATGTAAATAGTACACTGTAGACTACCAACATTATTTCTCTCTAAGGAGAGAGTTTGGGTCGGGGTTGGGAGTTGGTTTAAGAAAAGACCCGTGATTCTGGCCGTCGCACAGGCAAGTGAAGAAACACGGATGGGTTTTAGTCAGTAACAGTCTGACACGCCCTTTCGATCCACCCAAAGCGGGAGAAGTCATTTCATGATTTCCCATCCCCACAAAAAAAAAGGAGATTCTATTTATTATTTTAGAGGAAGGCCCCTTAGTATTTCATACAAAGTTGTCTTTAATAGATCGCTCTTATCGATAAGAGCGCCCAGTGTGTTACCCTTTGTAAAATCTTTATATATATTTATGTTCTGTATTCAATAAGGTGCACGAGGTGTACATCATCGCCTCTCATTTAGGACTGGTATAGTGCCCAAGTCCTGGAAGCTTGCTAACGTGCAGCCTGTGCCCAAGAAGGGTAGTCGTGACGATCCTGCCAACTATCGGCCGATTTCGATCACCTCCATACTTTGCAAAATTATGGAGCGTGTATTGAACTCGCGCCTCTTGGCATACCTGGAAGGTAACGATCTCCTCAGTGACCGACAGTACGGGTTTCGCCGCAATCGGTCAACTGGGGACCTATTAGTGTATGCCACTCACTTGTGGGGCGAGGCCCTCGAGAAGAATGGGGAAGCGATTGCTGTCTCCCTTGATGTCTCGAAGGCCTTCGACCGGGTATGGCACGCTGGCCTTTTGAATAAGCTTCCAGCGTACGGCGTTTCCGCTGGCCTGACTGGCTGGGTTAAAGACTTCCTGACTGAACGGTCCCTCCGAGTTGTTGTCGACGGATGCTCATCGGAGCCCATGTCGACCAATGCCGGTGTTCCTCAGGGGTCTGTTCTCTCTGCAACTCTGTTTCTGCTGCATATTAACGATCTGCTGATGCCCGGTATCTATGGGTATGCAGATGACAGCACAGTTATAGAGAGATACCTGCCGGATGCTCGGGCTATATTCACCGCCAAAAGGAGCCCGTTCATCTTGGCCCCTACTTTTCGGAATGTGTCCTTGGAGTGTTCCGACCGCCTTCAGCTTTTGGAGTTGAGATTTCCTCGAACCTTAACTTTGGGCGGTTCATTGAGTCCAAGGCCAAGGTGGCTGCCAGGAAACTTGGCGTTATCGCAAAGGCCCGGCAGTACTTCACACCTGGGCAGCTTCTAATGTTATACAAAGCACAGGTCCGTTCGTGTGTGGAGTACTGCAGCCACATTTGGGCTGGTGCTGCCAAGTGTCTCCTGGCCACTTTGGATTCAGTGGAGAGACGTGCAAAGAGGCTGATTGGTGACCCTGATCTAACTCGAGATGTTCTCCAAAGCCTAGAGCACGGGCGTAGAGTAGCCAGCCTTTCGGTGTTCTATAGGATGCATTTCGGGGAGTGTGCGATGGAATTGCATGATTTAATTCCCCCATCTCCGTTCCACCAGCGGACGACCCGTCGTACGGCTGGTTTCCACCCTTACGTTGTTAAAACCACTACGATCCGGACGAAGCGCTTCGCCTCCTCCTTTATACCGCGTACATCGAGGGACTGGAACAATTTGCCCGCGGCGGTGTTTCCGTCGGACTACAATTTGAGTGTCTTCAAGCCTAGAGTGAATAGGCTCTTAATAAACTAGTGCGCTTTACCATCAACGATTGCGTCACTGCTTACCATCAGGCAGGATTGCGGTCAAGCGCTGGTTTATAATTAGTAAAAAAAAAAAAAACATAATAAAGAGTATTCTATTCTGTTGCTGATCAAAATTTCGTTGAATTTGTTGTTAAGGAATTTCTAATCCGGAGTAAGATACTAACTTCTACGGAGATTTAGTTAACGCTCGAGTAAATTAATTAGTTGTTACTCAATTCTTGTTAAACGTAACGAAGGATAAACTTTTACTAGATACGAAAAGTATAGGCTTTATGACTACACATGTAACACTTTTTCTACGAAGAATCCTTAAAGTTATGAAGGAATTATTTTAATTGGCATTTAATCACGGTGCCTGAATAAAGATATACGCACTCCGGTCCCGAATTGTTGATAAGGTTTGTATCTTAAGACAAATTACTAATTCAAATTATTTCCATAAGATGAAATCAAATCAAATCATTTTCATAAAACAGGTCCAATGTTACAAAAGTTTCAAAAAGTAGTGTATTGTACAGACGACAGCACATCAAGCTACTACAATCTATCGAATTTCTTTATTGGATTCTCAACTTTATGGCTATAGTATTAAGGCTCGAGGTTGAGTGGGAGTCTTTGACAGTTTCGGGTAGCTTGACCTGCTGTCGTCTGTACCATGTGAGGATTGCAAATATATTAGAAACATTATGACACAATTGACACACTCCAATTGTAGTTGGTTGCTCTGCACTCGAAGTTGTTGACGAGTATATATACCTGGGACAGAAAGTCCAACTAGGTAGGTCCAACTTCGAGAAAGAGGTGTCTCGGCGAATCCAGCTCGGTTGGGCAGCGTTCGAGAAGCTACGCTACATCTTCTCGTCGTCCAAGATACCACAGTGTCTCAAGACTAAAGTCTTTGACCAGTGTGTGTTGCCAGTGATGACTTACGGAACTGAAACGTGGTCGCTCACAATGGGCCTCATACGAAGGCACAGAGTCACACAAAGGGCAATGGAAAGAGCTATGCTAGGAGTTTCTCTGCGTGATCGAATCAGAAATGGGGAGATCCGCAGAAGAACCAAAGTCACCGACATAGCTCTGCGAGTCGCTAAACTTAAGTGGCAGTGGGCAGGGCACATTGCTCGTAGAACCGATGGCCGATGGGGCAGCAAGGTTCTGGAGTGGCGGCCACGTACTGGAAGACGCAGCGTAGGGAGACCACCAACAAGGTGGACCGATGACCTGGTGAAGGTCGCGGGAAGCCGATGGATGCGGGCAGCACAAGACCGGTCATCGTGGAAAGTCTTGGGGGAGGCCTTTGTCCAGCAGTGGACATCTATAGGCTGAAGAAGAAGAAGATTATGACACAAATATTCTAATTTCGTTTTGATTGTTTATTTCCTGTTTTTTTTTTTAATAATTATAAACTAGTGCTTGACCACCAATCCCGTCTGATGGTAAGCAGTGATGCAATCATTGATGGTAAAGCGCACCAGTTTATTAAAAGCCTATTCACTCTAGCCCATAGTGCTAAACTTTTTGAGCGGATTCAACGCGGGGAAAAAGCGTGGTCAACCACATGTGATCGGTCTTGGGACCGCTCCTGTATATTATCGGATACGGATACTGGGTGCTGAGAAGCGAGCTCCCGTCGGGCGCCGACTTGTCGTATTATGCGGAAGCCACGCTTTTCACTGCCCGGGGTAGCTCGTTGGTAGCCAGTCTACGGTGTCACAGGTGGTGGACCGCATCTGGCGCCTGGGCCTGGAGGTGGCCCTTGACAAGTCGGAGGCCATGGTATTTCATGGTCCCCGGCGTACGCTGGAGCCGGGATTACATATTGTGGTCAGCGGGGCCCGGATAGCTGTCGAGTCCACCATGAAGTATCTGTGACTGGTGCTCGACAGCCGATGGGAATTCGGGCCCCACTTCCGGCGGCAGGCGCTCAAGCTGATGGAAGCAGCAGGCGCGCTATCAACGTTGCTTCAAACATGGGGGGCCCGAGCGCTGCCTGTAGGCGGTTATACGTGGGAATCTTGCAGTCCATGGCTCTGTATGGGTTCTATCGTTCAGGGTGACGCAGGTACTGTTTGGGCACGGCTGCTTCGGCAAGTACCTGCGTCGCATAGACAGGGAGCTGGACGCTCGGTGCCACCACTGCGTCCAATGCGGGGAGGACACGGCGCAGCACACCCTCTCCAATTGTGTGGCTTGGGAGGAGCAGCGCCGTGTCCTCATAAATAAAGTAGGAGGCGACCTGATGCCTCCGATAGCAGTGCAGAGGTTGGTCGGTAGCGAAGAGCCGTGAGACGCGGTGGTGTCCTTATGCGAGGACGTGATGTCGCATAAGGAAGCTGCGGAAAGGAAAAGGGAGATTTCGATTCCCTTCCCGGGCCGCAGACGACAGACGACGCACCGGGCGCAGGGGAAGGCCGGGCAACGCCCTTTTCCGGCCCCCCTGAAAGACAAGGGGAAGTCCCCCTCCCTATTCGATGGACCCCGAGGCGGAACTGCCCCGTGCAGGAGGCGAGGCCCGGACAGACCGGGCCGGGACGAGAGTGTGGGGTCGTGGCAGAATCAAAGACTCCCGCGGCCCCGCATGCATGTGTCTAGGGAGACATCAAGGTGGTTTTTATTCAGTAGGAGTCTGACAGACCCCGTCGCCCACCCCAGGGCGGCAAACATGCATGAGCATTTTCCACCACGGAACAAAATAAAAAGGTGATGCAATGTTAAATGCAGCAACACGACCAACGATGCTGCGCCAGACGGAGATTAATCTGAAGACCCTCCACGACCAAACTCCCGACACAACAACATTTGATGCATCATACCGGGCACACATCGCAACACAACTGTCAGGTGAAGCCGTACGGAGGACAAGTCTGAGCACCTGTCCTCCGTACGGCTTCACCTGACATCATGCCGGAACACGACGAATCGCTTGGCGGCCCTGTCATCATCATCATCATCATCTCAGCGTTTATCCCGGTTGCATCCGCGGCTTTCGCGTTGGAGCCCGGAGTCCGCTTGGCGGCCCTGTGTACTCCCATATACGGACAATGAACAAATTTCAATGATAACAATGACAACGAGAGACCAACAGAACAATTTCATAATTTAATAGCCCATACCAGCGTTTTTTTTTTTTTACTTTTGGATCGATTATTTCCGGAAATGTTAACATTAGCCAAAAATAATTTTAGTAGGTAATGCCCTCTTCATTTTTAAATACTTATCTAACAATATATCACACGTTAGGGTTTAAGAGAAAAAATAATACCCCCCCCCCCCTTTATGTGTATGAAACCCCCTATAATAAAACTTCTTTTTCCGCTTTTTATTTTACCACATTGTCCGCAATAAGGTCTCCTCGAGAATGCTATACGACTGTCTAGCCTATGGATAGTTTGCAACATTGAGGTGAGCCAACAGGCTGTGAAAACAGGTATAAGCAAAATGTATAACGATCACTCAGGCTGGAGATACTGTCTGCGACGTCGACTCCATGGATTGATCTACATTGGGGTAAAGTAATAAAACCCATTGTAAGTGTTAACCAGAACCATTTTATGACTAGTAGACTAGTATACGCCTACTATTCATTAAAATTCTTGAGAAGACTAAGCCCCAATTTGTTTTATTCTAATCTAGACCTAATGCGCGACATACCCAAGTGTCATGAAAGTGTTCCGATGAGTCAAGCCGGTAGTAACTGACCCCGAGGTAGTTACAACAGACTTGGCGAAACTATAAGGGTTTCTAGTTTACTACGAAACCCTAAAAAGAAAGGGAAATAATGAAAGGGCATCAATAAAATTATCCGTATCGCAGTGAATAGGAAAACATACTCAAAAGGCTTTTGTACCATAAATTGACCAGCATTCTGTTCACTAAATGCTTGGCGTTGTCTCTAAAAGAGCTCGAAAGAGATACCGTGGGCTTGGCACGGCTGGCTGAATACGTTTTATTTTTCTAATTTTATCCTTGTCTATGGATTATCAGCTAAATTTGACGCCTACGGTTTTTCTTTTATAGTATCAATAAATTGATGTTCGTCTCATACTGGTGCCATCTATTTATAACATGTTATGATCAATTATGTTTTAACCGCTATAGTATAGATGAACCTATGAATACCCGATATGAGAAAGTGTCTAGGGCTGTATCCACGGTATGAATATCAAAAAAATAATTAGTCCGTCTTATAAATAATAAAAAAAGTTAAGACCCGTATTTTTTATTTTGTCTATATTACCAAAACGTACTGAGATATAGCGTACTAAAGTTACGGAGTGGGGGTTAATTGCGGCACGCCGTGGTATATTTTGTACCGCGGCGTGACGACATGCGACATTTCAAATCAATATATCTTCCTAAGGATTTCAATGAAAGAAAAAATAGAAAATACGTGTTCAATCCATGCTAATATTATAAATGCGAAAGTAACTCTGTCTGTCTTTCTGTCTGTCTGTCTGTCTGTTACGCTTTCCCGCTTAAACCTCTCAACCGATTTTGATGAAATTTGGCACAGACAATCTTTAGACCCCGAGAAAGAACATAGGCTACCTTTTATCCCGGAAAAATTTGATGTTCCCGAGGGAAACCTAAAAAGCGCGATATAACCGACCTCCACGCGGGCGAAGCCGCGGGCGGAAAGCTAGTATTTTTTATAAATCTATCTGATGGACATTAAATTATTTTTTACGATACAACCCAAATTTTCATTTAGACAGTTCAACAACATTTATTTTGTTATTAAGGTAGGTATGTCGTTGAGGAGATAAATTTTTCGAACATTTATAGAGCGATGGATTAGCAATTTGCTTCAAATGATTCCAATTGATAGTAATAGTGTGTTACGCAATTAGGGTACTGGACATGTTTCATCCTGTTTATGTATGGCTTTTGTTTGCTTTTGTCTTTTAGTATGTGCTAAAGAAATGTTTTTTTTTTTCTTTTATTTTTCTACTAGCTTTCCGCCCGCGGCTTCGCCCGCGTGGAGTTCGGTTATATCGCGCTTTTTAGATTTCGCTCGGGAATATCAATTTTTTCCGGGATAAAAGTAGCCTATGTTCTTTCTCAGGGTCTGAAGATTGTCTGTGCCAAATTTCATCAAAATCAGTTGAGAGGTTTAAGCGGGAAAGCGTAACAGACAGACAGACAGACAGACAGACAGACCGACAGACAGAGTTACTTTCGCATTTATAATATTAGTATGGAAGTATGGATTGTTAATTGTGAGAGCACTTTGAAATTTAAAGCCCCAACAAAAAATAAATCTGAGGTATTTTGAATAAAAACACAACGGCAATAAAGATTATTAATTTGTCAAATCGTTGTACAATTAATTCTTAAGTAATTTTCGGGGGTGGAAAATCCTCAAGGATGTCCGCCTCCCCGAAACGAGCGACGGAGTCTGACAGGTTCTTACTGACTAAAAACCACCCTGGTGTTCCATCTCACACCTACGCCGGGGGTGATCCATGATTCTTCCGCAACCTACTATTGTTGCCGGTCGGGAGGGAGTTAGGTGTTTAACTACCCTAGCGTCGACTAAGAGGGGCGCTTAGAATATTTCTAATGTTTGGGGGGCCAAAGAAGTCCCGAGTCAGACGCCCTTGGACCCATTCAGGGGCGGTGGAAGGAAGGGTTATCCGGACCCCGCTAACGCAGACCGCAGACCGGGAGAATTAATGAGATCTCATTCGCCTTTTCTGCTGCCCACGACTATTTAGCAGAAGGAAACCACCGCGTCTTAGGATTCTTCGCTTCGCCAGTGCATCTTGTGCCATGTTCTTCCGGCAGTCGCGACATAGTAGGACACGGCGGTGCTCTACCCACGCCGGGCAGACCTCTACCGTATGCTCCACCGTATCCTTAGGGCGATCCACACAATGGTGACACCCTGGCGTTTCTTCCCGCCTTATACGAAACAGGAACCTCCTGAAACAACCGTATCCGGTGAGGACCTGCGTCAGGCGGAAGACGAGGGTGCCGTGGCGCCTCTCTAGCCACTCCTCAAAGAGGGGACTTACCGCCGTCATTGTGGGGTGCCCAAAGCAACCATGCTTCGAGAGCACCTGTGTCACCCGAAACGTCAGGGAGCTGTAGGCATCTTAATGCGAGTAGCTAACGTTTTTATCCAAGCGTAGCAAACGGGCCATCGGCTACAGCCATGTAGCTGTGACCTCTCATACTTCGTAGCCATCTCGTAGAACCCGGCTACGAAGTTTTTCAAGTTCTTTGTTTTATTTCATTACATGCGTAGATCTTGGCACATTTTTAATTGTTACACAACACACAATTTATTTATTTAGATACATAACCTGATGAAGACTTTTTGTTTATCCAAAATACGAACTTATATCTCTGTTGGAAGCATTAGTATATTCTATTTTTATGTCAAGGCTACTAAAGTACCAAATATAATTCTTTTCCACAAAAGCATTTCCCTTGAATTGGCCTTTCAAATGCGTATTACCTACCTACTTACTTCGTAAAACCTAAGATAACATATTATAGAAGAAATATTCCATTAAGTTCCGTTAAGAATCTTGCGAGGCCTTTACAAATGCCGTTTGCCTTCAAGCAGGTGTTCTTAAGTAGCAATAACGTTTTACCCTCTATTAAATCAATTTGGCAGTCTATTAACCCTATTTTCTACATTCTTATAATAAGTGGCCGAATTTTGGGCCGAGTCGATTTAGATTGCTATCGACGCGTTTAGGAGAAAAAGATAATAAGTGTATTTGTGACTCTTTCCACTCCGACCAACTGAACCGACCAACTAGTTGTTCCGAATGCAACTCAACTATGGCATTTGTTCCCATGAAATCAACTAGTTGTTCGGACGCGTAATTTAATGTTTTTTTATAACCTAACGGCACAACTGAGCTTCATGTATATTAAAAATTCCCTCCTACTATAAAATCTTGGCCCAAGCTTACTGACAAAGACAATTTTTCTAAATCAACCATAGTACCATGCAAACGAAACCCTCTTTCCACTGCGACGGAACTATATGACAGTATTCCGTATAAAAACAGTTACTCACTATTAAAAATCAGTTTAATTAGAAAATAAAAGCAAATGTGAAGCACATCACGCACTACACATAGTATAGAACAATTAGGTAATTAGTAATTAGTATTGCACCATTCCGAAGCAGGGCGGATCGCTAATTAAAAATTAGATAATCTATCTCAATTTTTCTGGAGTATGTCCAATTGTTATCTCCCCAGTTAAACATTGCATCATTGTGTGTCGAATAGCGTCATCTTCGGATTACAGATTCTTTTTTACGGTTTTTTGGTTCCTCTGTTTCAGTAAACGTCTCATTATCCACTAATACGTTTAGTAAACGTTTTTATTTAAAACTTTATTCAGTGAAGAATGGTAGGATTCCAAAACATTATTAGTCCTATGTCGAAGACCAAACACGCTCAGACTATCAAATTGGTTTCGTTTCTGTTTATTAAGTAAACGACCAACATAGGCCATAAATTTAGGCATTGAAATATTAATACTCACATATTCTGATGAAATGTATTCCCAACCTTCTAATATCAAATTCTTGGGTAACAGCGCTAATATTGCACAAAGTCCCACTATCCGTTTTTCATCTCTGGTCTTGTGCCCAAGTTTTTTTGCCTTTCGCCAAATGTTTCGGTTCCAGTGGGCATAACATCCTTTTATGTTTCCTTGCGGGTATACTTCAAGTGCTGCGTTCCACAGCCCAATCTAAAAGTCACAATGCAATATGCCAATGTCTAACTCCGGTAATCTTGATTTAATCATTTGAAAAACCCGCGTAAATCAATGGTCTTGTGTTCACCTTGAATTCGGTGCTAACAAAATCACCGTGGACGCTCAACAACAGATAGAAAGGTTAAGGGCAGCTATGAAAAGTAGCATCCACAAAGAATTCTTTAGTCTTTTCTATCAGAGATCTGGATTCCTTAGAGCAAAAAAGAATGATTCGAGTTTTTGCATCATCATACTCACATAGTAACATGTCATTAAACTTTTTGGGTACCTGAACTTCCTTAAAATTTTTTACTAACGATAGATCATCATCATCATCATCATCTCAGCGTTAATCCCAATCGCATCCGTAGCCTTTCAGCTTTGGAGTCTGGGGTCCGCTTTACCAGTCCAACTGCTGATTTTGGCTAAACTTCGATATTTTCCGTGAAGCGACTGCCGTCTGACATCCACAACCCGAAGGCGATATCTAAGCATTGCAGTTAGACCAATTGTTAGACTTTTAAGGGCTCCAACAACCCGTAACGACTGCCATTATATGTTCGTATGACAACCGGGACCAACGGCTTAACGTGCTTTCCGAGACACGACCAGACCAGTGCAAATATTCACATTCATGCATACAAATATTTGCACTGTGCGGGGATCGAACCCGCAGCGGCGGCATTCGCTACCGCTACGCCACGGAGGCTGTCAAACGATAGATACCCTAACAAATTCGAGGCCCTACAATAGACTAAGGCCGTGGTACGGTAAAGAAAACATAGCAAATTATGTGAAGACACAGTATAGAACTTACTTTTATATTTATGCTTCCTGTACATTTCAACTTTTTATAGTTTGTGCATCGGCAGTACCAAACACCACTTTTATACTGCCGTACTTTTACGTATTGGTAATCTTCAAACAGAACAACGTTACCGCCGTTCTTTTCACAAAACTCAGCCATAGGAATGGAAGCGGGTACCAATTACTAAGATTAATATGCTGCGTAATTATTTACTCTTTAAATCTATTTATTTTTCCGGGACAGTTGCCTGTTACCAATACTTCAAATAGACATAAAGGATCAAATCTGTCATAAGTAGCCAGTAAGTATTCATTGAAAAGGTTATTAAACCTGTACGGTGCAACCGCACATCAGCATAGCATCGTCAGCATTTACGCCTCGCATTCATTTTACTTTATATTAACCATCAGTTCGCATCGAGCCATCAAGCGGTCGAGCGTTCTCATCACGGCCAGCAAAGGCCACGTCACTTGATGTCACTCATTTCACACACATCAGTCCATTAGCTCATTTACCTATAACTTTGGAACAATACAGTAGTTTATATAAATTTATCATCTTTTATTGTATTCTGCCCACGTCATCTAAAAGTAGTATGTGATCTAGCAAAAGATCATTCAAAACCCTTTCAATTAATACTTACTGGCCACTTATGAGCTCAGTCTTTGTCAATGTGAAAGTTGTACTTATGAGAAATAAAATGTATTTTGAAAAACTTTCCTACTTGACCAACGAAATAGTTGTTTCGTTAGGAAACAAAAAAAGTTGAACCGTTCTAGTTGATCCGTTCAGTTGGTCGGAGTGGAAATCGTCGTATTTGTGTGGTCTAAGATTCAGGAAATGATGTGGTTATTTTGATGAGGTTTTTCTCACGATTTAATTATTCCATGTGTTACCCGTGAAAGAACACTACTTGTCGTTGCAATCTAGTTGCCGTAACTACAATCATTTACAAATTTCTTTGTTTAGCCATATAATCAGTATGTATGCATTCTTCCTTATTTATTTCCTGATTGGCCGGAGTCTTGGATGTTTATCGTTGAGTTAGTATCCCATAACACAAGTCTCGAACTTACTTTGGGGCTGGCTCAATCTGTGTGATTTGTCCGTACATATTTATTTATTTGACAGCCTCCGGGGCGTAGCGGTAGCGGACGCGGCCGCTGCGCAAGGTGGCGCGGGTTCGATCCCCGCACAGTGCAAGTATTTGTATGCATGAATATGAATATTTGCACTGGACTGGTCGTGCCTTGGAAAGCACGTTAAGCCGTTGGTCCCGGTTGCCATACGAACATCTAGTGGCAGTCGTTACGGGTCGTTGGAGCCCTCAAAAGTCCAACAATTGGTCTAACTGCAATGCTTCGATGTCGCCTTCGAGTTGTTGGGGGCCGCCGGCAGTAGTGCGGTGGGTGGTCAGTAGCGAGGAGTCATAGGACGCGATGGTGTCCTTCTGCGAAGACGTGATGTCGCAGAAGGAAGCTGCAGAATGGGAGAGGGAGATCTCAACTCCCTTCTCGGGCCGCAGAAGACACACCGGGCGCAGGGGAAGGGTGGACAACGCTTTTTTCCGGCCCCCATGAATGGTTCCAGGGGCGAGGGACATGGGGAAGTCGCCGCCCCCTATTATATGGATCAGAGGCAGAGGCGCGTGCGACAGTCGGCCCGCGCCCCTGAAGCGAGGCACGGGGTAGTTTAATACCTCACTACCCCGTGCAGGAGGCGAGGGCCGGACATACCGGGGTGGTTTTTAGTCAGTAGGAGTTTAACAGACCCCGTCGTCTACCTCAGGGTGGCGGACATGCATGAGCGTTTTTCACCCCGAAACAAAAAAAAAGGGTTTGTTCTCGAAACCCGCGGTGTAGGTGTGAGACGGAACACCGAGGCGGTTTTAGTCAGCAAAAGTCTGACAAAGCCCGCCACCCAACCCAGGGCGGCGGATATCCATGAAGGGTTTTCAGCTCGGAAAAAAACAAAAGCGTTGCTGTCACTGACAAGTCTGTCAAGAATAGTGATCTTTGTTCTCATTACAATAAAGATGCTTTTAGAGGTATAATGACTGTAAATGGACAATAAACCACATTCAAAACCTGTCAATTTCAATCCACGCTAACATATTGTAACTAACAGATCTTGAACGAGATTTCAATGGGCTATCGCGTTACATTAGTAAAATCCATCCATAGTGAAGTTCCCATTTCATGGGCATTCAATTGTGTGTTATGTTATGGAAGGGTCTACATTCCTTGTTCTATAATCTAATAGAACCTATTCAGAAAATGTGTTGAATGTATATTAATTTCAGTTTTGGCAAGCGGAAGCAAAAGTGTTAATCGACTTTTGCTGGTGACTGTACCATCTTCGTGGTTTATTGATGGTCGAATTATTCAAAAAAAAAAAAAGCCTGCGATTCTGTTTCACACTCATTGCTATGAAGATAGAAGGAAGCCCTTTCACAGCCTCAGAACTATTCGGAATTTGGGGAATTCTCGAAACTAACACACGTCAAAGGTCTGGAACAATTTTCCTGCGGTAGTCTTACCATCAGATTACAATTTAAGTGCCTTAAAGTGTAGAGTAAATAGGCTTATAATAATCAGTGCGCTTTTCCACCAACGAATGCATCACTCATCATCATCACATATCGTAAAAAATCACGCTGTCGGTGAAATGTTATTATAATATTCTCATAATCTTTCCATTCTCCATCTCCATCTCAGGAATATGTAAGTCTAAGTTTAGAGTACAGTAATTAATGCGAAGTGTTCAGTAACACCGCTTGGTACCGTACTAAGTACTCTCCGCCCCTTTGGTGTCGTAAAGGGATTAGACAGTGCCATCCTCTGGGAACTAATAACAACCTTGTTATCAGTAATCGAGCTGCAATGCGAGGTGATTATAGCTTGTTAGGTTTATATGCTAGGTACGAAGATAAAGAAAATATCATGCGTGCCTTTTTCCGTTTGGGGTGCCATTTCATTTGCCTAGTAGTATAGTAGTGTTAGTTCAGTGTGCGTCTATGCGTCCCACTACGCACACGAACATAAAACGAATTTGTAAACAGTCGAACAAATGAAGATGGAGGAAGAACCTCAGGTCTACCAAATGGGTATTGGCTTAGCAGTTAATCTATAGTAAGTACGAGTTAAATAGATAAGAGTTAAGAAGATTTTTCTCGGTGGTAGGCAACAACATCAGCCGCCGGCATAAGTTACCACCCACCAGACAAAGTCTTGCCGCCAAGCGATTCGTCGTGTTCCGGCATGATGTCTGGTGAAGCCGTACGGAGAACGGGTCTGAGCAGTTGTTGCGATGTGTGCCGGGTACAATGTGCCTAATCTTGTTGTGTCGGGAGTTTGGTCGTGAAGGCTCTCCAGATCATCCTCTGGCGCAGCATCGTTGGTCGTGTTGTTGGGTTAAACATTGCATCACCTCGCTCAATTTATATAATAAAACTGCCGTCTTCCTTCCTATTCACTCAGTTTTTTTGAGTGAATAGGCTTAATAAGCTAGTGT